>VZSV01000273.1:61012-71736 GCA_013398735.1 Nothocercus julius
GGGCTCGCGGCCGCTGCGGTGTTCCCCAGAGCGGCCCTCGCGCCGCGGTGGGCACAGGAGGCCCCGCGGGTTGGCTCCCGCTGCGAGGGGCCGCGGGGCAGAGGGTGCACTGACAACCGCAGCCTCGGGAGAGTGGCATTTCCAAATGGAAGATCGTGAGGAAGGGGCGCCTGGGCCAAGAGGAGCTGCAATGGGGTCAGTGCTGCGGGCAGCACGGGAAGGGCGGCGTGCCCGGCGCAGGGCCAGGGTCAGGGCTGGGGGTCCCCGGGCTGCGCCACGCTGCAATTATTTCATTACCCACCCAGCGCTGATTTAGAAGCAGCTCCTGTTTGTGTTTGATTGCCGTACGGATAATGATGATGCCGAGAATTGCTGTGATGAGGAATTGCAATCAGCTAAATAGCAGTGGCGCTTCCCCCGGGACCGGGACTCGCGCAGCCCCGCGCCGGGGTGCCCTGCGCGGGCGCCTCTTTGTTCGCGGGGAGCTCGCCCGGAGCGAGCGCCGTGCGCCGTCCTGCACCTCCCGCTGCGCGTCGGCCGGTCCGCGGGCGCTGCCGCCGAGCACCGCATCCCCCATCGCCCGCAGCTGCTGCCATCGGCAGCCTCCGTGTCAAGCACTTGCAAATTTTCCATGCTTCTGAAAAGTGGCTTTTTAAAAAGTGTGAGGGAAGCATCTCGTAAGGCTGAGGGAGGAGCGGGGCCTCGGGAGGGTGTTTTGGGGGACCGCAGAACTAACGGGACTGGGTCTGGCTGCTCCAGCTGGCGGCATCCCTGGCATCCCGGTAGCGCATCCTGCGGAGCAGCATCTCCCAGAGCAGCCCCGTGGGCATTAAAGTCCTTAGGGACCGACAGGGCACACAGATTTTCTCCCCCTCAAGAGCGGGATTAGGAAATCAGCGTTTAATCCCAATCAGTTTAAGCCATTAGGACTCCACTGCTGTGAGCTCGGCCTTACCCTCCGGGTTAAACAAAGCATGAGAGTTTCCCGTACCGGCGGGTGGTGATCCTCTGCGGATTGCAGGTCAGCCCAGGAGTAGTGTTTTCCCTATACATTCCTGTGACTAAAATCTCTGAAAATAATTTGTGGGCCACTTCCAAGAGTGGCAGAGAAGGCCGGCTTTAACCAGGGATATTGTACTTAATTAAGCATTATGCCTGCAGGCTGAATCTGGAAGGTTCGGCTGAGAAGTCGACGGTTACATGAATTTATAGAGGAGCGTAATGGCTTCGGGAACTTCCAGGATTAGGGCTGGATTTTTTTTTTTTTTTTTTTTTTTTTTTTTTTTGAGGAGGGAATCTAAGGCTTTCATAATAAAGATTACTGATATAACCTAAAAAAACCCACCCCAGTCTATTGTATTGCTCTATGAAAAACACAGCAAGAATACATGGCTGTTTGATTGTGCTCAAAAGGAATGGGAACATTTTTTTTTATACCCGCTAATATGAGATCTATTGTTTTAAAATAGATGTCCATGATCTATAAATTAGGATGCGATTGGTCATCATTATAAATAGAGCCCCTTTTCCAGTGCCTGCTATTTAGAAAGAAAGAAAGAAAGAAAGAAAGAAAGAAAGAAAGAAAGAAAGAAAGAGAAAAAAAAAATCCCCTAAAGTTTGACTGACACTAATTTCCCGAACAAGATACCCTCGAAACTCCAGTTTATCTCATAAAATCATAACAGACAGGGTGTGTGATGTCCCCTCCGCGCGATCCGTCCTGCTGTCAGCCGCTAGCATTTGCGGTGACGGAGGGAGATGCGCGGCGCTCAGATGCCAGCCGGGAGAACAGAGCCTGTCACCAGCACTGTAATGCGCTCTGTATTATCACTCACGCTGATCCAGGGGCCCGCGGACTGTCATCTTTTTAGACTGTACAAGTCAACACAAATAAAACTGAGGAGGCAAATGATAATGTCTGAGATAGATCCAGGCTCATTCTAGCCATTACTTTTTATTCAAACCTCGGAGATGACATGATGTGAAAAATGAGCCTGTGTCTAGTTCAGTGCCCATTAGTGTGTGAGCACATTATCTTCCACTTTTCACATTGAATCTCCCTGTACACACTATGGCAGTTATAGCTATGCAGCCCGTCAGCTTTCGGGGGCTGTGAGCACCTTTTTTTTTCTTTTTTTTTTTTTCTTTTTTTTAATGTATAGCAAATATTGCCCCTCAAATGATGTATTGCGAGTGCTCGGGAGACACTTTTAGGAATGATGCTTTAAACACCCATCGCATGATGTCTATATTATCTTTCCCTTGCTGCTGATGTAGACAGGCCTAAACTGGGTCTCCCAGAGGGGCAGCCAGGATTTGGGGAGGGCTCTGCCAAATGGGCGCGGGAAAATCCCCCTGGCTTTTCCCACGGATCCTGGCTCCGGCAGGTGCTGGGCAGCCTTGGGACAAGGAGAGCCAAGGAAAAGGGACCTTCCAGCAGCGGAGCTGCCCCCAAACCGAACAGCCTTCACCGCCACCCTTAAAAAAATACCGCGAGGCAAACTCCGTGACTCCCCAGGGAACACGGCCCGCACTGCGAGGAGGCTCCCGCGCCGTGGCTCGCGCCATCAGTACCCGAGTAAAATTCCTATGGCTCGCCCGTATAACCTTTAATTACCCCCACCACCCCAAAAATATCCCTCATTTACCTCCCGGGCAGAATTATGCATATTTTTAAAGTTCTCCCAGGGATATAACACTAAACGTCGGGTTGTTACGGTTCAGTGGTTTAAATTACAGTGTACTTAATTAAAACAGCGTAAAAAGCTGTCAGTATTCCATATAATTTGAAAGACTTTGATTAGTGATTTTTTTTCCGCTCTTCCGGCACGGTTAGCCGTGCCGTTTCGTTGCAGCTCGCCAGCACCCTGGCGCTGGGAAAAGGCACAAGGACGGGAATCCTGGGAAGGCCTGCGGAGCTGGGAGCCCTCATCCCGCGTGGGGAGGAGGAGGAGGAGGAGGAGGAGGAAGGGCGGGGGCTCCAAGCAGAACCGCTGCAGCTGTGGGATGATATTGATGACTTTCCCCGTGCTTCGCTGCGAGCCGGCGCTCTCTTGGTGCTACCTGCACTGTGAACATCTGTATTTTTGTATCCAGTCTCTTCGTTGCGATAAGTAGGAATCCTCATTGCAAGGAGGAAAATCCTGTTTGGCCACAGGCTGAACCCCCTGGAGCAGGGGACGCTTGCAACTGCGCTTCACTCTTTCCAGTGATAAGATTAAGCAAATATTTTTAAAATACAGTTAGCTAAAAGCATGTAGTCAGACTGTGCGCTGTCCTCTACTCCCACATGCAGTGGGAGATGGTCCCTGCAGTGATGGATGTGGGGTGGGATGGGACGGGATGCAATGGGACAGATGGGACAGGATGGGATGTGATGGGTTGGGATGGGATGAGATGCAATGAGGTGGGACAGTATGGGGTTGGACAGAATGGGATGGGATGGGATGGGATGGGACAGCATCCTGGGAGCAGGCCACAGGCTCCACGCCACCATCCCTAATGTGAATTAGCACTAACATAACAGTTATCCGTGAAAATCCCAGGGCCAAATGGAAGCAGAAATGCAAGGGCTGAGGACTGCACCGCTGCTTTCTTGCCTGCTGCCTGCAGTGGCAGTAATTCCCGTGGCGCAGCCTCCTCGGGGAGCGCTCGGAACACGGGAGCCCCCAGCGCTCCTGCGCCCCGGCCCCGCATCTCCCCTGCACGCTCGGCGAGCAGCACTGGCTGCGGGCCTGCCCTGCCCTGCGCGCGGGCCGGGCTCCGGGCCGCTCCGGCCGGGATCGCGGCACCCAGGCCTCGGCCTTGGAGGCAGGACGGGGGAGCGCGCGGGCGAGAGCGGAGCGCGCGCGGGGTCGAGCCTGGCTCCAGAGCCTGCTAACGGAAGAGGAAAACATGCAGTCCCGCGAGCCAAAACCAATGCGCGGATGATGAATCTCGGGAAGATGCCGGTGCAGTGAGGCAGCTTGTGCTGCTATGAGCGCCTCGCTGACACCGGGCGCCCCGTGCGCCGGGACGGCACGGGCACGTCCGCCCGCAGAGCTCCGCTGTGTAGGAGGGTGGTCACCTGCTCTAAAAGGTCTAATTGCCTGGGCTGATTCCCCCTTTAACGTAATTTATACTGCTGAAAGGATGGCTCCCTGAGGGGCAGGTGCTTTGAAATTGTTGCTAACACGGGAAAGAATTTTCCTGTCATTAAAGGAAAAAAGGGAAAAAAACTAGAAAAGCCCTGCCAATCCTCCCTTTTCCTGAGGCAGTTTGCTGCTCTGAGGGAGGCGGGACGGGATGGGACGGGATGGGGCGGGATGGGACGGGATGGGGCGAGGGCTGCCCCCCACCCGCTGCGCCAAGCCCGCCCCAGCCGCCCGGCAGACGCTCTGCAGTGAATCTTAATTAGGCGCATGCAGATAGCTCAAAATCTGCTCAAGATGGATTATCTGAATGAATGCTAGTAAATTATCCTTTTATTATCCCTTTAGTGTCCGCTGGGGAGATGGGGTTGGATAGCAGGCATCTGATGCTCTCGCTTCCCCTGGCCTGGGCTGGAAGAGCAGCAGCGTGCCGAGGAACCGGCCCGGGGGCACGGCGAGCTTGCCGGGGGGCACCGTGCGACGGCACCGGGGAGCCGACGCTTAGCAAGGAACCAAAAATCGAAAGGGGGAAATATCCAAAGCACTGAGGACAGGTGGAGATGTATCCGCGGGGGCATCCCGCAGTGTTGGGAGGGTGCAGGAGCGGGATGTGCCTGCGGGAAGTGCTGGGAAGTGTCCCCGGGGCGCACTGGAACACGCCAGTGCTGCTGCCACTCTGCTGAGGGAAACTGCAGCCGGGCCCGTGGAGCCCGCGCGCCTCGCGCTCGCCACGGCAATATCGCGCGCGGAGAGCAAGGGCGTCTTAGCCGTAACTGGAGACGCGCGCTGTCGCCCAGCAGCGGATAAAGGGCTTTCCCCCGGCCGGAGGCGGGTGTCCCGGAGCAGACGCTCTCGTCCTGACGCGCTGGAGCTGCCTCGCTAGGGCCAGGATTTGAGGAGCTCAGGGGTCCTGGGCAATGCCCTGCTGGGGCCGGGCGAGACCCCAGCTGCCTGGTTTCCATTTCCGCTGGTTCTTCCTGACCCCGCGGAGCCCTTGGAGCGGGCCAGGGTCTGCATCCTCCATCCCGCGCCGTGCCGGCCGCCGGGCGAGCTCAGCAGGGTCGGAGCGAGCGCCGCGGGCGGGACGGGTCCCGCCGCACACTCTTTACCCAGATTGCGAATTCCCGGCGCAGATGGCTCTGCAGAAGACTGTGTGGGAGAAGAGTGGCTTTTTAAGCCAATTAAATAGAAACCTTGTCCAAGAAGGATTTTCGGAGTGCTTATGCATGTGAATTCATGACGTCTTGCACTGTGTGTTCTGGCAGCGCCGCTTTGCTCCATAGGAGGAGGCAGAGCGATGCCTAGAATTTCCTTGCTTTGTTAAGGTCATTTCTCATTAGAAAAAAAGGCGCCTCCTCAAGAACTTCCAGTTTGGCAATATCACGGGGTATTTTAGGTATAGAGAGAAAAGTCCGCTGTCATTTGCATCAATTAATTCTCACTGCAGAGCTTCTCAGGCTGCTTCTCCGTATGTAAAGCAAGCCATGATTTGGAATAAGACAGACAAGAGGGAGAGGCAGGGAGAGGAGGGAATTAAATGACATCCAAAAGAGAAAACTCTAGCTAATAGCCCTGATATTCCCTATGGGTGCTGCTGGTTGGGCTGTAACGTGCAAAAAGCTTCAATAAAAACCCAGTCCAGCCCGGGGGAAGAAGCAGCAGACGAGCACAGCCCCGCAATATGCTTTTAATGACGCGATACGCTTTTAATGGCACAGTGTGCAAGGGGGCAGGAGCAGTGTGGGACGGATGGGGAGGCTCAGCACGCTGGGTACTGCAGGGGCTCCGTGTGATTCCTTCGGATTAACGGTGGCAAGACCCACGATCCTTGGATGGAGTTAAGCTTTGGGGAAGTAATTTTAAAAGTGATGTTTGGTCAGGATCTTCTGCCAAAGCTTGTGCAATGCCGGCAGGATGCAGCCGAGGCAGCGCGGAGCCGGAACCCTCTCCAGGTTTGCCTCTCCCGTGGCTCCGGCGCCCGGCGCGACGTGGGCAAAGCTCCTCTGGCCTTGCTGCGCCTAGTGCGTATATGTCAAGAGCATCAGTCTAGCAACATTTTGTGCTGTTTTGTGATACAGACAGTCACTGTTTAGTGTCCCTTCTTCCTCTTTATTTTTCTCTTTCTCATTTTCTCCATTGCCTTATCCTCTCTCTTTTTCATTTCACTCTGTAACTGTTTTAGTCAAGGGAATATCCGTTCTCTGGAAAACTTTGCTGAACACTGAAATTATAATTGCAATAATAAAATAATAGCAATATTTAAGAAGGAAGCAATTTGAAGTGAAGACTTGTTCACCAAGAAGATGCATCGCACAGAAGGTGGTGAAGATCCTTTAATTTTGAGTTGAAAAATCTATATTATACGTCACTACTGCAGCGGGTGTTTTATAGACACAGTTTTAACGTAATAGTAGGCCTAGATTAATACCCTTCTGGCATGAAATCCGGAATCCCAGCTCTTTTCAGTGTGGCCCCAGCACCTTCCACCACCCTCCGTGCTTGGAGAGACTCAGCGCTGCGCGTGGTCCCCCTTGCCCTGCGCCTCTCCGGCAGGGTCACCGGCTGCCCCTCAGCAGCATCGCCCCCGCCGTGGGGCTCCTTTCATTAACGACTGGGCGATTAATTGCACACGCTGCCCTTGGAGACGGCGACGAGTGGGACGTGAGGAGCAAGGGCAGCTGCACCAAAGTCTGCCGGGTACTGGCTGAACGCGGGGAAGTTTGGGGCAGAAACTCGGCCATTCGGTATTCACCCCCTGCGGCAGCGGCGGCGGCGGCAGCGGCGGCGTTGTGCCGAGCTCCTGCAACGCGCGCATTACGCATGCATGCACCGCACCATCATTTACAGAGGAAATGAGAAGGAACCGGAGAAGATGAGTCTTTGGGAACAGGGAAGGCATATAACAAACACAAAAATTAAAACACTCGGGAATAAGGCAAATACTGCAAGTAAGAAGTGGGAATGAGACAAATATTGGATTAAGACAAATACTGCTGCAGATTCCAATGTCAATTCCGACAGCGATAGTGAAGTTTGGAGTGTGTTGACAATTGGAGATGAAGGGCTGAGACAGGAGGAAAAAAATCTTCCAGATTTCAGTCCTGTGTCATTGTATTATTTGACTCAGTTGACCTAAATTACTAGGATATAACCAAATAAACTTAAACATGAGCAGTGCACTTAAATACAGGAGGCTCCAGCAAATTAACTTGCTTTCTTTTATAGCTAGACTCTCGCAGATGTGGCGGTCTTTGCCTCTCATCTGGATGCCTCAAGATTTTTAGTTATAATTTATTATATTGGAACATGTTTAACATAGGCTGAAAATCTGTTCATTTGATGGTAGCAAGATTAATAATGTATTTACTGAAATGGAAAGTACAGACACGGTGAGCAGAAAATGTACGGTAAGAAAAATAGTAAAATCCATTTGTTGGAAGTGTCAGATGTTTAAAGAAACGCTTGGGAGCTTGCGGGCGCGCTGGCGAACGGCCGGCCCCACGCGCACGGGTTGTTCAACTCCTTGGGCAAGGATGTTGCGTTTGGACAAACTCATTTTGCTTGCTTTTTGTTTAGCTGTGCATCTCACTACAGAAAAAAGTAGAAGAAAAAAAAAAAAAACTGAGAATATCAGTTACTGAAGAAAAATAGTGCCCAGAAATGGTACAGATAATTCATCTGTAATAAAACTGCATCCTCCAGCCCAGGAAAATACAGTGAAGAGGCACAAAGCGGTCATTCCTGCTTTGCAAAATTCTGTCAGTTTGGGAAAGATTCAAAAGTAGTAATTGCCACTCAATATAATTTTTCACATGGCAGAAACCTTCAGTGCTCTTTGCTTAGAGGAGAGTGTCCTATAAATAAAATGTACAGTTGTATGGATATTTTCTGACCTTCCTTAGGATTGCAGCACAAATAAACTGTACAATCAATATAAATAATATTAAGGAGTAGTCAAAGAAAATACCAATACATAAACAGTTGCATTAACTACAGGCGTTTAAATGAGGACTTGCCTGCCCAACAAGTTGGCTGCTTTTCAGCTATATAAATTACTCTAATAAAGTGCATCTCCCCCTAAATCTTGCTTCTCTTTAATTAGGACATCACTGAAAAGGTAGAGATGCAAAAACTTTGCTGGCCGAGTGCACTGGGCTTGCTAGAAAGCAAAGGTGAGGATAAAGAGGCACAAAAAGACTTTTTAGGCACAGTGAAGAATACATATTTAATAGCTTTGATAAAGGTTTGAGTTACAGAAAATGCAGCAACAATACTGAGGCAGGTCTACACGAGGCAGTGAAAGCGAATGAGAAATTGATGCTTTATTTATTAGACTGCAGTCATCCCCCGATACTCTCCAAGATGAATGGCGAGGCACTCGCACCGCCAAAAACGCGCTGCAGAGTGTTGCCTTTGACATAGTGATTATTGATAGCGATGATAAAGTTCAAAACATCGAACAGTGAAAAACCCAAAAGCAATACTAAAAATGGTGGAGTGGAAGTGGAAAATTATGTGAAATGTTAGGGATGTTTCATTTCAGTACCTCTGCCTCATTATACTATCAGCAAAATGTAAAATACATAGACTAGATAAATGTCTCATTAAGTATTTCACTGCTCATTCTGGGGGCTTGCTAGTGTGCTTGAATAATGAAAAATGTGGAAGCACTTTTATCACGCGGCGGTGGTGGCACTAGATAGCACTTTGTCAGGAGGTGTTGTTAATTCACTATATAGACCAATATTGTATGGAGGTATATAGTATGACAAAGTGTTACATCGACATAAAAGTGGGATGATTCGGAAACACCTGCTATGTTTTAAGTGTAGCTTTTACGAGAGCGGGTTTGGATCCGTTCTGCTCCATACGGATGTCAGGCTTGGGATCACCTTGGTCTCTCCGGCAGCCAGTGCAGCGGAGAGGACTTGTGGGTCCCAGCACACCCAAATCCCCCCGTTCGGTTCCCGAATTGCCACGCGCTGCGCCTCGTCCCAGCGCCTATGTGCTCCTCTCCAGGCCTGGTGGCACGAGAACCCGTCCGATTTTTTGGCAGGACTGCACCCATCGCGAGGCCTTTACAGCCTGCGCACTGCGCCTGCCCTCCGAGAGGAGTTAAACGTTTCCCAGCATGGGTACCCATTTCATGTGAGCCAGGAATATATAGAGAATGCGTGTGCAGGAGGAACATATGCTGTAGACACAAACATAAAATGCGTATGCCCTATATGCTTTTATACATAGATGTATATAGTGTGCAAGGCTTCTGGTGGTCACAGCAGAGCGTGGGCAGTTCCCAGCAAGATTTTCCAGGATCTCATGATCCAAGCTCACTTTTTTCCGCATTCTGAGCCATGGGATGCTGGGGCAGGAGGAGGCAGCTTTTGCCTGAGAATTGGGCAATTTTCCAGCCTGCAGGGCCTGGTGCTCCAGAACCTGCACCTGGCGGTGGCCGCCCTGCAAGCCCCGATGTGCTAAGAGCAGCACCAGGAAGAGCAGGTAAAATCTGTCCTGCCGTGGGCACAGACCCCACGGGCATCTCGCCCGGCGATGCTGCAGACACCCTCTCTGCAATAGGCTGTGGGGAGGTACATGGACCTTAATAAGCACCTGAGCCCCCGGGCTCAAAGCCGCGCTGCGCAAAGCCGGCCCGGCGGCGCGGGGAGCGCGTCGTTTATTCCTCGGGGAGCGGTGCAATAATTAGAATTAATAAGATTTTAATGGTGATAGCGTAAGTGCCAAGGCTGCACAGTGGGAGGTGTCGGGGAGGTTTCACGGGAACATTATCTGCTGCGAACAAGCTCGGCGGTTAAAATTCCCCCATTACTGCGGAAAGGGGCGCAGCCCCGCGGCTCGCGTGCTGCAAGCGGGCAGGCCGAGCGCGCCGCGGCGCCGGCGCCGGCAAGGGACGGCGCTCCTGGAAGGGAGAGCTAATCCCTGGAAGGCACCGCCTGCAGGCGCCTCGCAGAGACCTGCTCTCCCGGAAAATATCCTTCCTGAGATGTGCCTTCAGAGGAACTGCATCAGGCCGTGGCACCGGGAGGCACTGGAATGATTGGGGATTTCCATTTAGTCCCCTATAAACGCTCCTAGCAGGGCAAAGGCCTCACAGAAGGGTTTGTATAAAGACAGCGCCAGGGTCAGGGTTCCCCCTGGCTCTGCTCTGCGGTGCTCACTGCAAGCTCACCCCGCGGGTGCTGCAAGCCCCAGACTCACGCAGCAAATGTTCCCCTGCCTAAAACACTTAGCCTCGGGCAGCTAATGCTTTTAGCTTATAAAATAGCTAAATGATTTTGAAGCATTTTGGTAGCCTACAGTAGCACCATTTCATTGAAGCTTTTCTGTATTTTTAGGGTCAGGAGCAAGTCTTGTTTATGATCACCTAGGCCAGAAATCGCAGGTGGGTTTTATGGACACACAGAAGAATGAACCCAAACCTAAACCTGCAGAAAAGCTGTGGAGCACCCGTTCCTCTCCGGAGGCTTCCAGCACTGGACCCAGCTCTGCTGCACTCAGGAATCTCCAAAGCTGCAACAAATGTTTTAACTGGGAAGAGCACTGAAAATAAAATAAAATAAAATAAAATAAAATAAA
>VZSV01000273.1:71881-92387 GCA_013398735.1 Nothocercus julius
TTAAATTAAATTAAATTAAATTAAATTAAATTTAAAAAATAGCTGTTGCCAGCTGGAGGAGGAGGCCGAGTGCAGCTAGGGTGCGGGGTGTCAGCTCTGCATTCCGGCTGCCCCTGGTGTCGGGGCCAGGACCTCCTCACCCGCCGGTGCCCGAGCGGTGCCGCCCGGCCGGCTGGCACACACAAACCCGCGCGGCCGGGCGCGGGACGGGCAGCCGGGACGGGCGCGTTGCCTCCCGCTAATTTAGAGCAAGCCCATCCTGCAACACCCCCTAGTGCTGCCGGCGGGCAGGGCCGGGGCGGGAGCGGGGCGGCGCGGCCAGCAGCCGGGCAGCGGGGCGAGCAGCGGGGCTGCAGGCCGTGCAGCGCGGGGGTCACAGGAAGGAGCAATGTGCTCTGCAGTGTCCCCGGCGCCCCGGCCGCAGCACCGCGGGGCTGCTGCTCCTGGGCTTGCCTTGCAGCCTTCCCACCCGCAAGTCTTCAAAAATCAGCAAGGCTCCGGTAGGGTTGCATGGCCCAAAGGAAGTGGTGGGGCAAACGCAGCTGCCCTGCGTGTTGGTTGGTGCACGAGACCTCCCCGCGCTGGCGCCTCTCACCGTGGCGTTGGGGCTGGCCCTGTGCTCAGGGCTGCCACGTTTCCCGCTCCAAGGACATTTCCCCTGGCACGTGGCAGCCACAAAGGTGCCTGCAGCCCCCCCCCCAGACTCCTCCTGCATGTCCCATAGGAGTCTCTGGGATATATTTTCAACATACAAAAAAATGCCGTAAGCATGCAAACAGATTTTCAAACAGTGCTGCGATGCCGACCTGCGTGCCGGGAGATCCGGCACGGCCAGGCTGCAGGAACGGGGACACGGTGCTCGCGGGAGCCTCCGCTGCCAGCACGCGCCCAGGGACGTACGGCCGTCTGTGAGAGCCGCGGGGGGGAGGTCACCTGGCAATGACACGAACGAAATTCTAACACCAGCCATTTCAGAGCAAGGAAAAATCAAAATCCAACATATTCTTGCAACTGATTTGTGCTCATGAGGGTGTCGCTGTGAACCTGTCAGATCAGACCAGAAAGCTGCATGACTTTGCAAGCTGCTCACCTCCTCTAAAAACTCCTCTTTTCTCTTTAATCCTGCCCTTCTCCCCTAAAGGCTTCCTTTTTATTAGGCAAATGCAAAGAAAACTTATTTCGCGCGGCCAGAGAGGCATTTCCGCAGCTGGGCCGAGCGCGCCGCACGCTCGGTGGGAGCGCTCGTGCAACGCCGCTGGTTGCTGGCGCGGAGGCTTCGCGGCAGAGCGGTACCCACAGCCTGTGCGCGTCAGGAGGCTGCCGAGACTTTGCAATTATGAGCTTGGATTTGACTTTCTGGAATGCTTTGCAAGATGAGCAGTGCTCGCGCGTACCTGGTTTTGCACGGTGCACCGAGCTTGGCACACTGTGATGTTCCCCACTACCCCTCCCGCCTGGACCGCTTGGAAACCCTCTGAGAACTGGGGCAGAATCAGCTGAATTTTGCATCTGGCACAAAGAAGCCAATAGAAACCTCACAAAACTTAATACAAACAGCAAATAATTAGTGGTGCTATATATTCAGCGAAACAAGTGTTGAGGATTTCTCAGCTCTACAGCACATGAAGTTGACACTAATACCAATGCCAATAACATCAATACTGTTGGAATAATCCTGAAGACACAGAATCTAACTAGTTCCCAATGGGACAATAAGAAGTAGATCAGAAAGTGAATATATGAAGTATTGCACTCAAGTACCAGAATCATGCATCATCTTGCTTTTCCAGGAAATACCACAGAATCACAGAAGGGTTGAGTTGGAAGGGACTTCTGGAGATCCTCTAGTCCAACCCCCTGCTCCGGCAGGGATGTCTGGAGCACGTGGCACAGGGCTGCATCCATTACTCTCTCTATAGATAATTTTTACTAATTCTTTGCAGACTCTATTTTTTGCATTTATTTTTACTGTGCACAGTTCACATTTCAGACTTTTGGCTCCCTTGGTGCAGACGGTCTCCCAGGTCTGGGACAGTCATAAGCAGGGGGACACTTGGATACTACCCCTTGAGGTGTTGTGGGAACGATGATGAGATACTAAACGCGCTGTGGCCATGACCATGAGCGCTCCCAAAACAGCCTTACCTACCACAGCCCTGTAGCGACAACAATAATAGTAGTTGACAGCAGTGACTTTAATTCATAGCTTTGTAGTAAGAGAATCTAGGTTTTATAAAGGCTTAAAATCCGTGGGGTTTGCATTCCTGTTCTAAGCTGTGCATTTACCCATTCGGAAGGCTCTTCCCGGCTCCCCGTTGCCGTGCGGCGCAGGTTTCCGGCGGTGCTTCCCGACCCGCCTGCCGCTCGTGTCCCGGGGAGCGCGGTGCAGCGAGGGGGAGACTCCCTCCCGCGCGGCGCAGCCGCGGAAGGGCCGCTCGCCAAGCTCTGCACGTTTCCCTCCTGCACCAAGCGCTGCGTACATTCGTATGACTTCCCAAGCACTCACAGTTCTCTCCTGTGAGCCCTCTCATCCATGCCGCGTTTATGTTTAGCTGCTAAAATAAGTCTGTTCTCCGCACGGGATGCATGCAAAGCCCTTCCCGCCGGCAGCGCCCAGGAGCCCCGCAGCCCGGCACTCACCGCCGCTGTCAGGAGGAAGGAAGCCTCCACTCTTTGCAATAAAGATGTGTCAATATTAATACAGCCTGTGTGCGCCGCTCTGTATTTTTAACATATAATGTATGGCGTGGTGCCAGCTGATTAAACCCCCGGTTACGTGGCATGCATAGGACCTGCCTCCTCTTACCCAAATGTAAGATTTGTGAATATCAGATGGCACAAAGCCATAAATAACAGAGCACAGTGTATGCGAGGAGCTAATTCAGCTGCTTATGCTCTTTATTATGCCGTCTTCCTTAATACAACGTCTCTCAGCTGCCATCAGGCAAGAATCCGCTGTGAGTAAGCTGTCAAGTTTAATTGGGCTACACTGTAAAAATACATAAATAGATCTCTTAATAAATAAATAAAACTCCCTCTCTCAGAGTCCTAAAGTGGTGGAATGTGCATACCCTGAGCACAATTCTATTAATTCCATTAGATTAAAAAAAAAATAATCTGTTGATAAAACAGTCTGTCTATTTTGGAGGAGAAATTAAAAAAATGCAGTATTTCACCTGGATTTATAAACTCATTTTTGGGTGCATCCTTGTATAAAGTTTTGGAGTCCTGTTGCAGGTGGAGGTGGTAACACTGCTCGTGAGTGTTTCTCTCACCTGACGGTTCTTGTTTCTGCAGCATGTGTGTGTACCTAAATCACTGTAAAGGCAGCTGGAGTCTCATTTCAGTAAAGTCATGAAAAGACAGATTTTTACAAGTCACGCTTTTTTTCTTCAGAGCTATGACTATTATTCATTTAGAAATATATCAATATTTCAAAAATTTTACCAATTAGAAATGTTAGCAGTACAAAACACTAGCTTTCTCCTGCATTTCATACTACACTAAAATTTCCCATTTCTGCATTTTAGCCAAGTATTCCATGAAAAGTTGCACTTTCCCATGCCTTTCCCACAGAAAGCCTTAGCCCCCGCGTGGCTGCTCTCAATCAGAATTTCCAGACTGCAGCAGCCCTGCAGCAAAGCTTTCAATGAATTATTGAAAAGTGCTGAGAATTACTTTATCCAGGTAAAGAGCAAAATAAGACCACATAATTCCCAGCTATTAACATATAAATGCAAAAGAAACAAAGGCGCTTTATAGGTATTTTACAGAAAATAATTGTTTCCTCACTCGAACAAGGTGAACCACACTAGAAAGATATAAACTTTCTGATGCGCTTCAGTTGCTGTTGTTATGCAATTATCAATAGGCCTGCAAATGTGATGCATTCATCAATAAGGCTAAATAAACTTCTAATAGCACACCGAGGATGTTAGTAAGAATATAGTAGTGAGCATAATCAGCACAAACAAGATTTGATGAAGGCAGAAGGAGAGATCAAAAGGAAAAATTACAGGCTGCTTAGGCTGCAAGGGGACTGGCGTCCTGCAGTCCAAATGAAGGGAGCGGAAGGAAAGGATGGGGAGGCTGGGAGCAGCCTGGGCAGGAGCAGGGAGAAGCAAAGACTTCTTGTTGGTAGACCAGGTCGCCTGGTCCTCATAACCTTCCTGCAAGGGCGCGCTCAACATGGGCCTCGGCACACTCGGGCAGGGCTATTGGGTCTGCCTCGAAGATCAGTGGGCTTTGGGTGTGTACCTCCTCCAGGTCTGAAAAGTGATTTTGCCATTTGGATTTGTTTTCTATAACTTTTTCACAACACGGAAATCACATGTCCATGTGCAACTTCATTGAAAGTGTTCCTGAGACACCATTCATTTACTCTATATAATGTATATGTATTGTTATAAACTACTGCAGGTTTAAATACTGGCTTCCTTTTGCAAAACTGAAACACAGGCCAAAATTCATGCAAGGACACGCTATTTGTACTTTGTGACTCTCTTTTGTTCCTAAAAGACGGAGGCTGTTCCTAAAAGACGGCAGAACCTCAAGCAGGGCTCTGCGCAGCGCGCTCGCCCTGTGGAGGTGCTGGAGCCGGCGAGTCCTCGTCCGGGGGACAAGGCTTTGGAGGGGGAGGAACTCGGCTTGCAAGCACAGGGCGTCCCGCAGCCCCAGATCCTCCCGAACACCAGGCTTTGCAGTGCCTCTGCTCACCACGCTGCCCCCACAGCTCACGTGAGGGGTGACTGGCACTTGCAAGCTCAGCAAGCAGGAAAAACGGGCACGTCCTGGCGGTCTGGTTCTCCCTGACAGAGAGAATGAATTGGAAAAAAAAAATCTCTCTATACTGAAATACAAAACGGTGTTTTCTGATTGCCTGTCACAGGCTTCTGTCTTTCTTCAGCCACCTTCTTCACTCTACACAAATTTATCCAGTTACTCAGTGGGAAAGTTTGACTTTGCTTTTCCAGTTACATTAGAGCGATTTCAGGGGAAAAATCATTAGATTCAGTTTTCTGAATACATGACAATTTTGACAAACACCTTATCAGGCAAATTATTAATTTAACCTTCTAAATTAATTGAAATAGCCTGTCTTGATACTTTCAGGGAAGTAGTTCATATTTTCAAAGGATACTTTAAGCCTCATTACATGCCATCTGAATTAAAATATCAAAAAATAGCAATACAGTGTTTACATTTCATTGAAAGAATCCAGAATCTTCTTTTTTTTTTTTTCCTGATCTGTAGGTTTTGTGTTTTGGATCCTTATCCCGTGCTGTAATGCTTGTAGATCCCAGGATGACTATTTAAGGTATGGACATAGTTAAAAACAGAAACAGTTTTCTTTTGGTCCAGACCCTGGGCCTTATTTCCAAGCTTTAGCACCCCCAGGACACTGGGTCTTGGCTGTCTCACCTGCGTGGACCTTGGAGAGGGCAGACCGTCAACCGGCTGCTCTTGCACTTCCATCCTGGCTGACTTTGCTTTCACTGGGCTTGTTTTAGCTAATGCAGACATAAACGACTTCCCCAAATGTGACACTGCCTTTGTCTTTAAAATATGACCCTTCTGACTGCATGTGTTTAGTGGAATAATCCCAATGTGAAGACATCTCCATCAGAGCAGCTCGAGGCTGCAGGTCTACCCACGCACATCTATGGGCATTGACTGTCTTCTTTGCATTGGCCGCTGCAGGAATGTGTCAGAAAAGTGTAGTATGGGTAAATATTTTTAGCTCAGGGAAATTGTACCCTGTCGCTATTTTTTTTATCTTTTGTTTGTTTGTTTGTAATATATTACAGCAGAACTCAGAACCTGAGAGAAGCAGTTCCTTTTTATTTCTTCTCTTTTTTGAAAGAAAAAAAAATCCCGAGATTTAAAATCCTTTGGGCTGGTTTAGAATCTAATAAAAATCACTTTCTTGTGTTTCTGTTTTTTCTTTCCTTTACACACTGAACTATCAATCACGAGTGATTCGTCAAGTTTAGCTCTTTTGTCTGTTCACACTTTATCAATAAAATTGATCATTCTTCATAATTGTTTGAGTGTTTTAAATGGCCTTACCTGAGCCAGGAGAGGCTGTGCGATCTTTTTTAATGAACATGACACTGCATGTTTGATGTTTCAAATTACATATTTTTGATTTGTATGAATGGTGACCCAAGTCACTACACATCTACTGGTTGTCTTTAATGTTGAAATAAGAGAACAGCCCAAGCAGACTGGTGAGCTTGTGCTTCCTGGAGAGAGAGGAAAGGAGAAGTCAGTATGTGGCAAAAAATGGAATTTTGGCCACAAAAGAAGCATTGGAAATCACTGCATCAGGGATATCTTGTTCCTTAAAGGACTAATTACTGGAGTGATAAAAATGACAGATTCTTATAATATCAATGTCTTTCCTACCTATATTTTACATGGTGACTTTAATGGCAACGAGCCCTTCAGTACAAAGCAGAAAAAATATGTATTTTCATGTACCACGGAAAAAAAAGAATAATATGAAACATGGAGGAAGGCAGGTTGCTTGGGGAAATGTACAAATGGAAGGATGGGTACGAGGAACAGGCCTTGAGTAAAATGATGGGTTGTGGATATCTTGTCAAAGGGAATAAGAAAAGGAGATATAACTGAAAGGCCAGGAAAAAACTCAGATCCTGTGGAACACCA
Organism: Nothocercus julius; assembly: GCA_013398735.1. Classification (NCBI taxonomy): domain Eukaryota; kingdom Metazoa; phylum Chordata; class Aves; order Tinamiformes; family Tinamidae; genus Nothocercus; species Nothocercus julius. The sequence goes on from VZSV01000273.1 coordinate 78,554, forward strand.
CAAATAGATTCAGTTCCAGATCTGCCTGTTTACAGAGGAGTTCTGTATTGAAAGTCACCATCTATGGACCAAAAAAGAGCTTTTGCAAATATTAATGCTTGACATTTCCTTTGCAGTAGCACCCCAACTCCACAGTGAGGCAAACGCTCTCTGTTACAAAACATAGAGCAAATGTTCTAGTCCTATCTACAAATTCCTCATCTGTTCAGCTCTTCTCAAACATAGGCCTGGACATTTTCACCTCTGTCAACAAAAGTCTAATCATCTAATCTGTGCCGTAACTGCTCCTCCATAACTGGTTTTCCTTAGATCCACGCACGTTTGAAGAGATGGGTCAGACAAGGATAACGCAATGTGGAAAAGCTGTTAATTCTAAAAAGAGATAACTTGTCATATAATAAGTCTTAACCCTGGAGAAGCTGTCCAGATGGGTCAAAAAAATGTTCAGATGAAAAATGAATGGCTACTGGAGTGGCTGGATATATTCTGGACATCTAACCGTGTCCTCCTGGGAGATACAGAGGAGATGCTGCAGATCCACCTTCTCGCAGGCTCTGGAGACTCCTCTGACCTCTGCTAAATGATCTCCTCGGGAGCCATCGTTTCTGGAGGTCTTGAATTCTTTTGCCTCCTGCTTTTGACTCTCAGACACATGCAGTTTTATTTTGCTGTCTCTCTTTTGCTTTTATAATCCTCCTCCTCACAGCCTGGGCATGACAGCTCTGTCAGGAAATAAAAGACAGAAGCCATAATTTAAACTGATGTCTTTTGTTTGATAGTGTCAGCCACTAAAGCAGATGCTGATAATCAAGATAATCAAATCAAGAGAGTAAGATCTGAGGAGTTCAGACATGCAGACACATTGAACTAGATGAACTGACATTTGTTTTGCTAACTTCAGGCTGGTTAGAATTTACAGCCTTTTCTAGACAAATTATTTTGGGTCTAGGGAAAAATTGCTGTGAGTAACTAAGTGTCATCTTCAGTAGGGGTCTCAGCCACCCCTAAACGGTTAATCATCTTTGCCAGGACACAGTAGAAGTGCAGATTTATTTCATTGCCCACGTACCCATCCAAAATGTTTCTTTTCTCAGAATAAATTTACTGTCATAACTCTACTGAAGTAAAGTTTGGGATGTCTCTGCACACAAAGCAGCATAGCACAGTACACTTGGAGGTCAGGATTTCATCCAAAAGAATAATATCCTGATTTCAGTAACTTTTATCCCCTGGTTCTCTTCTCATACCTGCGTACAGATGACCAGATATTTGAGGAAGCGAAATCTTGATTCAGGCCAAAGTCTTGATTCATGTCTTCATTCAGGTGAATCCTCTAGTATTGTTTTTCATCAGTAATGAAATCTCATTATTTCATACTTTGTAAATCATACGTTGGAAATAATGAGCAAGTGAACAAATCGTCTGTCTTGTTTGCTTGCTTGGCATGCAGGTATCCAGGATAGTTTGTACGCTGGGAGGAAGAATGTACAGCATGCAGGAAATGCACAATCACCAAGACAGCAAACGAGCAAGGATGTGCTTTGTTCACTGATTTGCCAAGAATACCCTGGCATAATTATTTATAGTGGTTCAGCATATACCAGGAAATGGTCTTTTGTATGTTTTGATGAAATAATGAAGTTTTACTAATACGAGATCTTCCTAGAGGGCTCTGCAATTAGATCCTTGCTGAGAAGGGGCACGAGCAGCTGTGGTTTGTGCATCAGCCACAAGAAGTGCAGGAGTCTCTCCAGCAGAGCTCTTGCAGCAAGTCAGGTCAGGGAAGAAACACCAGATGCTCTGCTGATGCAAATTAACGCAATTCCATGGCCTTCAGCAAGTCAACTTGCTGAAGTGATAAAATAGTGATAAAATATAAACTAGACCTGTAGCCAGCTACTCAGTCTAGTTTATATTTTTTTCACTTTTTTGTGCATATTCACAAAGGCCTTTCATGTTCTGCCTGGTGGGATTCCTTCTCTCAGCAGAGCCTGACAGAGATGGTGATGTCATCTTAGATGCATGACAGATCAATGTAGAAAACAATCATTATTTTGAGATCCTGAAGAATGAAAAAAAATAGTACTACATATATCTTTTTACTTGCTGTCTTTGTTTTCAAAAAGAAAAAAAAAACATTTTAAGAAAGATCTAAAAGATTTTGGGTTAGATGAACCATATTATGAAATTTTATGTTCCCATAAAGAATCACAATTAATAAGAAATAAAAGCAATTATCTTCCTATCTTCAGCTGTTTCTCCACTACCCCCAGAGTTAACCACTAAGATGACCACACAAGCAATGGGATGCATCTACTTATCACTAATTGAGGGTGAGCTCAAGTGTAGGGCAATCAAGCAGGTCTTTGCTTTGCCATCTGATGGGTACCAGGTGCACTATAAATATTATCCACAGACTAACACAAGGCTTCTGAATGCTGTGTTTGTCCTAGTGCTGGGTGAAAGGTACTGTATTGGTTTCATTCCCATGGTGGTTGTGGGTGGTCAGGAATATCCTCACCTTTAGCATATGAGCTTTATAATACTTTGAGATAGGAGATCTCATGTAAAAGCCCCCCTAGTGTTTAATGGCACTATTAATGTTCCTGTGCTATTTTAGAAAGTAGAAAACTGCTATGAGTTGATGTGAACCTGAAACTTCTTGTTTCCGCTGTGAGTATGTCTTGGACCTTTCCTGCTCAGCTGCAAGCTAAAGTGCATTAACAGGCATTGCCCCCAAGCCCTTTGGAGGGGTAGCAGTGAGGAACTCGACTCTGCCAGGTAGCCCCAAGACTTCAGTGCAGACTGGGTTCTCCTCCCCCAGACTAGGCTCCTAGATGATGAGCAAATGAGAGGGCTGGAGGGAAGCAAACTCAGGCATCCCGTTATTCTTCTCTTGAATATAGACACATGGTACATAAAAGATGCTCAATGATTTCCCAGGCTTGGCAGAAACCCAAGGCAAGCATATGTAACAATTTTCAAGAGAAATATCTGACATGCTAGGCCAAATTAAGGCATGATATTTCACTTCTTGTAAATAACATGTTGTTTTATTCATATCTCTGTCTGATACTGGTATTGCGTCCATTGTAAAGGCAACAAGGATATTCAACCATGCATTTTGGGGAAACTTAGGTGAAATCTATGATTGTTTGTTTTAAAAGGAAGAAACTAAGTGCATGTACAAGTTTCTGTCCTGACCTGGGACGGTAGTGTGTGGCTATGTCTAGCTGGCTTGTGAATATGTCCAAGGATGAAGCCCCAGTGCACTTCCCATGAGTGGCTGGAAGCATATGGGGAGAGCACAGGTAAGGAGAGATGCTTCATGACTTGAATTTGGTGTTTCAAATGGTATTTCTTGCATGATATTTTGTGGAGGTTTTGCAGGGAGGGAAAGGGGTCCCCAAAGTAAATCAATATCAGATTCAGGATAACCTGAGCGGTGAAAAATTCTCCATTTTTTTAATGCTCAGTGATACTGAATGAACTGCTAGTGAAACTAGATTTGCAGCTACCAGGTGAACATGACATCAGTTTGATACCTTCTACAGGCTCTTCAAGATTCTTTCATAATTCATAAAGATAAAAAATTGCCAAAAAGCTTTGTTACTCCCCACCACTAAACTGGTCTTTTCTCTTCCCAGACTGATTTTTTTAAACAGATTAAATAAGAACTTCACTTGTTTTTATCTTCATAATCTTTCCCTGAGTTGTGGCTGAATCGGGAATTATGAACACAAAATTGCTTATCTCCAGGCAGCTGCAGTTCACCTCCACGCCTGCAGCAGAGACACTGAAGGGAAGGCATATCTGGTGCGTTTATCCTCAGAACTTCTGAAGTAAAGCCTCTCAAAACTTAGAATAAACTGGCAGAAGTGGCCGTGTGCCCTTGCCGCGATGCCCCTTTGCCCCATCCTGGAAACAAATCAAACGCCTTGTGTCGAGGCCAGTGTGGAAATGCGTGCTGCCCCGGCATGCTCGAGAGGGGAGTTCTCATGTTCTGCTGTGAAGCTGCAAGCCAAAAACCGTGCAGCCACGGAGCCTGACAGCCATAAGGTTGTGTATGCAAAACTTGTGAGTTCATAAATATTTACACTCGCATGATCACTACAGGCAGCAGTTGTCTCTGCCAGCTTAAAGGAGCTAAAAGAGCTCGAGGGCTGGGACATGAGCACATTGACGCAGGCACGGCCTGACACTGCGGCCGTGACGTATGGGAAAGCAGCCCCAGATGAACTGGGGGTCTGGGGACCTTGGCGGAAGGATGCGACGCCACCTTGGAGAGGGTGGCGGCTGGGGCAGGCCCACCACGATAGGGAGGAGGTGGGGGAGCCGGTCTCCTGCTGCCAGCTGGCTTGGTTTCCCTTACAACCTTACTTTTCTCCCTTCATCCATACAAGACATGGATGTGGACATGTTAGATCCCTTCTAATTCACTGGCCTAAATCTTCCGGTGCATGCAGGTAACGGTCATCACCAACCTAACCACCTTTAATTTGCTAGGTAAGGATGTGTTAATCTTTGCCTTGTTTTTCCCTATGGGGATTTCATCACCTTTCCAGCCGTTACGACTGTCTGAGCATGTAGGAAACGCTCCTGCGCAGCTCCATTCTGCAGTGAGTGTTGCACTGGGGCGTGCGTCCCCAGGAGTAACAACCCTACAGCTCGCAGGCTTATCCCGACTGGGTGTTTGGAAGGAGAGGAAGAAAAGACAAGACAGCCTAGGCAATGTACCAAAGAAAAGGGCCAATATTTTAATCAAGGTACCACTTTGGTGATGCCTGTGAGCGAGGCGGAGGCTCCGCTGCCCACGATGCTCCCCTGCTCCCCCTCCTCCAGTCTCGCAGGCATCATCCGCAAAGTCTGTGTTGTACCAGTTCTGGGAAGCACTTCAATGTGTAGGGAAAAATCCACATCTTGTTGAAATTTGCATTATGTCATCTTACATGTGGTTATGTCTTGTGCCTAGTGATGCAACGTAACCCAGCGTAACCCCACTTGACTTCACGCAACAGGGATGTCTTCCATGCCGCTCGCCGAGGAAAGCAGGCTGTGCAGGGAGCTCTTTTGGGCTCCAAATGTGCCTTTAGTGTGAGGGGTTGGAGTAGGTGCTTGCTGTACCTAATTAGTTAATAATAATAATATTAAAGGAGCTTGGCTTGCATGGCATGCAGTTTTATTTGTATATAATGAAGCTTAGTCTTTCCATTTATTGAGGTATTTGCTGTACGGAATAAAGTTAGATGAGTTCTTCTTTTTCTCCATATGTAATTTGTGTCTGACTAGAGAAAATGGGGTCAAAGCATCTAACCTAAGTGTGCTGGTACCATTATTGAGCATTAAAGGAAAAATTAAAAGAACAGTAGTAGGACAGTTTGCCTTTCTGCACCGCCGCAGCTTTGGTGTGGTCTTTCTGGCAGGTGCTGCTGCAGTACCTGGCGCTGACAGCAAAGTCGGGTGCTCCAGGAGAAGAACACCAGGCTGGGTCAGGCAAGGAAGTGCACGTGGTAACCTTATAATCTCCCCGCTGATGCCTGAAAATTTAAGGAAAAATGCTGTCAAATGCCTGAGCCCATGAAATGCTGCCACCGTTGATGCTTTAAAAAGGAGAGGAAAAGGGGGAAGAAAGCTGCCCGGCTGCAGAGCAGGGGATGTTTTCCCTCTTACAAATGACGGACGCCTCAGCCCTCCGCCCCTCCTGGGCTCGGGCCGCGCGGCGCCGGCAAGGCCACGCACCGCTTAGGCGCCCGGGGTTGCCGCGGCTCCCCATCCGCCTCTCGCTGGGGCCGCGGGACGGCACGTGGAGCTGGGCGGCTCCGGAGCGCAGGGCTCCGCGCACGGCAGCCGCTCCGCGTCTCCGCCGGGTGTCGGAGCGGGTGCCCGCGGGAAGCGAGCTGACCGCGCAGCAGCCCTGCCACCAGCAGTTCCACGGACCTGCTGGCATTCCCTTTCTTCCCCCTATTTTCCCATGACATTTCAATGCTAGTGGCCGTGGTGCTCCCACACCCTTGCATGAGCCTCGCCAGCACTGGGGGCTCTGGGAGTTTTATGAGCACCTATAAATAAATAAATAAAGGCTGGGAAGGGCTTCTGATTGTAAGGGACAACTGCGTGTGAATCTTAATTACCGTAATTGGCTCATGGTTGCTATGGCGATCAGCGGGCGCTCTGAGGCACCTCCGCTGGTCCGGCCGCTGCCGCCGGCGCGCTTGCACCGGGCGCTGCCGAGGCCGGAGCAGAGCCGGGGACACAATTTCCAGGCAGAGCCTGCAAAAAGAGGACGGCGGAGCGATACCTCTAAAATTAGCTAAACCGACTTCTATGTGGCTGGAGAGGTTAGATCCGCATGCGGCTTTTATTGCTCTGCAGACCGGGACGAGGCTGCCCTTGGCGCCCCAGGACCATGCAGCAGCCTGTGCTCCGGCCCAGCTCCCACGCCTCTCGAGCAGGAAGGATTTTCCTTCCTCAGGCTTTCAAGACTGAAACTAAATGGTTGGAAATGGGAGCAAAAGATCAGGGTGACTCAAAAGGCAAGCGGGAGACTTATTTTTATGCACTAGGAATGACAGTATTATTATAGAGAAGTTCTAGGCAGGGCTCAGAGCATGATCAGGATTTTAAATCCTGGGCGGCTTTCTAAAAAGCAAAGCGAAAAAAATCTCAGCTTTACAAATCTTAGCTCTGCAGGTTTGTGGCTGGATCCCAGTGTCTCATGTACAACGGGAGCAGGCTGCAGGGAGCTGCGATGCGCGCTGCACAGATCGGCAGCGGCTCCGCGCGCCGTGGGCGATTCTGCCCTGCCGGCCGCCGCGGGTCTCATTCTGCTTCCGAAGCGCAAGGGAAGCCAACCTCGCCCTGACTCTCATGAGAAATCTTCCCTTGAGGGGCATTTCACCCCGCGATGCCGCGCTGGCCGCCGCGCTGCGAGCTCCGTGCGCGCGGGAGGGCGGCCAGGCCGGCACCGGAGCCCTGGAGCGAGGGCAAATCCCTTTCTCCACGCGCGCTTCCCAGGGCCTGCTTGGCGGAAACAGTCCAAACCCATCCCAATAAATCAGCAGCCTGAACGTGTTTTTAGGAGGTTACTAGAGCCAGAAGAGGTGTCTGGAGGGATTTGTGATTCCCGGTGTCTGCGGGCGCTTCTCCGCGTGGGGCGGCTCTGTGCATGTGCTGCCTTCAGAAAGGCTCACTTTAATTTTCTTTTTTTCTTAAATAGAAATATTGCTTAAATTTGATTTATAAAATGCGGCGTTAACGGAGAGCAATGATAGAACCGATAAAGCCCGCGTTACTCCACATGCTCTTTAATTTGCAGGAAATGACTGGACAGTTTGAAGCACTAACCACCTCCCGAAGCTTTATCAGATGCACTTATCGCATGCACGCCGTTAGCAGCTAAATCAAAGTTCTCCGTTCAGATGGTCACTGATACACGGCAGGAAAAGCCCCCTCTGCATTGTTTTCTTTTTTTTCTTCCTTTGTGATTGTTATTTTCTGCCTTGCCGGCTGCCAGGACCTCGCGAGCCTGTTGGGGGGCAGCAGCCCTGGCTGTAAATGTGCACAATATTCGCATTATAGACGTGTCACTTCTGAGCGCTGCCGGAACGAGGCGGTGTCAAATCCGTGTGACAGATTGAGGTGAAAGCGGGCAAAAGCCAGCACGCGGGGCCGCCCCCCCGCGCCGCCTGCTTCCCGGAAACATAGCAAAAAATAAACAGCTAAAAAGTTGCGTTTTGGATTGGTTTTTTTTAGGTTTTTTTTTTTTCCATTTTTTTTTTTAAGACCCGTTTGACCATGCAGGGCAATAGGCGCTGGTCCTGCCATTGCAAATCCATATTCTCCATCAGCCTCGGGGGTTCCCAGCGAGGGGCTGCAGCGAGGAGACCCCGGGGCGGCCGAGCCGTGGGTTGAGTGGAGCTCGTGGTGCTCGTGCTGTTCCACAGAGCTCCCTGTGTTTGCGCTCGGACGTAGCTCGTGCTCCTTAGAAGGTCTGTGCTGCACTGAAAACAAGGAATTGGTATTGGGAATGAAAGATAGAAAGCAGGTCAAGCTGGCTGTTCCAGAGCTGCGGAGCAGAGCAGCGTGCAGGTTTATTTATCTTTTAATCATAGAACTCACCCAAGTATTCTGAATTTCCACTCCCCCATGGCTTTTTCTTATGCCTAACTCGGACTGTTTGCAAGATAGCCTGTGCACACTGGGTGGCCAACTGCTTTTTTTTTTCCAAGAAGTTACGTTATTATCTTGCTAATGAACAAATAACATAGATCTTGTTTGTTTGTTTATTTTTTCCCCTAAATCTGTAGAGTCTGAAGCAGCCGTTCTGGCAGAGCTGAGACGTGTCATTCATCTCAGAAAAAGGCTTTTCAGCCCAAGAAGCTTCCAGCGCTGAGCAGGCAGAGGCAGCTGCTCCACGCTCTGACACAGAGGCCGGAGGCCACCAGCGCGGTGCCCACTTTGCCCTGGAGGTCCCCGACTCCAGCACTGCCCCTGCGAACAAAACAAAATTCTGACTATCCTGTAAATGGCCGCAGTTCCCGAGTGCTGCTGGAGCTAACACTGTTTAAGAGGAAATTCCTAGAGGGAGAAAGTGACAGGAGCTGCCAAGGCCAGGACTGCTACCCGTGGGGCTGGGCTGGGATGAGCGAGGAAGGGCTGAGAGTTTATATTGCTTTATCTATTATTTTATGAAGAAATGTGGAGGTACAGCTGCCTTGGAGGTGGATGGAGAAAATGATGCTTGGAAGTGCCCTCGGATTAATGGATGCAGCTATCAGAAGTTTGCTGCGGAGGCAGTAAGCACAGGCCCCAAGAGCACCGTCGGTGGCGTGAACCCCAGAGGTGATTTCCTAGGAAACACCCAAGAACTTGCAAGAAAAATCCTCTTGCATCAATCTCACGCCTGGTGCTGCCCTGCCTGCCCACTGCCCCCGGGCCAGGGAGCACCCAGACGGTGTCTGCACAGCGAAGGGGACATGTTGGTTAACTTTTTGGAAGCATTTGCCCTATAATGCTATTTCTTCCCATTATTTTCGTAGGAATGACCTCGAAGGAGAGCTGGCAGGGGCAGCGCGAGCTGCTGGCCGGGCTCAGCATTCCTGATGCTGCAGCTCCATCTAGGCACGAGCGCCCGCAGCGCCTGCGCTCAGAAGTAATGCTCTTTTGGTCCTTTTTCTTCTTTTTTTTTTTTTTTTAATTCCAAGTTTTTGGAAATGTTGTGAAATTCCAGCCTCCGAGCACTCTGTGCCAAAGCACATGCTCAGGTAGAAAAGTGACTCCTGGTTGGACTTTTTTCCTTTGGGCAAGAGAATGAGTTTCCTCCCAGCCATGGAGAGATGGATTAAAAAGTCCTTCTTGTCTGTGTCCGAAGCACAGGCAGGCATTGCCCGAGTCATCCTCATCCCGCCACTTGGAGCCATGTGGTTGTTGTGGTTAGCAGATTGCTGCGGCTTTGGGATTGAAGTGTGGCTTCAACAGAACTGCATAGGGTGCCCCCCCTGCAAAGGAGGCAAAGGACAGTTTAACCCCCCCACCTTGATAGATAAAAACATTTCGTATCCCTGGCTCAGCTCCCTACATCCTGCTCTGCTGCTCGTTGCAATAAACATGTAAACAAGCTGCATCGAGGGGCTCGCTGCAACTTTCTATACATTAAATAATGTAATTCAGTTTAAATATCATTTCATTATCTGCTTCTGGGTAATATCTTTATCATTGGCAACTGATGGGATCTGATTACGATGAGTTGCAGCTCACTCTTATTAATTGCAGTTGATTAACATATCTTTATATTACAGATACCCTTTCTCACTGCTAGATTTCAATGTTTTCCAGTTGCCTTGATATCCACAGTAAATGGGGAAATACTTCCCTCTAGTGCTCATGTCCGTGCTTCCTTGCAGAAACAAATATCCTGTCTTTGATAACACAACAGGCTTTTTATTACTGGATCTGATCTGGAAATTGCTGAGATTGTTTTGATGCTATCTTTTCACCTTTGGATCCTACAGCCCTTCCTGCAAGGACTGGTTCTACTTTGAAGTAAAATATCGTGTGCTGAAAAGGCCAAGGGCAATGAAGGGAATAGAGATGCATAAAGGAAGGCTTAGATAAGATTAACGTTGCATGGCATGGCATGAGAAATGTGGGATGCTAACGTAGATCTAGAAGAAGAAAATTGGTGTTCTGCTTCAGGTCATCCTGATTTAAAGTTTTCCTAAATGTGTCACTTCTCTAAGCAACTTAATGAATCTGCTGGTTCACATTTTGTCAGTAAGTAAAAAACAGGATTTTCCCAGTTCATATCCCGGCCGTAAATGTTAAGGCGGAAAACTATATTCTGCCTTGCTGTGGCCACTTGGAAGCCACTCGAGTGCCAGCTGATTTGCTGCTTCCCACTCTTCCACAAAGAACCCAAGCAGGTGTCAGCCGGGACCTGCAAGACTCCAAAAAGAGAAGACAGCTCCAGCGGTGGCTGGAACGACCCGGAGCACATGGTGCGCCTGGTGAAAGGCAGCCTTCCATGAGCGCCCCAGGACTGCTCCAGGGAGGTGGGCTCATTCAAGGAATCCCAGAATCCCAGAAAGGTTGAGGTTGGCAGGGACCTCTAGGGATCATCCAGTCCAACCCCCTGCTCCAGCAGGGACACCCAGAGCACGGGGCACAGGGCGGCAGCCAGGCGGGTTGGAAGGTCTCCAGAGAAGGAGCCTGCACAGCCTCTCTGGAAGGAGACAGTCTTCTTCCTTGGTGACTGCTGGAGGGACCTTCCTTGGTCCCAAGGTCAACGTGGGCTACCTTGACCTGCAACCATGCAGCCAGGGCTTCATCCCGCTCTGTTGGGTTAGGGTGCATGTTTTACAGCACTGGGGATCCAAAAATGCCACAAGGGGCAAGTCTGCGGCAGCCCTAGCAGCAGCAGAAAGCAAGCACTGATGCCCAGCCTCGCCTCGAGCGGGGGGCCTGGCTCCCCGGTCCATTTTACACCTGTTTTTTGAGCAGGGGAAAAGCCCAGGTTAAACTCGTCATGGCCCTGCAGACCCAACCAGCTGCTCTGGCCCAGCAGCAACACTACTGGTTAAAACAGTGCCAAACTGCATGTGCAGCTCAGATGTGAAATTATATAATTTTCGTATGATCAAAAAAAAATACTCTTTTTTCTTGTCTCTCTGGGAGTTACATAGAAATAAAAGGGGAGACATGGCTGTAGGTGGAATCACAGACTGACTGCTTCCTGCCATTAATTTCCAAAGTTATTTCTCATACAGTATGAAAATGCTTGGTATGTTAGCACTCTAAGTTAAGTGTCTCAAATGTGCATTTAATTTGGATTTAATAACACCATTTTTCCTTATGAAAACTCAGTCAATTATTGAAAGCATTTCTTGAGGTTTAGCAATTATTTAAGAGGTGCATTTACTGTAAAGTAATTAACTCAAATGGCATGTTCATGGAAATAGTGTATTTTAAACAAATTTAAATATTTGTTAGCAGGTGGAAATATTTTGTATTGCGTTAATTTGGTAATATTCACATTCATTGTCTCTAAAACTTTTTAGTAGCACTTAGCCACTTCACGGAAATTTTTCAAGGGCCTTGGATATTTTACAAAAAAAAATAGCAAGAAGGACTTTTAAATGTGATGTAAATAATACAGAATTAGAAATAATAACTTCTCTGGTCCTACTAAATGAAGCATTAGGCCCACATGTAGTTGTAGATGGACCATGGGCAGCTTGGACACATCCCTCAGCGGTCTACATGACTTGTGTCCTTATTCTAAGGGGAATTAGTAGCTCAGGGGATAGGAAGGACCTTCTCCATTTAAATGGCTTATGACACCTTTATTTATTGCTTATGAGCTGGCCTGGGCTCAGCCTGGCAGGAATGCCGTGCCCTTGCTGCGAGCAGCAGTGCGGTGATCTGGGTGCCTCTGCGAGCTCCATCCCGGCCACAACGTGGGCATCTTTGCAGCCACCCCATGTCAGCCAAGAGGAGCCGCGACTGGGGAACAAGAAATGCAGAGCAGCCTGTCCCTCCCGCGCCACCGCAGGGAACAGCTCCGAGCGGGTGGCAGCTCGGCTCGCTGCAGCGAGCGCGGCGGCCCCGAGCTGGCGGGGGAAGAGCTCTGCCCCCCGTCACAGCCGCTCCGCTTCCTCAGCACAACGGGCCCTGGCCCCTGCAGCCCGTCCTTCCCGCGGCTCTCGCGGCCGGAGCTCAGATGACAGAGCGGGTCGGGAGCAGCCTCCATGTGGTGCTCATTGACCCTGTGCCTGCGTTTCTTTTTTTCTTTTTTTTTTCTTTTCTTTTTTTTCCTTTTTCTTGCACCTGTTTTAAAGAAAGAAGCCCATTTGGGGGCATTTCACCGCCGGACGCTCGTTGCTGTGTGGCGGCCGAGGTGCCGCACTTCCCAGCCAGCGCCAGGCGATGGGACTCGTCCAAGGGCGTGATTCCCAGAGACCTTTCCCTTGCGCCTTTCCCGGATACCTGGTGTGGACGTGAGCTGCCTCGGCACAGCTGAAGCGCCACATTCCCATGACAGCAGCTCCGCATTTGGCCTGGCGAGGGTTTGCCCCAGTCCCAGGGCTGCCCACGGTGGATTTTCTCCCATGTGTTTGCAAAGCTATAGGACACGTCTCCCCAGCACTGTACGGCTCATGGGTGAGGCGGCCGGGCAAGCAGCCCGCGGGCTACCTCGGCACAGTGCTGGGTGGCCACTGGCTGCAGTGCTGCTTGCACGGGGGGTTGCACGGAGTGGCCGTACCAGCACACGAGGCATCTGCAGGAGATGCATCTGCACAGAGGTGGCCGCGCACCCAGGGGTGTGCACAGGTTGCTGTGCAGGTGGGGGATGCTCTTACAGGCCCCATTCCCCTTTCCCAGCGTGCCGAGCCGCTCCAGGGCCGCAATATCCCGCTGCAACCCACTGCGGGGAGCTCGAGTGCCATCGATGAACCCTGCAGCTGATGGGGATTCCTTCCTGCAAGAGCTCTATGTCACACTGCAGGGCCTGCCCCAACTGCAGGGTATTTATAGGGTGCGTTTTATGGGCTTCCCCATTCCCAGCTGGGAACGGTGGGAAGAGCCATGGGGCCGGAGCCGGGCAGGCTGCGCTCGCACCAGTGCCGGCACAGGGAAGGTCTCCGCCCGCACCGAGGTCGTGGATAAGGGTCTCCGTTAGCCTCGTTACAGGGGTATCCATAGGAAGATGCAAATGACTGCGTGGCATTAGATAAATAAACCAGTTTCCATGCAGTTTTAAGGTAAAATTTGACATTTTTTCCAACACATTAAAAGTATGTGTAGGAAGAAACAGAGGAAGCTCCAACTTTTTATGAACCGATCTTGACCATGAGAGAAACGGAGTATCTATAAGATGCTTCTTTTCCCTAGTGAATAATTAGAGTCTGGCTGTGGATGGGAGCATTTTTAAAAGGTCTCATGTGTGGAAGCCAGGTAAGCACAATCTCGGTGCTCTGCGAATGTAATCATGCTAACAATAGGCTATGGATATGTCATTCCTAGGGCATGAGCATTTTAAAGATGAGAATGATCTGTTTGAGGGGCTTTGGGTTTTGTCCTCACGCTTACACTTGGAGAGCATATTGGAAACTGAGCACTGATGGCACACAGGGATGTTTTTTCCAAAAACAAGTCTGGAAAGACTTTTGCAGCTCACACAGTGGCACCACTGCTGCAACTGCAGCACAGAACAGGCTGCACAGTAGCATCCCCCTTGCTCCACAGCATCCCCCTTGCTCCTCATCATCCCCCTTTCTCCTCATCATCCCCCTTGCTCCACAGCATCCCCCTTTCTCCTCATCATCCCCCTTGCTCC
>VZSV01000273.1:92624-121749 GCA_013398735.1 Nothocercus julius
CCCCTTGCTCCGCAGCATCTCCTTGCTCCTCATCATCCCCCTTGCTTGACATCCCCTTTGCTCCTGGAAGGAGGAAAGAAGGAAGGGAGGGAGGGAGGGAGGGACAACCTCAGTCACGGCTTTACCTTTCCCCACTCCTTCATGACTTTTCCAAGCGACTTTCACCAACACCTTTATGGGGAACAGCATTTGGGCATCCTCTGCCCTGAGGCTCTGGCCCTGCAGACCACCCTGTGTCTGAGGGTTCCCAAGGTGTCCTGCTTGGACATGCCAGGTTGGGGAGGCACCCCCAGCCCCGGCTGGGGCAGGAGCCTGTGCAGGGTACTCCGGGATTGCTCCATTTGCTAGAAAATTATTTGATCAAGGTATTGGTCTGAGGTGAGACAGACCCTGGGAAGAGTTTGCCTGCTAATAGTGGAATCGTAGCCAAACACCCCAAACTGCTTCCCACCATCTTGCTAGCAGAGTTCACCATTTTTCATTGCTTCTCCCGCACATCTTACTGCCAGCAGAGCTCTTTATTGTCATCCTGTTCCTCTCAGCAACCTCTGTCTGGTTCTTTTCACTCTCTTATTCTTATTTTATTTAGAACAGGTTAGAGTTTCCCATGAAAGAGCAGCTGCTGTAAGACTGTGTTCGTCCGAAGATGCAGGTGCCTCGCTGCACGAGGCGCGCAGGGGAGAGCCTAGTGTCTGCAGAAAGAGTGCTCAGCCTTTCGGATAGCAGTAGCAGGGAGGAAACCCATGTAGCCTTTGCCCCATGTAGCCTTTCTCTGGGGAAGGACAGGGGCGGGAGCTCACTGACCGTCATTGAAATAACTCTGCAACATGCCATGCATGAACTTGCTTTAATTACTGGCCAAATAAAGTTGTGCTTTGGGGAAGGACTGACATGAGAGGTTGTGAACCCGAGCCATAGACACTGGTACCCACATCACTACATTCGCCTAACGCTAAATATCGTAGGTAAGTGTGCAAACAGCGAGATGCATGCCATGATGAAGCTGTTGTGGAATAGCTTGTGCTTGCTTTGGAGAGCTTTTATAAAATGGATTGAAAGGTAGGATTTCCAGCGTGGGTGACACAGCAGTGGGCAGGAGCCCTGTGTCAGGCACAGCAAAAAGGCCACTTGAAGAGCGAGTTTTCTACAAAGGACAAAAAGGGCAGCAGCATTTCATCTATATTTATGCTGCCACGAATGTGTGGCAGATGGTAATGCTTTTGTGTCTTCGCACTTTCATTGATGTTTAATTACAGCTCTATAAATAGCTGGTTTTATGACTTACGGTCAGATGCTCTTTCATCATGGTGGGGAAAATAAAGAATAGCAAGAACATGGAAAGAACNTTTTTTTTTTTTTTTTTTGAGGAACTGTCTATGCCCAAAACGTGGCCATGTATGTGCTAAACAAATACCACCTGCAAAAGATGGAAAATACTCCAAAATAGACTTCTCAACCTCCCACAGGTACCAGGTAACTTTAAAAAGATCCCCTCTTTTATTTGAACACATTGCAGCATTTCTTTTTATCAGGGCTGCTTTTTTTTCCCGCTCCTTGTTGTACTTGGAGAGTTTGGGGGATGTCCACTGCATCTTCCGAATGCCCAGGCAAGCTCGCAGGAAGCGAGCAAAGCAGACCCAAACCATGGGAATATGGACAGCTTGGGTCCCCCTCCCAGAAACTGCCCAGGGAAAGCTAAGGCCGAGAATTTCCCGCAGTGTAACAGCATGAACTTTTTGTTTTTGTAATCAAAGACCTTGTCACCAGCAGTGAGCATGCGGGATGGGGAAGGGCAGTGGCCCTTGCGTGATCGCCCGGGATCAGGGAGTGAAGAGAACTGGACGCGGCTGTTGGGACAGGAATTAGCCACTGGATAACAGCAATGCAGAAGCTTTGGGAAGAGTAGTAGGGAACAAGCTTGGATCCAAGGGATTTGGGAAGTGGACTGCAAAACTAGTGTAAAACCAGCGTTTAAGCGAAGCTGTTTTTTCTCTCATTTGTGTGTAGATCTGGTGCACTGGAGGGAGCACGTGGAAACTCAGCAGCGGGGCCGGCGGCGGCTGCCAGGGCAGCTCTGCGGGAGAGCCCTTGTCGCAGCACGACAGCCCAGGACACGCTCCCCTCTGGCTTCTATTCAGGCTAAGTGCTCATTGCCATGTTTGGTTTTTGAGGGGAGGGAGTTTTTTAAATCAGGTACTTGATTACTGGTAAAAATGAAAGCAGAAAGCTTTCCGAAAAGCATGTCATTCTGCGGGTAAGGTCTAACGGAATTCCTAAGAATAAGGGCGTGTAACAAAGCTGATGATTTTAAAACGTTTTTGCATGTAGCTTTTCTGTGCCCAGCAACTTCTGCAGTCATCCTCTGGCTCTGCCCATTCTGTTTCTTAATCTCTTTTTGATGAAAATGCAATTCAGTATATAAAAAAGTTAAATCGAAATAGCAGAAAAATCAGTTATGCGGTGCAGCAATCTGTCTTCAGTTGGGATATAACCGATTTATCGGCTTTTCTTAGAGACATCCCATCAATGGCCCCGATGGAATAACTTGGCACACAGCTTGGCTCCAGGGCCGCTGTGCTTGGGCGGCACAGCCAGACCGCGTGTCCGCCTGTCCCTGCCAGGTGCTGGTCTGGGGTCTTTGCAGGGGGGAACAGTCCGCGTTCCTTTGTCTTAGAAAATCCCGACCCCCACCTGCTGCTGGAGCTGGTGTCTCCATGGGGCTTGTGGGGGTCCTGCTGCTCACTGTCCCTTCTGCTCGTTTCTACCTTCACTAGGCAGCACTGGTGCTCCTGCCCTTCTCCTCTCAAGTGGGATATCTTCCAGTGGGATAATCCGCTGGATTTTTGCATTCCAGCTACATAAGCCTTGGGCAGGTTCAAGGGTAGTGGAGAAGTGACGTACGGCATGAGCCAAGAGTTTAATTAAACAGGGAACGATGTAGAGTCCCTCAGATCATTTAAACGGCAGCTCAAGGGGATAGCGTCTTAAAACAGGTAATTACCCAGACACTCCCTTCGAACATTGCAAATGAAAAAATGTATTTTCAGCTATCATCTGCTTACTGCCAAGGTTCGTAAAAAATATGAGCAACTCATTATCAAGGTGAAACATCTCTCTTCTTTATTCTTTAACTGTAGAAATAAAACGTTCAGAAAATTCCTCTTGCTATGTGTTTCAATGCAGAAATATTTCTAAAATGTTAATAACCTCACACCAGCGTAAAAATATGTGTACAGTAGTACAGTACAGTAGTAGAACTGCAAATAGTAATGAGGAAAGAAAAACATCTGCTAAGCAAGAAAAGAACATACAAGGAGGTGTGCTGCAAACTTCATTGACTTAATTCCATTATTTTGCTATGTGTTTTTCACACAAAGTGTCTCAAAATGTGCTAGAGTGTGGGGAAGAGATGATGAGAAACTTGCTTTCTAATGATGGACCTGCCGCTTTCGCGGCCCACGCAGAGGCACGCGTGGCAAAGGGGACCGCTGGCTAGTGCCGAGCTGCAGGAGGGCCCGGCACGAGGTTCCCCCCTCACGCCAGGGCCGCCTTCGCCACGGTGGCTCCATTCCCCAAATTCATGGAACCTTTGGGATTTAGGGTTTTTTTTCGAGCTCGAGCACAATGAACAAAACACGGTTATATTTAGAGCTATGAATAATTCTGCATTATGAATGAGAGAGCACGTCAGGTGAGACCCACATGTAAAGGCACTCCATGCGTGCAAGGGTTTCTCTCCGCTCAGGCGTTGGGTTTCCCCTGCCAAACGGGACTGCTCTTCATATTTGCATGATTCATTCATAGGCAAAAAGCCCTATAAAGATAGAAGCCTCTTCTTCTCATATATAAATGATAAGCAAAGCATAAATACCTAATGATATCTACATATATCACACATTCAAGGCTTAGGACTTCTTGACTTTTCTGCTTTCCAGATCTATCTCCCTCTGTTTGAATAAAGGCATTGGACCCGAAAAACATGAATTTACTTAATAAGATGTCAGATAAGAAGCCTTGCTCAGTATTGCTGTGGAGGTTGCATCGTGCTTAGTTTTTATATCAAAACTGAAGAATTGAAAACAGAAGAACGACAACTTGCTTTATTCACTCAAAACTGTTTTATGTAATGAAATCAAGTTATGGCCTGACAAGAAAAACATAACAGGAAACTGTAAAAAACAAAAGAAAATGAAACAAAAATTTGGTTATCTAATTTCAGAGCTGTATATAAATTAAAAGAAAAAAAAAGGCTTCCCCTGATGGAAGATGTATTTCAGGACTTCTTTTAGCTATAAAACTATGTGAATGACATAATAAATTGGGCTACAGACACCCAGCCTGCCTTGCAGTGGTCACTTCAGGCCGTCACCATTAGTCCTAGGAAGCACTGAATGGGGATCATCTTCCCACCGTGGCCCTGGCCACTCGGGAGTCACCAGACAGGGACACCAGTGCTCCTCTGGTCTTTCTGGTGGTGGCCTTCACACCGGGGAAGATGGGCTTTGGTATAATTCAGCATTTACCTGGCAATGTGAAGAACATCTCCCTCTGACACGTTCTGCAGAAAGCTGGCTCCGGTGCCCGTTTTCCCACCTGGAGACCACGCAGGCCCAGCTCGTTAGCAGGCCCAGCTCATTAGCAGGCCCAGCTCATTAGCAGGCCCAGCTCGTCAGCAGGCCCAGCTCCTTCCGGGCTGGACTCTTGGGCAAACCCGGCTCTTGCTCAGGCCTGTGTGTGCTCCTGCCTGGAAGGGAACGCGTCCGGGCCCTTCCTGCAGTGTTTGGGGAGCTGCAGGCTGTCCCTGGCGCCGGGTGAGTGTGGAGCAGCCCATGGGCAGCGCTCGCGGGGCGTGGGAGCCCTTGGGCTGAACGGCCTGAGGCCTCCTTGGCCACCTGAAGACGGGACAAAGTCATTGAAGTCCTGGGGAGCTGGAGAGCGTCGCCAGAGCGGCGTTTCCCTGAGCTGCCGTGAGTGTGACGGAGGGGGTGCCTGGCCGGGGGAGTGCGTCCTGCAGCATCTTGGGCATGGCCGGTGCCGAGGGCTGAGGCTACGTATGGTGCTGTCCCTGGGTGTTGGTGCTCCATGGCCCTGACTGTGGTGGGACAGGATGCCCCGTTCGTGCATGCGGTATCCTTCAGCACTGAATGCCCTGCCATGGAGGGTCTCCTAGTTTATCTGATGTTCAAGCCCAAAATCCCTCTGAGGACCCTCGATCAGAGGAAAGCAGGGCGCCTTGCTGGTGCTTTGCTGTGCCCTGGAGGCTGCTCCCACACGAGCAGCTGGAGTTTCATAGAATCATTTTGGTTGGAAAGGACCTTCAAGCTCATCCAGTCCAACTGTAAATCAGAAATAGGCTGGTTTTGTGGTAGCTGGGAATCCTTGAGCCCTGCCATGAGCAGTGCGAATGGAGCTAAGGTGCCCTTGGACCCCTGAGGGTGGGGAGCAGCCGTGGGCCTTGCCAGCAGACTGATATCTGGTGTTAATACTAACGTGTAGTAGTCTAATATTCAGTAGAAACTGCTCCCACTCCTCCACCCCCGCCTTGGAGCCCACAGCTGTGCCAGTGCTTTTGTTTGTATGGAGTTGCATTGCTTCTCTCCATGAAGGCCAGAATTGGCTTGTATTTCCCTTCTTTTCATCACATGCGTCCCTTCTGTTCTTGATGGAGACTTTTGCCAGAAATAATTTCACACTCTTCTCTCTGGCCTTTGTTGTGATAATAAGGGTGAAGTAAGCATGAAAATATGATAGCCATTAGAAGCTTTATGAGTTATTCTTCCAGTAACACTTCTCATTGGTATTGAAAAATGGCTTTAAAAAAAAAAAAAAAGTTGGTATAAACATCTTGCTTTTTCTAGTAACAGCGCTTTGAGGCTAAGCCATCTGCCTGTGAATAAAATAAAAGCATATATAGCGTAGCTGAGAAGTGGCATGGCTTTGGTGATGCACACTGATCGTAGAGCTTATATGCAGTAGTGTTGCAGCTGGTGGTAACACAAATTAAAAGCAATGATGCTGCTGCAGTTAGAGTCCCAGGCAGTGCTGAATGCCAAGCCTTACGGGAAAAGGGACGTTTCTCTTTCCCTGCTGGCTTGGGGGTGTTGCCTCTGAGCGGTGGGAGGCCGTGGTGTGCCATGGTGCGCGTGCAGGGATGCGCTTCTCCTCCTCCCTTTAGCTGCACCTCAATTGCTAAGGAGACCATTGTGCAGGCTTAGACAAAAAGGCTTCATGGTATGCAAAAAAGCTGAGAGCTGCATTTCAATAGCCTGTTCTGGCTGGTGGCAAATCAGCCTTGAATACTGTGCTTCTCTGTGCTCAGGCTTCCTGCCTGGAGTTAAATAGGTACAAATTGTGTGCTTTGGTAGAAATTGTGTGGTGTTTTCCCAGCTCTTTGCTTGTTTGAACTAGAACCACGTGTGTGAAGTGGCCATTTTAAAGGTCTCTATTGGAGAAATGCTTAATCTTTGTGCATACAGGTCTTAACAAATAGAAAATCTTGTTGTTTTGTAGCTTATTTGTATTAAAATAAGACATTTGAATGAAAAACAGTTTGTCTATACTATCTGTTGAAATTTCCAGGTATAACTGAAAAATATTACTAACTTCCTGTAAGAACTGTAAACTTCTTCTAAACTGTTTTATCTGCTGAAGTAAATTTGAATCTCATCTGATGCTAGATAGCTTTATCTGCAATGCAGATTGCCATATCTGCATGCAAACCCGAGTGCTGTGATCTTCTGTAATTGCTTGGATTTGATGTCCTTTGCTCAGGCTCTTCTGCTGCCTAGAACTTCTTAGAGCATAAGTGTCTCTCATGGATGCAATACTTCAGGTCTCCTTAGGACTTCTATTTTAAACTAGGGTTTTTCTTGCAAGAGGAAGCTTGGAAAAGCTCTGGCCTTTTCATGGGAGTGAAAGCAGGTCAGGAATACAAGGAAGAGTTGCCTAAAGCTGCTGGTCACACCTTGGTTGTGTGGCTGCTGCTGGTTGGCATAGGAGTCTTCTGGGTTTGGTTAACATGACTGTTGTGGGGGGGGGCAGGGGAAGAAATTTCTTTAACAAATTTGGATCTGGCTCCATGTAGGGTCAGGGTCCTTTCTTGGCTGCCTTTAGCATAAATGCAGCAATTAACTAAAATAGTTAATTTTCTTAGTGTCAGGGGTAAAAATGATGTGGATCCCTTGTTGATCTGTTTGTTTACTCCTGCAGTTTAGAGTGGTTAAAATAACGTGAGGCATTTAGCCCCTGTTGAGCTTTTTCAGCAATATAGAGTAAATCGTACTTCCAAGTCTCTGCAAACCAACTCTTAACAGCAAACTAAAATCTATTTTACTTTTTTTAAAGATTTAATAATGTTCACACAAACTACAAAATACATGCAGTATTGCATGTTTTCACGTTGGAGGTATTTTTTCATGCTTGCAGCAGGAGAGCTGAGCTCTGTCAACATCTTGAGCACTGTGTTTGCTCTCCAGACATCTGCACATCTCCCTGCAGGCCGGCATGTAATGAGGTACAACAAACTACTCGCTCAGGAGAGCAACTGTTCCCCCAGATCGTGTTGCTATGTAGCAACGGCTCGGTCCTCTGTCAGAGCCCAGCTACGGCTTCCTTACAGCACTGCCCAGTCCTCAGGCTGCTCCGGAGCCATCCTCAGCACGGGGCATTCCCCCTATCCTTGTGGGCATCTGCACTGTGCTTGCTGTTGGCACGGAGGAACCTCCTGACCAATCTCCTGCTTGTTCCTGTGCCAGAGTGATGGATGTTTTGTGCTCTCTGGGTATTGGTATGGTAAGGAGATGGGAGGAATACAGATATACTCTTTATGCAGAGATCCATTGCAAGCAGATTCCGTAATGAGAATTTTTCCCTTGTCATCTTCAGTGATTAAATCTAGGCAATAAATATTGCTTATGAATGCTTGGAACAGCAGCTTTTCACATTAATTTTGCACTGAACTACAGCATATTATGAATCATTAACCAGGGCCCATAGTGCATGTACACAACTGCTGCTGCAGAGTATTAGCAATGAGGAAACTTTGGAAGTGTAGGAAGGGCTGATGTTTTAGTATGTTGCTCAAATTTAGCTATGCAATTAAAGACTGTTTATTGAAAATGCCCTTTGAATCTAAGGGTGCTGAGATTCTTGATATATATCCCTTATACAAATGTGAAGAGTGTTAGAACAAATGGAATAGCTTATTAATACCAGAAGGGATTAAAACAAGTGCTGGGGTTAACTGCAGTGAAATTCTTTTGTAGCAAATGCTACTGCTAACAGAACTACCCTAGGACTAAAAAGACTCTGTGATGTCTAGGATTTGAGGGAATTGCCTCTGTAACTTGCACCTGAGATTAGTGCTGTTAAAAAGCTTCTCCTCAGAACTAATCAGGATGATGCATGGATTGATGTTTAGTCACTTAAAACAAGGCTGGTGTACCTGTCACTCTAATAGATCTTCTAGTTTAGTATGCATGCATTCAAACAAAATATTTCTTGCTATTTTGACATGTACAGATCTGAAGAGGAACTGTAGATCTTGTGAGCTTGTTTTAGTTTGAGCAGGCAGCTGATATTAGTTAATACAGTTAATGAATCAAAGAAATCCAAGACCTGGGTAGCTTGGGCATGGCCTCTGGAGACACCGAGTCCAGCCTCTTGCTCGGGGTGCTCAGCTAGAGGAAGCTGCTCTGTCTTGTTCTCGCTCCAAGGACAAGTCCCTCAGGGCCCCAGCTCCCGAGAAGGTGCTAGGCCACCTTCCTGGTGAGAATATTTCCTCTAATTGGCATTTCCTATGCTCTGATTCGTCTGATTCCTCTGAAGAAATGTGCTGCTACTATGGGTCAGGCTTCTTTCAGAAGTCTTCAATGATGAATTTGGGAAGTATAAATAGACCTTGATATTCTTTAATATAGCAGTATTCAAAATGCTTCCTCTGAATTCCTGGGTAAGAAAACCTCCTTCTCTCCCATACTCCATTGGGCTTACTCCAGAGATGATGTTCTGCATCTGAGGAGCATATACAAAACACTGTAATCACAGGTACTTTGCCTTGGGCTCATCTCTGATTCCAAAGCTACGTGAATCCTTAGGGCATTTACCATCAAAATGCCCCTTCGTACAGATCTGTCCCCCAGTAAGCAGCTGCCCTGTGAAGGCTGCTGCCAGGCTCACACGTGTGCATGCTGCTGAGCTGCTTCTCCAGCACCTCCCTCCTGGGCATGGCCGGCGTCCATCCCTTCCAGCTTCCCAAACACACTGTACAAGGCCAGTGCCCTTCTTGAGCACCTGCAGACACCTGTAGAGGGGCATGGACTGCTCTAATGCAAACACCTGGCCAGCTGGGTAAGTATATTCTTGTCTTACCCTCTGACTACTGTCAGTGCATGCTCAGTGAGCGCCTGAGCCTCAGAAAACTGGCATTGGGCAGTTGAGACGGGCAGAAAAATAACTGGCTGTGACTATCACAGCATGAAAAAGCTTTAGGGGGCAGTGTGATACAGAAAAACCATCTCCAACCCAAACACTAAGCTTAAATACTTTTTTTTTTTAAATCATGATCCTCTTCATTGGAAAGTGATCAGAAGGAGATGGAAGAGTTTTTAATAATCAAGTGTGTGCTAACTTTGATGATTAAATAGAGCTTATCCCTGCCTTTGGATATCTCTTTCCCTGCTCTCCTTGGAAAATGAAGAGAATCAATAACAAAGGCAGAATAACTCTTAAGAAACAGTGCAGCTCGTGTCTTGTCAAGCTGTGTTCTGTGCAGTGTCCTTAAGGATGAGCTATCCTCTCAGCAGCTCTTCAAAGCCTTACTCTTTCGTGATATAAACTGCTTTTTGAATAAACAGGCTTTAAGTGAAGTTTTGGCAGGAATGTAAGCAAAGTAAGAGAGTAGACTCACTCACAGGATCACCTGTGTCTTTCAGTAAATATTTTGCAAAAGATGTTTCTGAAACCAGATCCCACTCTGACTTAAGTCCTTGTTCAAGTGTCCTTGCAAATGAACATGTGCGAGACTCTGTCCCTGACTCACTGTGCTGCTGGAGAAAGCAATTTCCTTAAAGGACTGCAAGTGTGATTCTCGCCCTTGTGCTAGATGTGCACTCCATGAGCACTCTGCAAATAAACCTTGGGACTCTTCGTTCAATTGGCTTTGAGTGCAATTTCTGGAGTAGCAGGTACTGTCTGGCTTGGTGCTGTAAGATGCACTGTCTGGCTGCGAGTCTTGGTGTTTGCAGTAGTGTTAGGGAATGGATAATTTTGTTTTCCTAGCTTTTCTACTCTATTTTAGTTTGTTTTGTTAAGGTGTGCTGTAGCACCAGTGAAAATCCTTTCAATGATCCCTCCTGATCCCAGTAAGATTCCTTTTTTCAATAGCTGTGTTTAGAGTTCAGTTTTATTTCTGGCAGAATAGCTTTGCATTTGAGGCTAGGATTTCCTGGAAGGTCTGCATTGTTTGGTCTGTGTAGACATCTCTGCCTGAATTTCTGCAGACATGGGTTAAATGGGAAGAGGAGCAATGCACTCAGTTTGATTTGTCTTTAAAATAATTTGATTAAAATACCAGGGAGGTCGATGAAACCTTCTAGTTACTTTTAATATTCACTGTCACCTGTAGAATGGGTGTAATGGATGAGTAGCTAAAGCTGAAGTTAGAAGACCTTATGAAAGCAATTGTATTTTTTGTTGGATATGAAGGTTTATTATCTCTAAATTAAGATCAACTAGTTAGAACTAATGAACTATATCCCTCATAATATGCAAGTTGAACTGGTATTACTGCTGCAGAGCATTAGTTAAACTAATAATCAAACAAGGATAATTCTCTTCAATAGCTTATTATATTTGTGGTCAAGCACATTTTCCATCTTGCATAAAGCAGTAAAAATCTTCTTTGGTCTAAATCAGTATGTAGATGTATTGACTTGAAGCCTAGCTCACTACTCATTTGCTTCTGTCCTTGCTTATCCTTGATTCAATGCTCTGGAGCTCAGTGAATTGGATTTCCCCATTGCTGCTTGCATTCACTGTGAAGCTTTTTTGTTTGACCCCTTGGTTCTGTCCTTCATCTGTGCTTGCCTTGAGGGTGTTAACCCTCCTTCTTCCTTAATTTAGTCTTTTCTAAGCAGTAATTTTCTTCTACATTTATGTCCTTAAAAATAAAGATCTGTTATAAACAGTGCTAATAGTTCTTTCCTTTCTGACCCCATCTTCAAAACTTATTTGTCACAAGATCTGACACTTTGATCATGTCAAATAATACTTAGATGCTAAAGCCTAAAACCACTATAGAAAAATTGAGCTAGATGAAGGCACTACTGAAATACGGAGTAGAGGTTTGAGTTTCTCCTTAAGTGATAAGGGTGTGTGGAGAAGGGAGGCATTGAACAAACTTTGAAG
The DNA here is from genome assembly GCA_013398735.1 of Nothocercus julius. Classification (NCBI taxonomy): domain Eukaryota; kingdom Metazoa; phylum Chordata; class Aves; order Tinamiformes; family Tinamidae; genus Nothocercus; species Nothocercus julius. Next base: position 104,031 of record VZSV01000273.1, read on the forward strand.
AGCAACAACAATCTTGAGACAAAGTTGACCAAGAATCAGATGAGTACTGAAAGTGAGGAGGTCTGCGTTTGAACCAAAAACGATGCATGAGAGGTGTGAATCTGAAAAAAAGAAACAAAGCTTCAGAGTAACTTGGGTATGAGAAGTGGCTGCTTCAGTAAGCTGGTAATAGGGTCAACCTTTGGTCCATTCTACCAAAAAGTAGCTTAAAATTGGCATTGCACTACTCACTGCATTTGAGTCGTGGGAGCTAGTGGTGGCAGCTCTGTGTTTATCTTACCAAGATGCATATGTGTTTTGCTAGTTGAGCACAGTGTCATGGATGGAGAAGGGTGGATCTTGGCTTGGGGAGTGCAGTAGGAGGCTGCTGGGTTGGGAGCCTCGTTTGAGGAGAGGATGTAAATTAAGCAGGAGATGAGCTGGTTGTGTTTGCCCTAGTTTGCAAGGCAGATACAAAACCCTGCTGCCCCAGCAGTGGGAACTGCTACCGAGGCTGCATCTAGTTTACTTGTGAACAACCGGACTTAGGGTCCCTTCCCCAGGTTTTCTAGGCTTCATTTCATCTTTGCTGTGTCAGATGGGGAACTGAAAAGTCAGACTGCATTTCACAAATGCAATTTTTAAACACCATCAAATGCCAGGTTTCTTTTCTAAATTCTGTGCCAGTTGAATACAAAAGGGAGAAGGCTGATTAGGATGCTTTGTCCAACTAAAAGAAACCCTTTTCTTGGCTGCAAGCATTGTGCTTGTCAAAGGTCTGGAGCTAAGGGGCCTTGAGCAGTCCAAGGAAGGCTCAAGCCATATCATCCTAGCAAGAGAGCAGAGAAGGGCTTGGGTGAAAACAAGACAAACATTCTCTTGCTATGGTTTGGTCTAAGGAGAAAAGTGAGTGAGAGGGGAAAACAACTTGGCTCATAAAATGAGCAATCTATGAAATGTATGGCATTTTCTAAACCAATGCCTCCAAAATCAGCACTGGGACTTTGACTATGTGAGCCGTGTTCACATACAGCAACAGCTTTCACACTATGTGGAGAGTCTGATTTCTGCCAGGCCTGGGTCTCCTCCTTTGTGACTCTTCAGCTTCAAGCTGTGTTCTGTTTCTAAGCTGTTTTTCCAATGCCTTTGTCCAGGAAATGACAAAAATGTACATCTAACACTGTGCAGTTTGAGCTGGTTTGGCCTAATTGGCTTTGCTTTAGTTAGGCAACTGCTGGTTTTTATCCTTATTAAAATTTTACATTGCTTCTAAATAAGAAATAGGTTTCTAATAATAGCAATTTTCTTTAGTTAATTAAGGTATTTTTACTGGCTGCTGAGTGTTTCTATGTTTCCCAACTTGTTTTTAACAGCTACCGGGTTTTATTGATTATGGAGTTGGAGGGATTATGCTCAGGGGGAGAAAAAACTTTCCTGCATCAATCTGCAGAAACTCTTGGGAGATCGTGCTGTGCATGGCAGCAGTCTGGCTGTTACTGAGGGCTGTTCATATTAATCACTTGCAGATGCAGCCAGTGAGTGATTCTGCGCGCTTGCTGGGAAGGGTATCCAGCAAACAAGAGGTGATCCAGGAGCCTAGGTGTGCCTACCCCTTCCTCGAGGTGCAAGGTGATAAATGCAGAGCGTCTTGGGTGCTCTCAGTACATCAAGGGAAGGGAGATATGCAGGAGAATTAACACACTGAACTAAGTCTATTGGGCAAACACTGTAGAGAACTGTCTGGCATCTCTTACTGTTTGCTGCTGTAAGGAATAGACATCCCCCTGCATCTCTGCAGCACTTAGCATTTTGTTCTGTTTTAATGAGAAATTGTTTGCAGAAGTAACTTCTTTAAAAGCAGACATGAGGTACCCCAAGGTTGTACTCTCTCAAATCTCTCAATATAGAGCAATAAGAGAAAAATCTTTTGCTTAAAGAAATTAGAATAAAACCCCAAACTATTTATTTTCTTCTGCTCCAGGTACTTCATGTTGAAATTGTCATGCTGATGGCAGCTCTCTTAGACAACCTCATTGACAGAGACTCCAAATATACAAGTGTGTGTGGATAATTTTTCCCCCCTTGATTCCCAAAAATATATACACATGTAAACTTGGTTATTCTGCGTTGCAGAACGAGTGGTGGTGGGGGTGAGTGACACAATGCACTTCACTCATGGGAAAGAAATAGTAATAGGTTTTATTGACAGTAGTGTCACGAGATTCTATGGCAAGGTCACTTATTTAGTGCCTGGAGGTTCAAGATGCACACAGAATTACCAAGGACACCCTCCTGTTGGGTCGTGAGGTTCAACCTGCACCCCCTTGCTTTCCAAACTCCTTCTGAGAGGAGTCTGGGTGCAGTTGGATCTGACCCTAGTCCCAGACCTGGTCAAGGGTTTATGACTAAGGGATCTGTGCACAGTTGCAAAGTAAAACTTACAGGCTCAGAAAGAGAGAGAGCACACGCTATAGTCACTTACCATGAATTCGTAGGGGCAAGGATCTCTTAACCCCAAGGAGTATCCTTGAGAGGCAGCCCTGCTCAAGGGGAGACCCTGGCGTGCAGCCTGCCGAGATGCAAGGAGAGCTCAATGGGCTCTCAGGCTGTCCCCATATTTATGGGATAAGATGATGAACAGAAATGACTGTTGACTGGTGTATGTACAATTAGCCTTATCTTCCCATCAGGATGCAGCCATCAGGACTATTATTGATGGTTAATGTCTGAGTGGGGGGAAGAAATCACGGAGGCAACTACCAGGATCAGATAATGTGGTAGTTAACAGCTGAATTGGGCTATGTGTGAGAAGTCGGGTTGAGCTGGGGAAGGAGCACATTTGTCATGTTCAGTCATGTGGTGATGAGAAGAACAAGATGGCCCTGAAGTCAGTGGCCCTTTCATCCCTGCACCATGCCCAGATGCTTGGACCTCTGCCCTCAGGGTCAAATGACTTGAAAGCCAAATCTGAGTGGTGCTGGCTTAAGAAATGAAGTGGCATTGCTTTTTCTATGACTAAATTGATTTTCTGGCAAGCATTCCTTCTTGCAGATAGCAGCCAGGTTTGGTCCTCTCCAGAAAGAGCAATGACTTTCCCCAGACCCGCGTTGTTTCAACACACCAATGTCAAGGCAGGATAAACCCCAGGAAAGTCTTACCTAATTGTCCTTTCATGCTACTTTCCTTCAACTAGAATGTGTTTGCCAACTTTTATAGCATTTTTTGACATAGAAACATTAAAACTGTGGTTAAAACTTAAAAATAAGGAGTGATCATTTCTATAAGCTGGAGCCTTGTGTATTACTTTCCAATGGAATTGCAAAAGAGCTGCTGCAGGCAAGTGCATCTTGCTGTCTTCACCCCTGTCTCCCTCGTGGGGAAAAGGCCTGGGACTCTTAGCCTTATCCAGCGCTACTTTGTGCAGCAATTACTAACTTAAGAGCTGGCAGTATACTGTTACTGTGTAGGATTCAGAATTGTAAAGAGTTCTCTTACCTGGGAAGAAGCAAACTTATTTTTTTGTATGTTCAAATTTTGAGAACGGCTTTGAGCTCTCACACTTCAGACCTTGAACAAGCTCTGAACAACCACTTTCAAACAGACAATTCAAACAAGCAATTCCAAGGCAGGTGCAGGCTCCTTGGAGCACAGTTTGTCTGGGTTAATTATACTGTTCTCTCCATGATCAATCTGTATTCCTGCTGGAGAAGTATCATAAACACTTTGGATAATACTGTTATTCTAGCATTTGTATTTTAAAAAGAAACCTTATGCATTTTAACTTAAAATATGGGAAATTATTTGAGGTTACATTAGGTATCTGCTGGGATAAGTATTCTAAAATGCATGATGAAGATGATTATTTGCTTGCTTCTCCCTCTCTTTGAATAAAGTCATAAATTAAGTTTTGCCCTGGTGCACAGCCAGGTCATGGCCCATATACAGTGGATGGAGTCTCTGCTGTCCAAAGTTGCTTGTTTTGAAGTTAATTTAATGCTCAGAGAGCAAGCAATTATCATGGAGTGCTGGAGCCAGAGCCTTGTATCGTGTTGGCTCTGTGTTTATTGCCCAGCTTTGACAAGGCTGTAATTGCCTGCTGGGCTAGCCTGTTTTCCCCAGTGCTCCTGCAAAGAAAGGGAATATGGCAATAACTGGGGAAAAAAAATCAAGGAACATAGCAATGGGCAGATGACACTGGTGAGAAGCCTTGTAGCTGTTCTGTGACAGTTATCTTTAGAAGAAACTCTTGCTGCTTGAAATAGCAGAGCTTTAACCAGTGTTTACCCTTATATTGATTGCCTTTGAAATAAAGTAATATTCAGTTGTATTAGACCAACATGCTATAGTGTAGCATTACACTTAGAACTGCAGGTTGAAAAAATATATCTCAGTTCCTATAGGAAACATTATTGTTTTCCATAAGAGTTTGAGACTTCACATTATTTGAGGTTAAAATAGCTGCCAAGGTTTTGCTTTTTGCCTTCCCAACACAGACGTTGAGTAAGCAGAACTTCCAGCTCCTGCACTGTGAAGTCGATGGAAGGTTTGGGCCCCAGGGCAGCCCGTGCATTTGACTTCCCTCGACCTCTGGATGTCCTCGGTGCTGACAGCGTTTCTAAGGTTTTCGCTAAATGGGATGTGAGTTAAATGTTTCACGGCTGTTATGCAAGAGCAGTGGGGTGCGCTGGAGCCTGGGGAGGCGATTTGCGCTGCTTGTTCTTCATGCCTCCCCTGGGCCTCGGCTGCAGCAGGCTGAGACCTGGCTTGGCAATTGTTTTAAAGAAACCATTTCAAAAATATCTGGTTATTGTTTTTTTTAAATATGTATGAATTTGAAGTCAAGAAATAGTTTAAGATATTTGAACAGGGTCTAGAGCCATGGAAGTGTTGCTGCCCTTGAAAGCTGGTGGCCCTGGGCATCAAAGTGGGTTCTACCTTGTATGTCCCCATTGGCCTGGCCTTGCTCTGCTGAGACGGGAGTGTGGGCTCAGGTGAAGGCTTTCCTGCATCTCTGATACTTATTTCATAATGGAAAGTGCTATTCCAGGCTCGTCACAGTAGTCATAATGTCAACCTCAATGTTTTGCTTTGCAGTGTCCGCTGATGAGGAGCTGGCTGTGTTCAGATATCTCTAATTGCAATATGGAAGCAATTGTAATGACCAAAATATCTTTTCCCAGTTTGAAACTACTGCTGGGCACCAGAGCTCAAATGAACCATCTTACCCTGTACCATAAGAATATCTTCTGATGTTTCCTGTTTGTAGTTGCCAACATGGGTGTAACTTTAATACAAATTAAGTTAGCATATGTAAGGCTCTTTCTGAGCAAATGCAAATATCTGAGCACCAGTGCTTCCAGTGGAGAGGAGGATCTGCTGCTAGAGACCTTCCCTTGGTCTGGTTGCTGCCTGGAGAAGGTGGTTACTGTTGTTTCTTCCAACCTTCACCTCAGCTGCTTATGGCCCTGCAAAGCTTACTGCTATTTACATTCTACTAGTGCTGCTTTCTCTATTAAAGGTATTGCAAATAGCAAAGCTAGGGTGTGTGAGCAAGACATAACACAGCCCCTGCCTTGTCACCTTGCCTTGCAGAGAGAGACCCAACAGTGGGTGCAAACAGGTTATCCTGAGGTTCTTGTGCTTATTCCCTTCCTGCATGGTGCTCCTGGATTGGTTTTGGCTAGCTTGGACCCTTCTCAGGATTTACAGCGGACTCCAGCTGCAGAAAGCTCCATGAAGCCAAGCAGTCCCCCAAAATGTGCCTGCAATTTTGAAGGGCATTGGGATACTTGAGAGCTATTGGGAAAGTGGTAAGTGGACCTGGAAAGGGGGGGAAGCTGAGTGTACTCCCTGCCTGGCAGGATCCTGGGATGGATCAACATTTTACTATTTTTTTTATTACTTTAATAAAAGTGGGTGAAATCCCACATCTGCTGTCCTTATGGGCAGCAGGGGCAGCTGGCAGGGGACAAGGGCAGCCACAGTGCCAGAGACCCCAGCCCCTGAGCAGGGCTGGTGCGGGAGAGTGAGGTCTGGGCGTCAGGAAGGGTGTTATTCCACATCCCTGTTACTTGTCTGCGGAGAGTAATGGAGATGGTTAGTTTTGCTCTCCCCCTGTGCTCTGACCACATGTTGTAGTTAAATGCCCCTGTTGTGGCTGCTCTCCTTCCTGCCCAGGCCGGGCCAGCGAGGTGGCCGTGTGCCCAGGGTACAGCCTGGCTCCAGCCTGGTGCCCGGCCCTTCTCGTCCCAGCCCTCATCTAGCGGCTGCCAGTAGGAAAGACTGGCTGCCTAGCATTTACTTGCCAGGGTTAGCTATTTGCATCATCTGAAAATAAGATCAGCAGAAGCACTGATCATGATGGAAAAGTCCTTCCTTTTGTTTCCCTCTATTTTCTCCATGCAAAAAGGAGAAGAAAATGTCTGTGATGTGGAAAAGCTGGGGAATATTTGCTTTGCAGAAGCCTTTCCGTCTCCTGCAAGCTTGAATGCCACAGGAAGGAGGACAGCTGTTCCCAAGGCTCGAGGTGCTCATTGGAGACAAGAGGCTCCCCTGCGAGTCCTGGGCTCGGGCTGCCCAGAGGGGTGAGTCTGGGCCTGTGTCTGCTGCTTCCCTGGTCCTGCTGAAAGCAGCAGGGGAACATCCACCCAAGCAGAGAGTGTTGTGCAACACCCTGATCTGCCACCGCGCACCGACTGCTAGAGGGAACGTCTTTGAGCTATGTCGGCTGGCTTGGCCCAAATGTCCCTTCAAAGACCCAAAGCTATACTAGGGAATTGCTTTGCTCTCCCTCTTCCTAACAGGCAAATCAACCACGCAAAAGCAGCTGATGGGCAAATGCCATGTGGATAAACTCGGCAGGGTGATGTGGTGTGTGCAGGTGCCCCCTTGGCTGCTAGGGAAGAGCTGGGGAGTGTGTGGGGCTCTGCAGCGGGGCAGGGAGGGCGTAGGGGAGGCACAGCAGGGCAGTGTGGGGAGCTGGCCCTGTGGGTCAGCTCTCTGCAGCCACCCCTTTGGAATGGGAAGGTCTCCGGGAGGTTTCATGTTACTCTAAGCAATGCACTTCTCAGGGAAAACACAAATTTCAGCTGAGCTCCTAATAAGAGTAGCACTAGGGTCTATTTTAACTCTTATATTGGATGGTGATGACAATTTTTATGAATAATCATACTTGTAGTCCATATCTGTAATTTGAAGTGTTCTGAGCATGTAACTCTTGTTTTTATGGTCTAATATTTGGCCTACTTACTGTCTAATACTCGTCAAGGAGCCACTAACTAGAGATTTCAGCTCTTGCCTTAAAAGCTGGAAGATCCCCAGCACTGCTTTTCCAGAAGGTGATTCCCTGGTATTGCTGAATTACAGTAACCTAAAAGCAACCTCAGACTTGTTGTGTTGAATGCCCAGGGCACGTTGGCTTTGAGACGCAGCATGCGGTGCCAGCAGCTCGCTTGGCACACGAGCCCAGAACCCTCTCCATGTCGGCCTTGGCGAGTTCCCCACCCATGCAGCACAGGGAACTCCTGTGGATAACCTGGGATCTAGTGAATTGCAGGAATTGCCTCCCAAACACCCCAGGACAGAGGAGCATGGCCACGGCAGCATTCCATGTTCCTGGCATGCCGAGCGCCTCCTTTCCTGCAAGGCTGTTTCCATAGCAACCGCTGGGCTCAGGCGGGCTTCTTGGCCTCGCGTGCCCGGTGCGGTGCTTCCGCGCCCGCTGCGCTGCTTAAAGCACCTTCTGCGCCACGGCGCAAGGACGGCGGGCGGCTCGGGGCCCTTGGCTGCAGCTCTGTGCTTGGCCTCCTGGCCTTGCACACGGCAGAATTCCTCAGCTCTGGAAGAGCTTGAGAATTTTTGCCAGCTTCACGGGAAGGTGCTTGGTACTGAACATGGACAGTCTGCCCCAAAGGGCAAAGTGAAAACACTTATTGCATGGCCAGGTCCTGCCGGCACTGAGGCAACAGCTGCTACCTCAAAGGCATCCCTTAGGACTTCATCGCTTTGGTACATGCTAATGGTATGTCCATACCGAAACTGCTCTTAAAGAAAATAAGACTCTGGAAGAAGCCTTTCCTACAGCTTGTAGCATCTGAAATAGATTTTATCAGTCTTCCTGCAGTAATGAGTAGTGAATATGGCACTCCCATCGCAAGGGGTGTAGAAATGGAGTGATGCTTCTGCCAAAACACCGTTCCTCCTTCTCACCTGACAGCAGCAAATGCCTGTTGTGTAACTGGAATCGAATTTCCTCAGAGCTGATACCTAACATGGAACTGATGCTGAAAGCATTTGCACAGGAACAATTGGTGTCTGCCACTTCTGTGGCTTTTAGTTGCTGTCCCTGCCACCTTTTTTCTAGGTAAAGAGGAAAAATGATCCTCAATTCTTTCTGTTTCAATATTAATGGCTTTTTCTTGTGCAGTTTTTGCCTTATGTCTCTGCTTTTTTCATTCAAACATGAGTGAGGAAGGGGGGAAAAATATATTTCAGCAAGAGCTAGAGATATTTGGCATGGTGAAAGCAAAGGAGAAGCAGGGAAGCAGCTGATGCCAAAGCTTGTAAAAAGCACTACTGCCACTATCCTTCTGCTTTAAATGCATGGAAATTGCTTCTGTGTTTGAAATAGCTTAAATATTTAAAAATTTTAAATATTTCATTATATTTAAGTATTGTAGCTGTCAAATATTTCATTGCAGTGCTGAAGACGCGGATTCTTGCCAACACTCTGGCAGCTCCTCCCGGGGCTGGGGTGAGCTTGTTCCCCTTGCACGGCTGGGCACTGCACAGGGATTTCCCTCGGCTCTGGGGAGAATTCACAGCTTGTCCGTAATTCCAGAGGCATTGTGGAAAAAGGTGTTTGGGGAGGGCCTCCTGGGCACAAAACCACAAGTTTCTGGACACTTTTGGCATTGCTGCTTGGCCTCTGGCACCAGAAGAGCTTGGGATCTGTTACACCTTCCATCCTGGTGCTTCCCATCCCTTTGGGTCTGCTGCAAAGTGGAATGTGAATGCACTGAAAACATCTGGTGAGCCTTGGGCTGGGGTGCGAGTGACTGGGACTAACAAATCTTTCCAAATTAGTGTGATTTAAATGTAGCAGGATGTTTTTTGTGCAGCTAGCAAATTTCAGCTGCATCCCTATGCCATGAAATGCATCAGCTTCCATGTTGAGCTAGCTCTTGTGTGATACCCGAGGCACGGAGCTGAGCAGCCAAATGAAGCTGTTCTTCTATTTAATACTAGATGCAAAGGTGTTTTTGTTGTTTTGTGTGTGCTTTTTTTCCTTCTTCCTTTACTGTTTTCTGGTTAAAATTAGGCATTTTCCCCTTAGCGGGTTGTTCCAGCTGTGGAGCCGGTGTTCCTGAGTGTGGGGATGGGCAGGGATGGGGGGGATGCAGGGATGGCAGAAGGAGCAGCGGGACGCGGCGTGATGGAGCGTCCCGCTGCTTGCTGCAGCGCGCAGCTCTCAGCAGGAGAAGCTATTAGGTTATGCAATCTCTTTAAAACAATTATTTGCTAATTAGGCTCATCTGCACACTCCAGCTCAGTGGATTACAGTTATCTGGTGTATTTGATGCTGCTCGTTGTCCTGACGCTGTGTCCTTTTCCTTGTATTCACCAATGTTTTTCCAAGCTGAGACAGCCCTGTCTCTATAGAAACAGGTGCTGTGCTTTGCTGGAGTCATTTCTTAAGTGTTTCATTTAATGAATGCCCTTCAACTTGAGGGGAAGGGAAACATAATGAGGAATGGGAAATGCTTGGTTCTAAAGATCTCCAACCTATGAATTAAGGGACTGTTCCTCCCTGATGGAGGGGGGGGAAATGTGGGAAAAAATTGGGCCAAGTTGCATATTTTTCATCAACTCTTCATCGCACTTGGGAGAATGGAAGTGTTCCAGTAGCCTTTCAGCCACCAGTGGCCATCTCAGGGAAGCAATGTCTAATGGGAAGTAAATACAAATTTTAAAAGGACAAATTATCCTAACCAGTGTTTGTCACTTCACATCTACCTCTCTGCTGCTAGTTCTCCCCTCTCTCAACATATTAGTTCAATGTTTCTTCATTAAATCCTCTACTCTGTTTATTATAACTCAGATTACTTGAATAGCATCTACTAAAGGCTTCATGCTTCATCCCATTAGGTGCTGCTCTAATCCATGGACTTCCTTGCTTAGCCTTAACACCTCTGGCTTTCACATGTACATTATGCATCAGATAGGTGATGTCTTGAACACTGCAGCAATAGCTATAGCAAATGGCACATGAATAACATGAACACAAACTTCTTTGGCTTTCCAGGATGTTCAAAGAGCTGACAATGCTTTTAGGGTTTTTAAGGCATGTGATTGTAAATGATTTAAAAATTAGTACCAACTGCCTGCAGAGTCTATCTGTACTTTTTAAGATAACCTGAGAGAGCAAATGCACCATCTTAGCCCTGTGAGCAGCAGCTTTTGTGGGGTGCATGGCTTGCAGAAGCAGTAGCAGCATCTTCAATGGCATGATGGAAAGTGAAATACAGTTTGTACTGCTGCAAATGACTAATTCAAAGTCCATGTCACCATCCCCACAAGATGCCAGGCTGGGTCTGTGCCCAGGGCCTTGCCCTGCATTGCTCTTTCCCAGAGTGTTTTTAGGGAGGGAAGCCAGAGTGGTGAACCTAAGCCTGCATTTATTTATCAGAAAGTGAGCACAGGGCTTCTGTCCCTGGGGAAGGAAGAGGGAAATACAGGTCAGTCAGAACTGCAAAGCAGCAGTTGCTTTGGAGTGCTTTCCTTAGGTGTTTCTAGAGCAGACTGGAGATAATTCCGAAAGTACGAAACGCAGGAGCTGCTGCGTCTCTGCAGCCTCTGGGCTGTGTGTTTGAGGACTCGCTCTGAACCGCGGCTCGGATCCCTGTTGTCCTCGGAAGCGGTGGTGATGGCGCAGTCACCAAGGTGCCTGGCACGTGTGTGGTGGCAGGGGCACCTTTCGCACAGCAACCCAGCCACGCGTTCAGGAATGGGCTCCCTTTTTCCCCACCCTTTTAGGAATATGCTCGCTCGAAGCCAAAACCCTGGTATCTTTTTTTGTTCTAAAACTTGAGCTTGTTGGCTGTGAATGAGTGACATAATCCCGCCTCTCGGTAACCTCCTGGAGTCCTGCTCGGGCTCCACGGTGCCTCGCGGGCGAGGGCTGGCCCCTGACGGCAGCCTTTTCAGGGCTTTGAAATTTTATATAGATTAGACATAATAAAAGTCATTGCTAACTGTTAATGCATTTTTTCTCTGAATCACTGGCAAGTGATGCAAGGATCGCATAATAGCGTGTTAAACTCTCTTCAGTCTGTTATAAAATGAAGAGACTGATTATTTTCTCCTAAGGGGACCTAACCCAGGGCAGATGTGTGGCTTCATGTTTGTTTCTTCTTAAATTCTCCAAGTGTTGCTGTCTCCAGGGAATTAAAGATTTCTATGTATCCTGTAAATACTTTTCTGTATCCTTTGTTTTAAGTAGAATTTCAGCAGAAATGTCTAAGATTGCATTAGTCCAAATTATTGCCAGTGTCTCCTCTTTTGTGATAATACTCTAACAGCCAAAATAGTCACCTCACTTTTGGAGTAAAAGCAAGGTGTTAAAAACAGCAACAAAAAAAAAAAAACTCTAAATGTGTGGCCCATAGAGGAAAAGTGAGGATCCTCATGAGATTTGTTTTTCTCAACAGCAGAAGTAATGTGCTCCAGTCTAAGAAGTTTGCATCTGTTCTTCGGATCTAGAATTTAATGGTAATTGAGGACATGAAGTTTTGCCTACATCTCGCATGCGAGTCTGAGCTTTCCTTTTCTAAATTAAACTTTGCAAGGATGCGTTTTCAAAGGAAAATTTGATTTTTTTATGACTCTTTCATCCTCCATTAGAATTTGGAAACTAGCATTTTCTCCCCTGAAGGAAACAAAATAATATTTTTCTTAAGCTTCTGATTGAGCTTCAAATGAGACATAGATATGTTTTGGTCTCATATTAGCACATTTTCATATTGCACTACCATGCAATAGCTCCATGACTTTTTTCTGCTGGATATAATTTCTGCAACTGGAGCCTAGTGAATAGATGCAATTGTCCAATAACCCAGAAGTAGTAAGGTAACTTGCATATGATGGATCTAGCAAAGTCAAGTTCAACAAAAATCTCACTATTCGCAGAGGGAAAAATTCCTGGCAAATGCCAGCTTTATTCCTTCCTGCAGTCCTTAGTTAAAAAGAAGCAGGTGAAGAAAAAAAATTAATGAACTCCAGCCTGCCAGTAGTTATTTCTGCAGGAGTGGGTAGAACTAGTAGTTCCCTGAGAACTTGGGCTTTGCTGTAGTAGGAGCTGTATAAGCAGACAGGAGCTGAGGCCCGAGGGCACTTGTGCCCGGGCTGCAGATAGGGAGTAACGCACATGGAATAACAGACACGGATGAGATCCATGCTGCAAATTGCTTTTCCCCTCACTTGGAGAGCTTGGGAGCGGGAAGTACAAAATACGTTGCAATTTAAACATTGATTGCAGACAGGAGCTGCAGCAGCAAGGATGAGCGTTGCACAGAGGTCGCCGGGATCCCACAGCAGCCTGACCCAGGACATGTGAAAGGAGCATTTAGGAGCATTTTGGGCTCCTAAATATCTATGGCAAAATTTTCAGCCTGCAACTTCATAGGCATCAGACCTATTTCTAACAAAAAAACAACAACAACAAAAACCCAACAACAAGAAAAAACCTTTGAGCGTGCTTTTGCTGAAGAATTGGGTTCAAGTTCCCCTGTAAAACTGGGCTGTGCTGGGACTGGCGATGGGCCTGGTACTTTGTTACCCTGAGAACTGCAATAATTAAAATATCCTGGGAAAATGGCAGAGAAGTCCTTTAACCTGAGAATTCTGTAACACGTTGTTTGTGATCAAGTCTGTTCTATTCCAGCCAGCAGAATCAATTCCCAGCTATACAGCTGCACTTCTATCATCCACAGAAAATCCATAATTAGCTGCTTATTCTGGTCTATCCTCGTGTTCCTGCCTCAAGTCACAGGCTGTTAAGAAGAGAAGGACATTTCTAATGGAGAAGGAAAGGGCAGCAGTGAGGGTGAGTAAGTGTCCACTGGATTTCCAACTCCCTTGAGGTCAATCTGAAGCTTCTGATGGAGAATTGAGGTCAAGCTGAAGCTTCTGATGGAGAAGAAACAATCCTTGACACGCCTCATTAAAATAAAGCTTTAGGAAACACATGTTTTTAAGTCTTTCTACTGTAAGTCAGTGTCATGTTCCTTCCCCGTCTCCTGGCTTGTGGCCTAGTGCTGAGCACCCAGGGAGGCAAGGAAGCAAGGTGGGAATAGCCATGAGTTTCCTGCATAGAAAAGCTGCAACGTGCAATATCCAAATGCCAAGGTTAACGTCTGTGTTGTGCCCTTTGCAAGGGGTTTCACACGCACTGGCGCGGCAGAAGCTGCAGATGTTGCCTCTGGGTTAGGTTCCACCATGCAGAAGAGGAGCCCATTCTGGCTAAGGGAAAAAAATAAACATATTTAAAATATATGTATATATATATAATAACAACAAAACAAAAGCCTTTGAGAACAAAGTGCATAGTCCCCCCATAACTGTTTTATTTTAAATAATGACATGTGTCACTGAATTTAGTTCTGATAAATCTAGAACACAATGAAGAATGTGAAGCTGTGTTGGCAGCCGATGTTCTGGCGGGCCGATGTGTCGTCCGTGTGCGGAGCTCTGTCCGCTGGTGCGGCCTCGGCAGGCAGCGAGCCAGGAGGGTGCCCTTGTGTCACACGGGGCGCTGCCGCGCTTTTGCCTGCCAAAGTGCCTCAGGCTGCAATATGCTGGACACTGTCAAATCTCGGCATGGATGTAACCGCGCAGCTCGTTACCACTAACACACACGATCACAAAATTACGGAGTAGAAAAAAATGGGACTTCAGACTAGGCTGCCTGACTTTCCAAAAGCAGAGCCCTGGGGTGAGCGGAGGTCTGGCAGAAATGCAAAGAGATGCTCTTTACAGCAGCAACACGGCTGCTGATACCACTGCTCTCTGATTCGATGTGCCTTGGTGCGTTCAGAGGTGCTTTAAACTCTCTCTGAATCCTTATAAGAAAATATGTTGGAATAAACGGAGAAGTAACCTGGAATAAATGGAGAAGGTGACCTCTAGCATGATGGCATTCAGTGTGTCTCGAGACTGTAGATCCCACCTATTAGGCCTCTCTGTGCACATGTGGCACAACATGTAACTCAATTAAGAAACACAAAACCATTATCACCCAGTTCAATTCAAAGACACGAAGCTGCAAAGAATCCAATTAAATTTTCAGGACAAATTAACTGACCTTTTGTATTCCTTGATCTCATGTTTTCTTTTCCCTTTAAAAGAGGGACCTCTGGGTTAACACAGGTCTCACTGTCCTTGAACTCTCGGTGCTAATTAGTCCAAGCCTCAGCTCTGAGTGGCGTTTCCATAGGAATGGCAAAATCTTTGCGAATGCGGCAAATAGCTGCCCAGCACTTTAGGCGGTGGTGGATTGCAACAGAAAGCCAAGACCAAGTGTTTAAAAGCCAGCAGAGAAATGCAGGCGGGAGCAGAAGAGTCCGCAGGAGGTTGTTGCACTGAGCCCACTGAGAGGAGCCCAGCAGTGTGCGTTTCCCACAGCTTTCCATGTTTAGCTGGTTGGGAGCTGTTGCCCAAGCCTTGTCTGCTTGGAGAGGCTTGTGCTGAGCTCTCCAGTTCCAGCAGCTTCCTGATCTTCCGCCCGTTGAGGGCATCCATGTGCTCATCAACCATGTTGTGCCATCGGGACCCCTTCTCCAAAGGGAGAAATGCACGGAGAGCTGGGACCAGGCGCAGCCGTGGGGCTGCTGGGACCTTCCTTGGCGATGGTGGGACCTTCTGTGAGACTATGTGGGACCCTCCGTGGGGCTGCTGGAACCTTCCCTTTTGTCTGCAAAGGGAGCACAGAGCTGGGCTTGGGGATGGGGAAGGAGACGTGGCAAAAGCTGCAATTCCCAGTGCTCCGCTTTGTGGAGAAGAGCTGGAAGCACCAAGGCAAGAGGCTGAGTGACAGCTTTGCCGTTACTGCTGAGTTAGCTACTAGCAAAAGGTAGTGCACAGTATTCTCCCTTTGCTGGTTTTTATTTCTGACAAAACATTTGCAGCTCGCTGAGCAGCATTAAGCTGGAGTTTGGCAGTTAATGTGTCTGTGAGCTATGGTGAAAGAGAGGGGAAAAAAAAACGAAAAGCTTATTAAACTTAATTGGGTTTCAGGTTTTCATTGTATTTTATTCATATTCATATTTTATTCCTAGTTAATTGAAATTTAAAGTCATATTTAGAATGCACCTTCCATGACCAAAAGACCAAAAATAGTATTTCTAAATAATTGCTTAATGCCCGTGGGCAGCGCGGCGCTGACGTCCAGGGCACGGATACGTGTGCAGAAGGGCAGGGAGTTGGCTGCTTCCCCCCGCTCCGCAGCAAGTGTCCGAGTGCTGCTCGAGCACTATTTTCACTGCAGTATTTTCACTGATTTCGTGGCATTTTCATTGCTTCAGCAAGGGAAGGAGCTTGGCCCGCAGGCCCCGGGTCTGCACTGATGCTGCATCGCATCCCTGCGGCACCCCGGGGAGCCCGGAGCAGGTGGGAGAAAGGAGAGGCTGGATGACCTCCCAAGGGCCTGCAGCAAACACCCCCTTCCCCCTGCACTTTGTGTTTCCTGCAAGCTGTAAGCTTGGTTTTTGTTTTTTGCCCAGGAAAAAAAGCAGGTTTCTTTCTCTCTGGAGGAGTTTTAAATGCAAGTGTAGATGTATGGCATTATGCTGGCTTTATAGGAGGGTTTTGCTCTCATGTGTGTGTGTGTGTGTACACAGAGACACCAGTGCATACATAAATACATGCAGATAAGCTTGAGCGTAAATGCATTTTGAAACTTAAGCACCTCTTCCTAAGAAATTTTACCACCTCTGTAAGTTGCAGGGTTTTCTGGCCTTTGAATTTGTATGCTTGCTGCTTCGTTATTTTATTTAATGGATTAGAAAGTAAGGTCATTAATAATGCTAAACTGAAATGGTCTTAGAAGACCAGAGGATGTTTCAAGTGTGCTAGTTTCAAATCTTTAAAAATGTGTCTTACTAAAAGCTAATAATGTTGTTCTCAAGAATGCATTACAACTACATGTGCTTTTTAAAATTATATAATATGCATTTCATGATCGAGTTCACAATCTAGACTTATAAGAAAATATTTTTTCTGTAAAATGTCCCTTACATCATTTATACGATCATTTATACGTATGCAATAACGTATCAGAGGAGCCGTGAGTGGCTGAAGGGGGTGCGGGGGCTCCGGCTGCATCCTGGCTGGGTTCTCCAGGCAAGCTGGCAGAAGTGCAATTCCCAGGAGCTGCTCCAGCTCCGAGCCTAGGGAAGAGCAGCACCCCAAAGCTTCTTGCACGCTTGGAAACAGCAAAAGGTTTTAGAGGGTTTTATCTTTCGAGCACTAACCCCACGCAGCCTTTAGAAAGGAGGGTTCCTGAGTGCCTATTACTTATTGCTCTCCTTCGTGAGATGTTTCCTGTGTCCCTGCCTTGCATGCTTAATTTAGCCATTGTAATTCCCATCTAAAGGACCTCAGTGAAATATCTGTAGAATAAAATAAAGCAAGACCAGGAGTGTGCACCATGCACCTACTGATTTCTGGGGAAGAAAGGAGCCTCGTGCCTCACAATGTCCCATGCAACACACTCAGCACTTGGCACCAAGTGCTATAGTATTTGAGACAAGCTGAGCCTTTACAGCTGTGCCTACGGCCAGACACTGGGGCAGCAGATAAGGCTGGCAGGTCCCCATCGCTGCAGCATGACCAGCGACACGACACAAATAGGCTGTGAATAAGATAAGGTGGAGAAGGGTCTGATAAAAACAACAAAAAATAGGCTGCTACTTAATCAGACTAAGATTGCCTTTCAGCACAGAAGTGCAGAGGAGATGGAGGGTGCGTGCACACAAGGCTGTGTTCTGCTTCCACAGACCTTGAAATAACCCAGGTTCGGGCTCCCTGGAAGGGGTCTGTGTGAGAGCAGTTGCCATCAGGGAGCAGGAGACTGGGACAGAAGGGGTTCCGTAAATTCACCACTTCCCAAGAAACACTGTGTCAGGCACAGCCAAGGCTCAGTGTGCAGATGTCTTAGGAAGAGGGCTTAAAAGCTCTGGAAAAATGATGCAAATAATATATAACTTGGGAAACCTATACCTTTATAAGCAGCTGCACACCCGCCGTGCCCGGGGCTCCCGCAGACACTGCTGGTGCAGAATATCCAAGCCGCTGCGCGAGGGAGGCCCGTCGGGAGCTGGGATCAGTCTTGGAGCTCGCACGGCTCTGCACGTGCTGCTGATCCATGACTGCACCTGGGAATCTGCCACAGGGAGAGCTTGAACGGGAGCGACACCCCTCAGAGCACGCTAAAAACGGGAACTGCTTCCCAACTAGGCACAGAGGAGGGTATTTTAGAAAATGCATTTCTCCTAATCCCCCAAATTGCATGTCCTTTCAATCCAGTGTCTGCATGTAGCTTCTGGTTTGTGCTTTTTAATGCCTGTGTGGGTCACACGTGCCCCTCACCGTTTCAGCCTTGCTTGTGGTAGCAGGACGTTTGTCTCTGTAAGACGGGAACTCAGCCCTTTTCTGTTTTTCCCCCTTACCGCCGTGCCGCGTGCGG
>VZSV01000273.1:129891-159455 GCA_013398735.1 Nothocercus julius
GCGCCCGCGGGCACCGGCCGCCGCGAGCAGCCGTGCAAGCCAAGCGCCCCCGGGCCGCCCGCGGCTCCTCTTCATTTAAACACTGCCAGCGTGAAAGCCAATTTCTAAGCAACGCGGCTAAAAATAGCCTGCCCTTCGCTAGGAACTGTGTCAACGGGAGGCTTGCGTGGCGCACCGTAAGCGCAACGGATACGGCTGCACTGGCGGGCACGTCACTGTCACAGACCTGTGCCATACTACGCATTTAGCTGCATCCTTGCAATATTTAAACGCTGTGCTGCACATATGTGTGCAGGAGATGGGGTTGCGCCCGCGCGCATCCTCCCTCCCTGCACACCAAGCACTGCACTCGCCGCGCTGCCGGCTCTCCGACGCGGCCTGAAAGCACCCAGGCATCCACAATTTCCCGGGAAACACATAAATAGATGCAGCTGGGTTTGAGTGCATGGGGCCCTGCGCGGCCCCCGGGGACTGCTGGGGCACAGAGAGTAAGCAGTATTTGCAGACCATATTTCCATTTTTCACAACTTCCTCTTCCAGAAGTTACAGCAATTTTTCCCTATAATAAAAGTGTTATTTGCAATAACTTTCAAAACAAAAATGGAAGCCCAGAGAAGTATCCTGCTTCCAGAGACAAACAGCCAGATAAACCCTATGTGCTGGTGAGCTGCTCAGCAGGAACCTTCTCCAAGCAGCCTCTCAAAGAGGGTCCTAAGGAGCACAAGCAAGAAGGGCTGGTTTAAAAAAGCCAATGTCACACACTTTTCTGTACAGGCTCCCAATCCTAGCTTGTCACCTATAAAAAGCACTCAATAAGAAATGCCATTATTCCCAGTTTCCACAGATTTATGTAGCAACATTATGCCTAATATATTCAAAATTGTAATAACGTGGGTGCTCGTGTGGAGCCAACTTAGCAGTTGAATCAAAATAACTCCCATTTCTGCGGAGGTCTTTGCGCTGCCGCTGTGCCCGCAGGTGGTCGCGCTCCATCCCGCTCCCTCCTGCTCGCTTCTTGCAGGAAGGCAAAGCTTCTTGCTCCTTGCGGTGGGACAACGGCTCATGGGGCACTGCTCAGGTTTTGCAGAGCAAAGTCAATCAAACAAACAATAAATAAATTGGTTGGTAATTTTAATCCCTTCCTAAAGCACCGACAGCCACACCTGGAAAATTCTGGCTTCCAGCAAGAGCCCCGTGTGGAAATGCCCAAGGGTTCTCCAGGGTGTGTCTCTTCTCTATCCAATTTGCAAAAATTATTAGTTTTTTTATTATTATTATGTAATGTTTACTATATACTCTTCCCTCTCTGCACATCAAGGCACGAAAATCACTTTGTGCCTTTTCGAACCGTCCCCGAGTGCTGCAGGGTCCCTGGGAAGGAATGGGAAGGCAGGAGCTGGTGCGGGGCCTGAACCTTTGTGCAAGTCACGTAGCCCAGCTGCAGGAAGCACCTTCCCAGCCGCTTCCACCTGCACGAGAGCCCGCCGGGACCTCGGCAGCGCTCCCGCCGCTCCGGCCGGCGCTCCGCAGGTCCCGGCCCCGGGACGCGTCTCACGACTTGGTGCCAGGAGTGCTCCGGCCTTGCGCCAGGCCACCCCAAATTCGGGCTGCTTCAAACCCCAGGCGAGTGGGTACCACCTCCTCCCTCCCAAGGAGCAACTGCAACCGCCAGAATAACATATTACCCTACCTGCAAGTCATTAATTATTTTGTTTGTGTTTACTGATGCTCTCAGATTGATCTGCGTGGCGCTAATGAGGCATTTACTTGCAATTAGGAACCTCTTGCAGAAAGGGGCTCTAATTCCAGGGAGCTCTGCAGATGGGTTAATGCCAGCAGCACAGCTCGGGCTCCGCAGGGAGCTTGACCGCGCACGGGACCACTGCCCTTGCGCACTGATGCATTACCCGCATTGCAAACATGTACCGTGCATGCACTGAGCTGCCCGGCCTCAGCGCTGAGCTCCTGGGAGCAGCAGAGTCTCTCCCATGCAGCCCCGCATTGCATCAGCACAGCCGTTTTCACCCAAATGCTAGCGACGGGTTTGCACGGATAACATATATTCACAGGACGTGCCAGCAGGGACGCCTGCATGTGCGGCATGGATGCAGCCACCTCCGCAGGAATGTGTGCTGGGCATGCTTTAAACTCTGGGGTCTTCCAGGAATAAATCCCACTTTTGTTTCATAGGCACTACTTAGAATAAAGCATTAGATAAATTTCCTGCAGCTTTAAAAACTTGCATCGGTTTGACTGCCGAGCGGTGCTGTGAGGAACAGCCACAAGCAGAGAAGCCTTGCACTGAGATGCCTGCTTGAAAAGAAATATTAAATATAAATCTGTGCTATTTCATCATGCAACATTAAGTCAGCAATGTTCCACTGTGGGAAATCTCATCCCCATTACTGCATACAGGGTGGATTTAAGCATCTGCAGTATAATGAGAAAGACGAAACAAGCTACAACGAAACATTAGGAATATGCTTAGCACTACAATCTGTGTCCTCTTAGATATTTCATCTGATAAATGGGAAATGTCATGCTAAAAAATAAAAAGGGAAAAAAAGGATAAATAATTAATAGAATACTGAAGGGTAGTTTGCAAGAATATCTATATTTAGCGAGAAAGTCTCTAAGGTCTGTTCCCTATCTCACTTTTCTCTTCTGGCTCATATGTTATCAGCTGAGAACCTCTCTTGAACCCCAGTTACATCAGCTGCCAACGCAACCAATTAATAACTAAACGCAGCTTCTCCCCGGCCGACCATAACGTCTGGGGGCGTTTCCTGGCTGCTGCTATGAACATATGAGGTGTCCAAAATCTAAGCACAACTCTTGCAGAACCAACTTTTAATAACAGTGAGCCAAAGACCACAGAGTCACAGGAGGGTTGAGGTGGGCAGGGGCCTCTGGAGATTAACCGAGTTTTCCCTCAAATGCGGATGGGGCTTGGGACTGGAGCAGTGCCGAAGGTCCCGCTGTGACATCGCTCCCTCGCCCCGCTGCGCTGCCGCCCTGGCTTCATGCACTGCGATCTCTCCAGAAACTCCTAAAAAATACATCAAACACACCCAGGCCTTCAGTTCAGCTCGACTCTTTGCCAGTTCCATACAGAAAAGCGAAGAAACCAACTCTGGTCAGGGATCCTCAGCATATTCTTTCACAAAGGGAATTCAGGTAAATATATATGTAGTGCTTGAAGGAGGAAAAATCCCAAAGAGCAACCAATTGCTGAATTTGGGTTCATTAAGAATAACTTCCATGGGATGAACAATGTAATTTACTGAAAAAGCCAGAGACAGAGCACTAACATACGCTGTATGGTAGAGATGGAAACTTCAAGTGGCAGTTACACTTCAAAAACTCATTTTAAGTATTTATCCATGGGACAAATAGGGACAGATATATAAATGAGGAATCCCAGGACACAGAATGAACTTGCCAAACACCACAAACTTAGAACCACGGATGCTTCTTTAAGCTACAGTTGCTCACAATAGATGTCATATCTCTGCATTTCTGAACTTTTAAAATATGATAAATATGGGTCTTCCCCAGATTTCAGTTGTTCTGTTCACCCAAACCCATGCAGAGGTGCAGCTCCGCGCCTGGGATCTGGGTCCTGAACGGACCAGCACCCATACTGCGGGCACGGGGGAGCTGAAGTTACCAGCAGGGAGGTTGATTTGCAGACAGCATTCCTGCTTCGAATTTGAAGATCATCCTTAGAAAGCACTGCTGTCTCAGATGTCAAGAAAAAGCTGCTTCTGTGCTCCTGATTTGTTTTGTTTCTCACAAAATACACTGCCTTCATAAAGCATTTTTACTAAGCAACGGAAGTGTTTAAGCTTTTCTTGGGAAAAAAAAGAAGTCTTGCCTGAAAGGGGGGGAGGCCAAGAAGAGGCTGCGTTTCCAGCAAAGCAAAGACCTTAAGGGATGTGTCCAAGCGAAACCACGAGCAGCAGCACTTCTGTGCCACGGGCTCCTATTCGGAGCCACAGCGGTGACATAACTGGAGCAATAAATCCGAACGCGAGAGCGAGCTGCCTCCTAACGGCTTACCTTCAATGGACACGCTCAGCGGACTAAACGTGGAGCCGCTGCGGCGCTCCGCTGCCTCCTGGCTGGGTTTGCCCTCTGAACCCATCCTGCCCTTTTTGCAGCCTTTCACCTCGGGCAGGGATTCCCAGCTTAGCCAGCCTTGTCTTCATAGCCAGTTAAATTCCTCCTCATTTCTACTCCACCCATTGCAACAGCCCCACATCACCCTTCGCTAGACTGGCCTCCACGGCCAGGGAAGCACAGGACAGTTAGCAAAAGCCGTGTTTCTGAGAGCCGTAACCGCACCGCTGGGCGCGCTCTCTGCGAGCACCCGTGCTCTGCAAACCCATTAACAACTTACCGAGATGATCACTTTTACAAACCTTTGCCTTTCGAATAGGTGACTAGGCTTGCTACATCCTTTGCTTAGCTAAGGCATAAGTGATCTTTTATTTATTTATTTTTTCTTCTGGAAGATGCCAGGACTGCTGACTCTACGGTCTGCTCCTTCCTCAGAAAAGTCTTACCACCAAGCTGGCCCGGCACTGCTCGCTCCCCTTCTCGAGGGAGGTTATATCCCTCCAAAGTGATACTTAATGCATATCACCTTGTTTTCTTTCTTCTTCTTCTTTTTTTTTTTTTTTAAAAAAAGAAGAAAAATCAAAAAGTGAAATAGTTGACTCTGTTAATACAGAAATTATGTGGGATTTCAGCCGGTTCAGCCCGTTATCTGCATGACGCTGTCAGAGACGCAGCGCGGGCTCCACTTGAAAACCACCCTCAGCTCCCTCAGCTGCTGGGTTTTCTTCCTGCATTAGCCGTACCAGCGGTGCTGAAATTCCTCTTGCTAATGGAGATTTATTCCCTTTCTCTCCTAGAGTGTTCTTTGCGATCTGCTTTTGTCTGAAATGATAAAGATTCACAGAAGCTGCAGCCAGCCAAAGATGCTAAACTTTCAAAATGGATTTGATATATCTGCATTAGTGTAGCATTCCCATATATACACAGCACTAATACCGTGTCTGGTTATTCAGTGCCGAAGTGCAGATAGAGCTATTTTAAGCATTAAGTCCAGGCACTCGATGCAAAGAAAAGCTTGGCTGTGTTAACCACTTTGCGGGAGCAAAGCATGAATTTTGACTTTTGCTAATGAATTTCTGGAGTTACCCAGTGTTATTTGTGGTTATGACCGAGCCTGGTTGCATGTGAGCAATTAAATCGGACCACGGTCACTGCCAGGCTGGGGAAAGAACCGGGAAAAGTCTTGTCTGCCTGAGCGGGGGCTTTATGGGCTGAAGAATGTATTGCTTAAATCCCTTACTGAAAATTGGGCAGCATGAGCAAAACGAGGACTAAAAGTAAAAATTGAGGAAGACTGTTACAAGTTAAATATTTAATTATTAAAAAAAAAAAGTTTTTCAGCAGTTCAGCTTCTTGTCATGTCCTCAAATACTGTGTCATTAAAACTAGTGTCATGATACTTACACAGACTAAAAAAAAAAAAAAATGTTTGGAACAACAATAAGTTTTACCAAATATACTGAATACTATTCCCTGTAAAAACACTGTTCAGCAGTGTGCTGAAACTAGACTTTTCCTGACATTGTCCAACAAGACAAATCATTTGACTTTTTTTTTTTTTTTTTTGAGTTTGAATCTTTCTGCAAATTCCATGGCTAGTTCCCAATTGCAGGACTGAGGGTTTCTACCTTTTCTCTCTCTTCTGATTCTACCTCCTTTGCCTTATTTATTTTTATGCCTATTAAAAAACCTATCCATTCCCATCAGTGAACGAGCAACCGTGCACCAAGAACACATAATCAACAAGATGCAATCGTTTTATTTTTTCACTACCAACTTGCCAAAATATATTTTCCTCTAGGCAAAGACCAAGCATGAAAAACTCCAGCCTTACAAATTAATTGCCTGGAAATTTATAAATAACCCAAAGTGCAGAACCTGAACGGACAGGCAGTCTTGAGCCCTCCCGTAAAGAAGGGCAGTCAGGGGCACACACGTGTTCCAATGCAGGGGATGGCACCAAAAAATGCTCATTAGGGAAGGGCATAAAGGCAAATGCAGCCGAGCAGCAGCCAGAGAACCCGCTGGCATCAGGAAATCTCCGTTCTGGGTCGGTGCATGGACCAGGATTCGATTTCATACCCCGTTGCTCAAAGCAGAAGGCTCGAGCTTGCTGCACAACCAGCTCTGTGACTTACGGAGCTGCTGCACAAGTAACACGCTCAGGACCTGCGGAGCTGCAAGTCCCTTTGCTCAGCAGTGACACTTGGGAGCAAACACGCACTAGGGCACCTCCCTGTCGCCCCAAACCGCCTGGTTTCTGCCCAAAGCGGGCGGCGCTGACGAGCCGCGCTTGTGCACACTCCTCTTCGGAATTTGGGAGACCTTGAAACAGCAAAAGCAGCAAGGAAGAGATTCAAGAGCACCAAGTTGGGGTTACGTGCCAGCAAAATCTCTTCTGAAAAAGTACAGAGCGTTCCTACTCGGTTATTATAATGACTGCGCAGATAAAATGGCTTTTTAAGCCATTTTGCAAATGTAATCCTGGAAT
The DNA here is from genome assembly GCA_013398735.1 of Nothocercus julius. Classification (NCBI taxonomy): domain Eukaryota; kingdom Metazoa; phylum Chordata; class Aves; order Tinamiformes; family Tinamidae; genus Nothocercus; species Nothocercus julius. The sequence goes on from VZSV01000273.1 coordinate 136,505, forward strand.
TCACCAGTGTTCCGCGCCGGGGCGTTACTGGGGCTCTCCTTTGCTGCCTGTCCTGTTTCTCCAGGCTCCCCACGCTTCTCCCCAGCCCCAGGCAGCTGGTTAAAGCGGCAGCCGCCAGCCGGGCCAGACGCAGCGGAGATGGGCGCCACGTGTCACCTTCACCAGCACCACCACTGATGGGGCTGGGGACCCCGCAGAGCTGCCCCCACCCCCGACCTGCTGCAAGCTGCATCCCGCGCAACGGAGGTGCAAGAGTCATCTAAACGTGCCTTTTGCCCAATAATGAGGAGTTCTGGCCTGCTGATGGAAACCATCTCTACACACCCCAGCATAACAGCGTAACCATGTCAGCCAGGGAAAACTTTGCCATAAAGAATGGTTTTACTTGTAAAATGACATGACAGCTTCATGTGAAATAGGCAATTGGGCAGTATTTTTTTGGCCTGCCAATACCCATGTGCATTCCTCTAGGAAGCCTTTGGAAAAATATCCCAGATCAAACCAAAAAAGCTTAGAGATAAATAATAATTAAGAAAAAAAAAAAAAAAAAGGAATTTAAGGTTGTGAGTTTAAGGTTGTGAGTTAAAATGCTTAGGAAAGAAAACCCTACTGGGTAGTGCTGCTTACAGCATTTCTTCATTTATGAAGAATATTTAGCCTAACAGCAGCACCTGGGAGTAGGTAGCAGGCACCCATGGAGCAGACAGGCTCCTCTTCCCAGTTTCCAGCAGACGGCACATCTGCCCGAGGCAGGAGGCCTGGGAATGCTCTAAAATGCTTGAGAGGGATCAGTGGGCTGCTTACAAAAAAAAAAATACTGACAATGTTATCAACAATTTATTGAAAACAACATGATGGGGAGGAAACTGGGAAGATCATCACCAGTGAGTTTTATCGGTTCTTTTGAAATAAGACTTACCTAAGTGTTTACAATGCTCTTCCTTGTCTACTTACCTGTTTATTACAGGAGACAAGATCTTAGCTGTTATTTTGAAATATTCGCTAAGGAGAGAAAATAAGTAGCTATGCCAAAATAATGGCATAGGCTTTGATTAATACAATATGCAAAATACTATCTTTAGAGCATGATTCCTATAAAGGAAGGATGCTTCTTGTGCCTTACTTTTGCAAAAAAAAAAATCCCAAGATACTATAAAATACTATCCCAAAAAGGTAACAGCCACAATTTACAATCCTTTCAGCAGAATTAGTTAAGCACTGCAGAATGATTTACTTAAATTCTGTAAATTATAGGCACAGCTTTCATACCTCCCCATGAAAACATGCTCCTAAATACAAAGGTGTGAGGGAGGACAGTAAAACACATTGCTCCCCCATACCCAGCTATGCAAAAAACGAAGAATGCCACATATTAAATTATAAGATGAAAGGCCACATAAGCATTTATATATGTGAAGACCATAAAGCTTAATAACGTTAAAGTATCACCAAGGGGCTCTACTTTCAGTCAAGCATGAATTCTCCATTTAGATAAGGCTGCAAAAATGTTTTCCATAGCACATGAAAACGCACATTGCCTACTTTTATTACACGTGTCCTCCCTCCAGACTTGAAGAATAAACCCAGAGTTCCTAAACTAGAATTAACAAACTCCGCAACCCTCCCAAGCAAACACACTCCTCTCAAACCCCGAGTCGGGGAAAAGCATAGCAGGGGGTTAGCCGGGGCAACGCGACATCAGGCAGGAAATAAAGATGCAACGCAGACAGTCCTGCGGGACGAGCTTAGCAGCACCTGCGCAGGCTGCGCCGGCGCCCGGGGCACCCGCGGCACAGCGCTCACCTCCCTCCGCGCGCAGGAACGAAGGGCCGCTTTCCGAGCAGCACGGCACGACCGCAGAGCAGGAGGGAGAGGGGGCCCGGCCGCCTTCAGCTACGGATCCGGGTCCTCCGCACCGGGATCATGCCTCTCTGCTTGCCCGGGATACTGAGGTTTACACGCAGGTAGGTCCCCCTCTCAGCCTGTATGGATATATATCTCTGTGTGTGTGTGTGCGTATATATATGCAGTTAACATAGACAACCATTATGCTTATTTTCAAATACACAAGATTATCTGTTACTCTTTAGGTGAAATTTGGGTGCTAAATTTAAGCAGCAAAAATATGAGTGCCTGAAAAAGTATAAAAGTATAAATATTTTCCCCCTACATAATTACATTTTAGTAAATTCAATTCAGTTTTAACATCTTAAAAAGACAAACATTTTATGTGTTGTGAAGAGGCCAGCAGCTTCCTGTGCAGACCACATACAAGTGGCAAATATATATATACATACACACACACACACACATATATATATATAGTGTCTATAAGGACCTCAAGGGAGGCAGTGAGGAGGATGGGGCAGCCTCTTCTCAGTGGTGGCCACTGACAGGACTAGAGGAAACGGCCACAAACTGAAACACCAAAAGTTCCACAGGAACTTAAGGCAAAATTTGTTGCCAGTGAGGGTGCCAGAGCCCTGGAAGAGGCTGCCCAGAGAGGTTGTGGAGTCTCCTGCTCTGGAGACCTTCCAAACCCACTTGGACGCAGCCCTGAGCCACATGCTGTAGGTGACCCTGCATGTGCAGGGGGTTGGACTGGATGATCTCTAGAGGTCCCTTCCAACCCTAAGCATCCTATGAGTCTGTGATACGCACACATACACACGCGCACGCACACTTGGGTTCCTGCTTGGCCACAGAGACATCCGCCTCAGGAGCGCCCTGGTGCCCCAGGAGAGTTGGGAACGGGAACCGCGCTCTCAGTAACGCGCGTTCTACCGAAGACATCGCGCACCCTGCGCCTTTTCGCCCTCCCCTTAAGCAGATTCCCCTCCCCTCTTTGGCCCTACCCATCTGTTCACTTGTTCACTTTGCCCTATCTGTCTATTCACTCACTCGTCTCCCTTGCCCCGGGCCACCCCACACCATCACTTTTGGGCCCTAGCCCCCCAGAGTGGCGCTACCAGCTCTCCCCCAGGCCGAGCACGGAGTTGGTGTCAGCGTGTCCCCTCGGCCCGGGGAGCGCGTCGCTACCCGGCGCTGCTCGTTGCCTCTGCAGGCGGCGAGCGCAGGGGTCCCGACGGCCGCGGTGCCGCCGCGCCGTCCCCTCGCGCACGAGGGCTGAGGGCCGAGCTCGCTTCCACCGCTCCCTCCTTCCAGCACGCGGGTGCCTCCCGCCCCCCACCCGCAGCAGCCGAATTTAGCCCAGAAGGACCCAGTGCGGAGCCGGCGGGGCAGCAGCAGGACCCTATTTAAGCTCTCTTTGGTCTAGCCAGCGCTGTAAAAAAACGTGTTATTTTCTATTGATTGCACTCCTCTTTTATCCTCTCACTGCTCACGAGCTCCTTGCGGGAAGGATCCCCGTGGCAGGGATGCTGCAGCGGGAGGCAGTGGATCCACGGGCAGCCCAGGTCCCTCTTCCTCCCCTCTGTCTGCAGCTGCCAAGTTTCATCCCTCGGGGCTGAAGATACTGCCATTTACCCCTGCCAATTCAGGGAGAGAAATGGGGAAAAAACATGCAGGTTTCTACTTAAAGGTTTTTTTGCTGTTGTTTTTCTGCCAAAGCTGATGGGTTTTTAAAATGGGAGCAGCTACTGCGTCCATCACGCACCAGGACTGATGGCCAGGTCGGCAGCTTTAGGGAGAAAAGCTCCTTTTCTTCGTAGGGCTCTTGCACCCAGCACAGCAGGGCACGAGGAGACACCTCCTGCACTGGGAGGAACCACGGAAGAGCAGGACAGGAAACCTTGTCTTCAGGTACTGTACCCACAGCAAAATCACATCTCAGATACAGGCATGGAAAACTGAACCGTGTCCTTACCGAGGACAAATAGATACAACACTATAACCACTACTGACAATGCCAGGGTGATGCCGGCTGCAGCACCAGAGCTTCCCACCTCCTTGCAGGAGGTCCCTAGGGCTGCTCTGGAAACGGCCCTTGGCCGTGCACAAGGAACGATGGTACCCCGAGCAGAAAACAGCCCGGAAATGTTAATGCTGGAGCCTTTTTCACAGCAAGCAAGCAAGCAAACAAAATAAAGAGCAAACCTCCAGGTAAGGGTAACTGTTACACATCGAATAACTCATATGTGACGCAGGATACAAAATACCAGCGTAGAGGTAATAATTAAGCCCAATAACCAACCTTTCTGAGTGTTTTAAAATAAGAGTAAATAGTTCAGCTCTGTAATGATATATTCAGCAGCACACACTATTCCAAAACATTCACTTTATTATGTTTTCTTAATCCTATTGAATTTGATTTTCCTCATCTTTATAATAAATTCACTCGTGTAAACATGAAACCACTATAAATGTTAATAGACCTCCACTCGATCATGTGTCCTAGGACTTGATTTGCATTCATATTTTCAAGTACCACATTGCTCCGTCACTGATCTTCAGCAGCAATAAACGGCGCTGAGTGCTGGAAGAGATATCCAGACATTCCCAAATCAGATAGCGGAGTGAAAAACAAGACGATTACACATCTCCTCTAAAACTGTGCTAAACAAACTATACTAAAATAGATTGCTTTTTCTGACACGCTCTTACTGGGTTGCATTAAAAAAAAGAGGAATAAGCACTGGGAAAAACAATGTAAAACATCAACGCAAATGTGATATGCCAACTTGGCAGACTAATTGCAAATGCTTTCAAACCAGTCATAAAGAGGTGCACTGCTGCAACACAATGCTGCACATCCTATTTTCAGGAGCAGTGATTCATTCACTTTGTTAAAAACTTTCATTTCATTTCCATTCCCAGATTTAATTTCTTTACTATTCCTACTTCACGTCAAGCCAGAAAATGAATATTCGATAATTTGATTGTCACGTAATTGCCTTTTAATTATTCCATTTACGTTAAGTTCATTTTTTCAACATAGTCTTGATCTAAATTTGCACTTGCTCTCCAGCATTCTGCAGATTTTGCAGAATAAAAAAAAAAGAAAGAAGGCAGCAAATCCTGGCACAGCCTGTGCCAGCTGCTCCAGACCTGCGTAGGATGATTTTACAAAGGGCAAAACGCACAGGGCAGCCAGCTGAACCATCTGCTGCGCGGAGCCTTTCTGCACCGCTCTGGCTGCTGAGCAGCATCCCCAGGCGCTAATCCCTGATGCAGATGCAGCGACGTCCGTGCAGGGCGAGATGCTGCGAGCTGCTCCCTGGCCCGGGCAGCCACCTGCGCGCCCCAGCGCGCGCGGCAGCTGCCGGCACCAAGCACCGAGCGCCCGGCATCCTGCTGCCAGCGCGGCGCCCGCACGGGAGCCCGCGCTCTTGGGATCTCTCCTTCCCAGGGGCCAAGCTTCCTTGCAGGGAAAAGGCAGAATTTAGCATATCTTATGTCTGCAGAGCCTACTAAAAATGTTTCAGTACGTGCAGATTCTGGAAAGCAGGACCTGCACGTGGCAAGGCAAAACATCCCTGCTCGCCGACTGCTGTCCAAAGGGCATCACGCACAGCCAGGATTGGGGTGAAGCCAGCCCAAAACTGCAGCTCAAAGCCAAGCAAAACGGCAACTCGATACCGAGCAAAACTGCAGCTCGATACCGAGCCAAGGTGACAATACCCAGCGTTTCCAAAACGCGACCGGCACAAGAAAGATGCTTTGGTAGAAATTTTGAAAGGGCATCAAACAGGCGGAAGCCGCTTCCCAGACACAAACACCCCAAAATACTCTCAGAGGAAGAGGCAGCAGTGACTGAGGAACAACATCCTGCATTAAAGCAGAGAAAATGCTGCATTCGTTACACCTGCGTGCACAATTAAGCAGGTGACGTCGACGCCGTTGTCCCCAACGCTCCCCTAAAGCTTCTGCTTTTGCGTGTCCTACAGAGCAGAGGGAAACCTTCCTTTTTGTTACACCGCGTCAGAGAAATTCCACCAATGACCCAGTTAAGACTGCTAAGTATACCAAAATAACTGCAATCTCAACCTAAAAGACACATTTTTTGTGACAAAGGACTCATTTTCATGAAAAGCACAAAATTGCTCCTTATTTCACAGCAGCGAATGGTAACTCAGGCTAGGTTAGTCCTATTCTTTTCAGGTTATATATTGCAAAGACAGCATAGGGTTTTTCTGAGCTCCATCATCGGTCCCCATTATTTCCAGCATTAAAAAATTCACCACTATAGCACAACACGCAGGATACAGAGACCACCTTTCTCACTTTTAGGCCCTACTTTCTCCAAGAGAAGTATGTTCTTCTTACCACTGGGCAGCTCAGTACATTCGTTTCGACTCTGATTATAGCAGAAAATGGGCAATGGGATATGAGTTTGAACATTTTATTATATTTCATACTTATATTTTAAAATAGGTATTACGATACACATACAGATTGCATCACTGAATCTTTCAGGCAAGACAGCAGTACGCAGGTAGACGTCTTCATTAAATTAGTTAAATTATGCTATAGAGGAGGCTGTGTTAAAACATCTCTTCCCCACTATTCCAGAAAAGCCGGCTCTGGTTTTACCCGGCCACCCTTTCCCCACCACTGCATCAAAGGCGTTAGTGACCCATGGTGGCCTCATAAACTGAAACAAGCTCAGTTTGTGCTGGTTGCTATTATTAAAATAATGCAGTTATTTTACAGTGATCTCTGAGGTCTTGAGACTTCCTCCGACACATTCCCTGCCACACCAGAACCTGCCACCTATGTCACCCTAAATGCAGGTCTTTCTCCGTATATTCTCACTGCAGTGAGAAAGGCTATTTTAAAAAAGCAAAAAATGCTGTAAAATAATAAATAGCAGACAAAGCACGAGAAAAAGCTTTCTGGATCCTGAGACCCACAATGATAACTTATTATCACTGTCATCCAAAATTTATGGTACTGAATATTGGGCTAGAGACCTCTTCTTAAGCGGTTTCAGGAATGTGCCTTCTCGCCTTGTTTTTCTCCCTTGTGCAGCTGGCCAGAGATAAAAGCTTGCTAATGTCCGAGTTATTATATATTATATTTTAATCTATTCTTTCCCTGCCAAGATCCAAAAGCATGTCCTCTGGGATTGCATAAGGAATCTCCTAATCTTACATGTGAGGTACTGCCAAATCACTCAAACAGGACAAGGCTGCACTTGCACGCGGGGCTGCTGTACCTGGAATATGTGAAATGGAGAAAACCATCACGTCCCTTTTCTTTCCTGGCACTTTTGTGCCATCTCTTGTCCAGGGGCAATGCCGAGGTTTCACTACAAGGAAATTCTCAATGAGATCAAACTTCAAGGGTCTTCTTGGCTGCAGTCATGGACATTAAGATAAAAAACGCATTTCTGTACTTAAAGAAAGAAATGCATCTTTGCAAAAGCCTTTACCACAGCAGTGAGCAAAAGTCCCTCTGCACTGCAGATCTTGGCTCTGACGCTCTGATAAAAGCTGGGGAACATCCTCGCCATGCGGGTACTGCAGCGACACCGCGGCGCAGGGCTGCGACGAGCGACACGCGGGCGCGAGACCCGGCAGAGCCCGGCACATCATCACCAACAGGCCCCGGGAACGCGCGAGCGGCCACCGCAGCCGAGCACGGCAAACTACGCGGCAGCCTCTTGTTAACAGCAAAAGCCCTGGTGCCCGTCTGGGCGGCCATGACCCCGCTCCTCCTTGGTGCTTTTGGGGAACGCATGCAAAACTCCGACAATCCCGAGGAATCCTGGATACTCCTTTAAGAGTTGTATTGAAGTATTCTCTGGGTAATCCCAGGAAATTGCCACTATCGCTCTCCTCAGCAGCAATTCCCAGCAAATCCCACAGGAGCTGGGTAAAGGCGCAAGGCATGGGAAGGTTTGAGTCCTCCTTCCCAACTTCCCTCTTTCCTTTCCTTTTACACTTGGAAGAAAATCATGACCCATTGACTGACAAAATTCCAAATGAACTCAGATCAGTGCAGATGAATGAACTCATCCCCGACTGCACTGGGAAAAGTGTCCCCTGCTAGAGCAGAAGTACAGCATTTAGGAAAACGTTACAAACTCTGTGACGGCTGGGAGTTTTTTTCTGGTACACAGTTTGGCCCCATCTGGTTCACGCTCTCCTGAATGATGACAGATTGCTTAAAACTCGTGCTTATATACTGTGATTAATAGAAGCACTGAATTCTATTCCGCTGTGGCCACACGGCCAAAGCCAGCGCTGGAGCAAAGCGCGAGGCTTCATTAGCAGGAGTAAATGAATCAAACGGAAGAGGTAAGAAATCATGCAGCTATTGCCAGTGGAGAGCCAACCCAAAGGCCGCTCCTCGCGGGGAAGCTGCATGTTTCCAACAGCTTATTGTGAAGTAGGATAAAAATAGTTTGTATTTGTTTCCAAGAACGGTTAAGGATTTTGATTGCTCCAGCAACGAGCACGTCTGCAACTCGTGTCTCTAGAGCTGCATTCTTGGGCGAAGGAATAAACGTCTTTGTCTCTCTAAGGGAGAGGATTTAATAGCAAGAAGAACCCTCTGAAGATGGAGGGCCACTGCTCAGTGTCCAATCTTCCCAAATCCATGCATTCTTCAGGAATCACAGAATTTCAGACTAATGAATCTGTGAGACCGTCATGTTTAATTGTTTAATGAAGGGCAATATCATCATCCTTATTGTGAGCACAATCATCACAGGTTTCCCAAAACCCAAAGTTGCTCTAAAAGGAAATCATCAGCAAAATGAGAACGGGGCAAAGAAGTCCTCACCAAGGAGCAGGGAGAAAAGGGTAAATAAAAAGCAGCCTCCAGCCTGGCTGGGTCTCACCGAACTCTTCCTGGAGGAGCCTGAGCTCTGGCTGCAGCACAAGGCGCCAGGGAGCAGGGCAGGACAGATCCGTATGGGGAAAGGAGCAAGAGGAAGGAGGCAAGTAATTACAGCTCAGCCAGGATAACTTCAAATCACAAAAAAAAAAGTAGCACTGGGCAATATGAGCACACCGCTTTAATCAGCCAGGAGATGGCAAGGTTGCAAGCAAGGGTATAACTGGATTTGTCACAGCAAATCAGGTCAAATCAACTTAATTTCCTCCCAAGGCAGAGAAATGGGACTTTCGAATAGGAAGGAAAAAAAATAGAACATCCTGCAAAATTAAAATTCTGAACTTAATTTTCAAATAATGCTAGCAAATGGGAGAAAAGAAGCTGAGAAAGACGGAGTACACTAGAAAATGGGTGGGAAGTGCAGCTCTTGGAAGCAGGAATAGATTTGCTGCACAAATACAAAATAGAAGAATGACTAGTGGCTTTCCAGAGCCAGGAGCTGGTTTCCGTGCGGACGCTGGAGCTCTCTGCTGGCCAACATGACCCGCGGATAAAAAGCTGCCATCGGCCAGGGAGCCGAGCGGGGATGAGAAGATCCTGTCCTCCCACCACGCGCCAAGAAACCTCCCCAGCATCGCTGCTTCCAGTGGCAGCATCTTGCCCGAAGGAAACCATGGAGGAGATCGGTGCGAACGGGCTAAGCAAAAGAGTTTTCAGAGACTTAGGGAACGCAAGCGATGGGGAAAGGCTGGATGAGCCGCGGCGCCGCCGGGCTCTGCTCATGCCCAGGGGCCATCCCTGCAGCGTGCGAGGCAGTGGCATCGCCCAGCACAAAGAAGCACTTTCTTCAAAAGAAACAGGCAACTCTACCCAAATGGGTTCAAACTGGACCATTATTAGCACACGTCACTCCTGAGGATCTCACTTAAGCAAAGAGTTAGGCAATAAAGTTGGTAAGGAAATCTGGGGAAACGCCTGACCCAAGCAGGTCCAACATGGTGGCTTCAGCCCTGGAATAGCTGGTGTTCTCTGGCACTGCATTGGAAATCCCTGTAAACCCAGAGCAAAACACATGGAGGTAAGAGCCATGAAGAATGTGAAACGGGCAAAACCAGTCAATCAGCCTGCATCAGCACATAAAATACTTCCTGAATTAAGATGAAGCTGAGCCATCCCCAGACAAGCATTCTCCTTCTCTGCTCAAACCATTTTTCAACAACCTTATTGCGAGCACCTTCCGCAGACCCCAAACTCTAAGCCAGGACAAATAAATTTCCCTCAAATTCCCCATGATTCGCACCAAAATTTTGATGCAATTCAAATATATGATTTCCCATGATTCACACCCAAATTTTGATGCAATTCAAATATATGTATGAGCGGAATAGTTCTTCAAGCCAATCTGCCTACAGATCCGCAGCTATTCTTGTGACTCCCATGAGGAGGCTCTTTCAGCCAAAGCTCCTTCCTACCCAGAACTATGAAAATCACTGAATCATTTATACGACTCAGCAGGAGAGGCAGTGATGATGATAAGGTGATAGGAATAAAATCAAGCCCTCCAATTTGTGCTTATTAGCTGATAAACAATAGGAAACACGGCAATTTGACCGCCGTGGCGCTCCCTTGCTGCTTTACGAATTTATGCGGAGCGACTCGCTGCTATATTTGGAAGGCCGAACCGCCACCTTCCCGCTCGCTGCATGGCTAAACGGGGAGAGGATTCCCTGCGTGGCGGCGGAAAAGGAACAACCCTCCCAGCAACGCCGCATTTGCTCTGAAAAATCTAGGCGCGCCATCCAGGACCGGGCATGGACATTCTTGCTGCTGGATGCGCGTGGTTTCCTGCAGGCGCTGCACAGATTTATACCAGGATCAAGTTCTAGTGCTCCTGCGTTTTCCAGATCATTGCACATGTCACTCCGCCAGCGATTTCCAGCTCGCGCTTATCCCTCCAATACTTATTCATGGCAAAAAAACGAAATCCATACGGATAGGGATTGTGCGAGGGCCGTCCATGCTGGCTTTTGATCAGCAGCGGCGGCTCATTCAAGAGCAATGCACGGCGCGATTAAGCGGGAAGAAGCGTTTCACCGAGCCGCGGCTTGTGATGAATCGCCCGCTATTCCGATTCCGTGCAGCCAAGGGAAAGCTCACGCAGATCTTTGTGTTCAAACTGCTATTCAAACCGCTTCTCTCCAGCCGATCCCAAGGGAGACCCAAGAAAGAAGGCAGCCGGCCGCAGGAAGCCCGCGCGGTGCAGCTGAGCACGTGGGGGCTCCTCTGCGTGGGGCGGCAGGCGGCGCAGCCCCGGCCAGAGGCCTCGCAGGCTGCGCGAGGGACGCGCGGGGCCGCCGGCGCCTCCCGCCCCTCCTCTGACCCCTCTTTGCGCAGAACCTTCGTCTTTTTACTATCACTAAAGCAACGTCAAACTCATAAAAACTCATAGTTGATGCTGAATGGCATTCACCAAAATGGAAGTTTCCCACAGAAAATAAGCCTTAACTTCCACGATTTTATTTTCATCCATTTCACCGCTGCCATGCTGACTTCGTCATAGACACAGATTTACATTTCTGTCTGAAAACCAAAGAAAACACTCTGAACTGCAACGAATATAGGACCATACCTTCATCACACATATTCACTGTCTGCTCCCAGTTTAAACATACAAGTTAGATCTGCAAAACTTTCCAGCTTCCCTGAATCTCACTTGTTGAAAATACCTGTTCAGTTGGTTGCTCAGAGCTTAACCAAAAGTAGCTACATTGGCGCCAGGGTTCCTTTAAAGCTGAGTGACCTTGAAGCTGATGCATGGGGAAAAAAAAATAATAGAAAACAAATGTGTTTACACAGTCCTTGTAATTACCTAAATCGCATTAGCTTTCAGATTTGTGTTACTGTTCTTTGTTCGCCCAAGCTGTCTCGTCTTGGAAATGACTCACACGTACCTGTTTTCGAGAGAAGCCTCTCCACAGAGCTCCGCATTTTCATAATTCAAATTATTCATGCTTTTAAAAAAACTGAAAACACTGGAATGTGTCTTTGGTTCAATTTTCTATTTATTTAATTAAAAGGCAGCATGGCAGGCTGTTTCATTCCCTTTCCCAGAAAATGATGCTTCAAGGTTCTCGGAACAACATTTAACGGATTTTGAGAATGGAGTCGCACGCCGCTTTCCTGTTAGGTTTCCCACACTTTGCAGGTTCTTATTAACTGCCCATTTTTAGCAGTTTCAGCAGCTTATCAGCAAGCCGCAGGATGCTACTGCCATGTGAAGAGGACACGCGCTCCTAAGTGCAGCAGTGGTGCAGACCCCTAAGGGAATGCCGGGCAAGAGTCAAGATCTATTCTGCTACTCACAGCGCTGGGATATTTCACTGTGCCAGCAACAACAGTGGCACTTGAGATTCTCCATCACGATAATGGGAATCCAGGACAATGTATAATTCTGAAAAAATCAATGCTTTGAGGATACTTCAAAATTATGTTATCCTAATAATGTAGGGGCTGAACATATATAAAAAAAAACAATCCCAAGTGATTAGCAATTACCTACCCTGATGAACCAGAGCGAGCCGGAATTTTGGAAAGCAACATTTCAGCTGTTGAAGTACTTTTTTTTCTATCTTCAACTGACATTCCAGAAAATCAATCAAAATCTAATGCCAATATTAAGCAGTTGCTAATATTTCCACGAAAAATATCAAGAATTTCCATGCCTCCATCGTTCTGGGGCTCAAATCAGCACCAGCGCAGGACATGGAACCGCCTGAGGAAATGGGCAAGGCTGCATGGAATTGCTCTGCCGCATTCGCTCAAAACCCAGGAATCCTGCTGCCCTGCTCTTCCCTGATCCTCAAGCATTCCCCATATGCAGGTTTTCAATACAAGTGAATCAAAGCCATACGAATGCAAGCAGCAGCGACCGCTGCCCCTCCAGCAGCGCAGTGTCACACCACAGGGCTGGTGGGCATCTCCGCAAGATGCCACGCGTGACACCATTCCAGAGCTCCGGTTGCTCCGAGAGGGATCCCAGCCCAGCGCATCCCCGGTGAATTAATGCTAGACTGAAGAAAGCAAAGGCAGAAGGGAGCTGAGCAGATGGCTGTTTAAAAAAAAATAAAATAAAAAAATCTGTTTTCTGAGATATTTTGCTGCTGTCTCCTCAAAGGAACGACTGGATGGAAAGGGATACGGCACCGCTAGGAAAGGAAGGAACTAAGAGCGCTGGTGGCTGAATCATGATGTTCTCCCGTGGGGTTGTCACGTGAAGACCATGAAGTCCCTTCTCCAGAGAAGGTAGAAATGATCCAGCCTCGTCGCCCTGGGAAGCGAGCGGACACCTTCCTGGCAGCCTCCTCTCTCGTGCAACACTCATGCATTCTTGCAGTGCTTAGAAACTTAAAAAATAAACCATGCGTGGCCATCTAAACCACCGAAGAGTTGTGATTAATGAGGGAAAGGAAAGGATAAAGAAATGTTTATATTTCAAGAAATTAAAGTTTCGGTGACTAGGCAGCTCATTAATTAAATCAAGTTGGGAGGCATCTATTAAAAAACATTTTATATGATTTAATAAGAGAAGGTGCTAGAAATTGTGATTTTCATGAGCCAAGTGGGATTTAAAAGCAAGAAGATCCTGCTTAACCAACTCATTAGAGTTCTCAAAAAAAGTCTAGTGTCCCTGCAGACGGTGAAAATGAAATTTATTGTACATATTTACTCTAAGCACTTGGTGATGCTGCATATCACAAGTTAACTGATTAAAACAAAAAATAAGGAAATCCTTTTTCCACGGAAAAAGAAATCTGCTAAAGAAAACCCAGAATGGCTCCAATGCTCTGTTGGAAGACAGACCTCCCCCAAAAGCTGGTGCTATTAGGACTCCCAAATCCCTATCATAATAAATTAAAGGCTTTATTAGAGTCAGGAATACGTTAATAAAGCATTTTAATACTTTTTATAATGTGTAAGACGTTCACACCCTGGCCTCGGCCAGAAAGCAGCACATTTGGTATCATTATCGCACCAGGACATCGGGAAACACCGAGAAGTTTACAAATTCCTGAAGAAAATGGTCAGGAGAAAGAGTTCTGCAACATGTGTGCTAACTGGGCCTTCCTTTCTCCTGCAGCTCTTTCCAAACATCTAATAAAATATAGTGTCATGGAAATACGTGTCTGGTTCTTTTCCTTCCCTACTGCATGAAAGGGCTCATTGCTCTGCATTTCTTCTCTCCTTGCCTGTAGGAAGCCAGCAGCACCTTATGTGGCAGAGCAAGAGCTTGACGATGGCACAGTCCTATGGCTTGAAAACAATCAAGAAAAAGATGTTTATGACTGTAACATGATAAGTGGCAGAGCAAAAAGAATCATTCAAGTTATTCACCCTTAAATTGAGCTACATATATAAATTTTACAATATATAAATATGATATAATAAATATTGACATGATATACCTTACAAATGCTATCTCATTATGTATCTTATTATATGTATAGGCATTATATGTATATTATACATATATATACACACATAAATATATATTATATAATAAGAGATGAAGCATTTGAAAACACAAAACATTTTTAAGAAATCTGACTCAACCTCCCTGACCCGTCACTGACTTCAGTTATCTCTTATTTGCCTGGGTAGGACCAGCGCTCCGCATTTATCTTTCCTCGCGTTTCTTCCTCATTCTATATCAGACTGTAGGCTATATCTGTCATTTCAGTACAAACAGAAAAAAAGCAAAGCTTAGAGCAAGTCACAACATAAATATTATTGTTATGTGATATTATTTGTTTGCTGTGTAATTCTGAACCGTGGCACCAGCAGACCTCAGTGAGATGCAGGATGTGCATGTGGGTATCTCAGGTCTTTACAAAGGATGTTGAAGACCGGAGCTCAATAAAATAATTGAAAAGCTCCCCCAGAGCCCAAGCAGAAAGTACTAGGCACCCATTTAAACTCATTAAGTTGAGAAATTGATGAATACCAGGGCTTTTTTCTATTAAATATGCTGACCTGCGTTTCAAGAACACATACTTATGGTGGGAGCCTAACACAACAGGCAGGAACCACTCACCTGCAGCAAGTCGCAAGAACCTCACAACAAAAAGCAAATCGTGCAATTCATTTGCACTGGATTTCTATGGCTTGAGAAACAATTTATCTCCATGGTATCAATGTTCTTCAAGTCAATTTTATATATAAAAAAAAAAAAAGAAAGAAAATAAGACAGCCACTTTAGAAAATTGCTGTAATTATGAGGCTGGTTCACGTCGAAGTTCAGAAGCCAAGCTATTTCAGTCAGCTCCTCGGCATTGCCTCGTCGAGTCCGTAGGCACAGAGCAGAAGCAAAAAAGCATATCTAATATTGGATGAAATTTAGGAGTAAAACTACAGCTCTACTCAGTACAGATTTTGCCACTTAGGAACGAAGGTACTGGAGCGAAATTAACTGATCTCATACTTAAGCATTACACTGGAGTGCAATTTTAAACCCGAACAAGCAGATTCGTGGCAGTACTGCACAGAGCCCACCTAATGGAGAGCACTGCCCCACTGCCAGCCGCGGGACAGCCAAGGAAAGCCGGGACACGGAAAGGGCATCATTACGTCTGACTTTCAGATATCTCTTGCCTTAGGAAAGAAACCAAATGCCAAGACTGTGTAATTATACAAATTCATCCGTCTTCACCATCCTCTAATACTGAAGCATAGCCTCATGAATGTTAAAATCCAATTCCATTTCAGATCTTTTTAAATAAATGACATAAAATGTTTCCTGATGACTTTTTCGCATGCAGAGCAGCTGACGGGAGGCTATGGCTGCTGTATGGGCAGAGCAGTAGGGAGGCCTCTGGCCCTGCGGGAAAGGGCTGTTCTACGAAACTGCCACCAAAAAGGGACTTGCTCTCCAAAGACTGCCACTCTCCTCGCACAGGTTTCAACCACTTTGAAACGCACAACTGTTTCCAGCTGCAATAACTCAACACTGCGACTGAGTGCCACGGACACTATTACTATTTTTAATAAAAAAAAAAAAAAAAAAATTAAGGGCTATTCCTGTCTTGCCAAGCAAAGTGATAATACCAATAAAAGCACAAAAGGTTATCCCGCAAATACATGACACACCAGATTTGTTGAGTTGGCAGCTGTAGCACAGAAGTCCCATTTGTCTGTAAGGAATTTAACCGCTTGCTCCGCTCGGCCTGCCCGAGTTCACACAGCAAATAAACTCTCCAGTTCGAGTTGCACCAGATTCAGTCCAAACTTCCAACATGCGCAGCTCCAACTCTGGTGCATTTGCAGATCAACTGCAGTTTATTTAATCTTCCTCCAACCTACTTCCCAGCAGTCTACATCCTCATTAGCAGCCAGGCTGCTCTGAACTATATGCAGATTAATCAGGATTCACTGGGCTCCTGCGAGACACACGGGTATCACCAGAGCTCCTGCTCCAGCCACACGCAATGGGAACTGATTTGCAAGGCCAGCTTTTGCAAACCGCTGACCTACTCACTGCCTTTCACAGACACCCTAAAAACCTGCGTCGGCTTTGAACCCGGCAGAGCAGAGCACCCTCGCCTCCAAATACCTGCAAGTTATTTCTTGTCCACTGTTTTATTGCTCTTTCCAAGCCAGCAAACATTCAGAGCTTTTATTACACATCTTACATCATTTACACAGCGCAGCAAGAGCAGCTAACACTATTTTACATGGAGAATAATAATAAAAAAAAAAAAAAAAAAAGAAAAAAAAAAACGCACACAACAGACCAAACCTCCTACAGGCTTTCCCCACAGAAAAATCCCAGAGTGCTAGCTGCAAATTATTTTATAATACTGCAGGAATCCCCGTCAAATTATTGCTTCTGCTCTGGGATGACTGTGGGCGACTAGAAGCAAACCATAAATTAAGGTAGCTTAGGTGGGAGATTTCTGCAATGCATTATTCCCATAAATACAAGAGTGCTGTTTTGCATAGCATCTGGTATCAATGGGGCACATCAGATTTGCTTTAAATGATGTGCCTATTTCTACCGACTTTTAGTCAGCCTGATTTCAGTGTTCAGAAATCATCAGATTTAACTCCTCAGGAAGCTACCTCTTCGGTTACAGCCATTTTACCTTTCCCGAGCTGTCCAAGTAAGCAGCCTACGTGCAAAGGGAGCCGTTACTCTTGACATGAACACCAGGCAAGGCCAGGGCTTGGGTTTCCTCTGCGTCTCCAGCACTGCCTCCGCGTGAATTCCCACAGGAATGGGGAGGCTGTCACCCCTGCTCCAGCTCAGCTCTGTTCCAGACCTACCCTGCTCTCCTTCCCAAAGCCTCCTCCTTTCCCCACTGCTTACTACTTTAAAGAAACTTTCAACTTTTAAACCGCTTCCGTGCTTCCATGGTCTACCAAGGCAGACCTTATTTTCCTTTATTTTACCCGACATCCATCCCATCAGTAGGTCACAACATTTGCAAACTTTGGCTAGCTAGGATTTACACATTCGGAAAGTACTTCCAATTTTTTTTTTTTTTTTTTTCTCTACTTGCAATGTCCAAGCCGGAAATATTATAAAAATATATTTGAAAAGATGTAGTCATGATTTTTATTTTTATGTAATTTGTTTAAAAATTCTGATGAGTTATTTGCAAAACTGCTTTTCCTCCATCACTTATATTTTATATTATTTTTATATTTATTTATGTGTTAAAAAGCACTGGAGTCCTCTGGTCTGTGTGCCAGCCCGCAAATCCTTACGCAAGCAAATTACGCTAATATCAGTAAGACTTTTTCTTGAAAAGCACCAACGATTCAACTCTGCTGTCAGCAGCCTCACTGGGTACTAGGCTGGATTCATTAAAATATTGCAACGCTGCGTTCTAGGAGATTGCCTCCTCCATGAGGAAAGCAGAGCAGAATAGAAACAAGGGGACACAAGCGCAGGAACGGGGAACACAGTGGGCCATTTTAGGTTAAAAAGTCAGTTTTTGAATAGTAATAGTTTGCTATTACATTTTTTGGCAGGTGGCCAAGTGTTTGCTTGGATTTTCTTCCACTCACCAGTGGTCTCCACGATGCCCTCCAGGATGACGACAATCTCAAACTGCTCCGTCTGCATGCTGCGCTGGGACAGGTCGTAGAAGGGGCTCTTGGCATCTATCACGTGGCAGATGGTGAGCGGGGACACCAGGAACAGCTGGTCGGCCCCGGTGCTGAAGCCGACGTCCAGTTCCAGCTGGTCGAGCGGGAGGAACTCGCCCTCCGGCGTCTGGCGGGACTAGACGGGCGGGCAAGGGGAGACACAGAAGGACAGAAATCACCACTTGGCCGGCAACGTGCTGCACCACCATCAGTGACACGGGACAGCTGCCCAGCAGTCACTGCAGTGACTTTCACACGGGCTGAAGGGAGTCCCCGAGCAGGGGCACCTGCCCAAGAGCTCCGCCGCTCCACACGTAAAACCTTGAGCCTCTGGTAAGCCAAATCAACCGACAATTCACAGAACACGCTGTGACACGAGGACCTCAGCGAGCCTATTCCTTGGGCAAGGGCTTGCAGCCACATCCACGCGTGGAGACCAAGCCAGCAAGGTGCTCCCGCAAGACAGAGTTCTTCCAAAGCTGGCTAACAGCCGCTAGCAGCAATAGAAAATGAGCGGAAAATACAATTTTCCAAGAAGTTTTCAGATTTTTAATGACTATTCTTTTGACAAAAAAAACCAAAAAATCACTTGAGATGTGAATGCTGTTGCTGCTTTAAGCTGTCCACTCACTGTCCACTAAGAGCCTCCAGGCCACATTTTAATCGCTCCATAACAAGCCACAAGCACCCTCTTAGCGCTGAACCGTCCCGCCCCAAGCACGAGCCCGTGCACCTCAGCTGCAGGCTACGAGTGCCAATCTGCAAGGCTATAAGAGCCGCAATCACCGCGACCCGCACCAGGCTCCCTCCGCCCCCGCTTATTCTGGCCTTTTATTCCCCTGCTCAGTGTTATGAATAGGTGGGAATAGAACATTGCAGCCCTGCCTGGTAACTGTGTGTATTGCAAAACTTTCTGTTATTTAGACAAGAGGGGGGGAAAAAAAAAAAAAAGAGAGAAAAATGTTTATGAACTGTTGTATTTATCATATGTAACCTGAACTGTTGTATTTGTCATATGTAACCAAAAGGCAATGCTGAATCACTGCTTGAAATGAGCTTCCACCACCCTGTACACCCACAGCAGCACCGGTAGCCGGGCAGGAAGATGTCACTGCTGCTCCTCCAATTCTGCTCCCATCCCAGTTATCCGGAGCCGTCTTGGACGCTTAGCGGCCCTGAGCAGTTCATTTGGAGTCTCCCGGGGGGACGCTCGCGGCGCGGAGGAGCTGCCGCGCGCCCCGCTCGCTGCTCGCGCCCTCGGCGCCCGCGGGGCTCACAGGCGGAGCAATCCAAAGGCAAAGGACGAGCGGAGAAGTGGATTACGCGCCTCGCCTCGGATTTGGTTTCTATTTTAAAAATTTTGCTGTGCGCCTGTAGGATTTGAAGGAAATTCTAATCCCAAGCAAACACTGACATAGGAAACTGGAGTTTCAGCTAGGAAAAATGCTCTTATTTCCTGGTGTGTGAAAACCACAGATTCATCGCGCTGCCCCCGAGATGTCCTCCTGCTGCCAACACGAGTTCTGCCCAAACCACCCGCAAGACCCGGGCCCTCCAGTGCCCGAGAGCAGCTTCAGCACGACCCTCTCCTGCTTCTCAGCTCCCCGCAGCGGCACTTTTACACGCATTCCTGCAAATCAAGACCCAAAGACAATTCCATGACACCTACCCCAAAATCCACCCCCTGCTGACACCACTGTCACCGCCGCGGATACCAAAGCAGGCCGGCCCCGACCTTGTGCCAGCCTGCTATGTAGCACTCTGCTTAACAGGCAGGAGGAGGCTGAAAAATGAGGGTTAAATACAGGGTGGTATGCAGAAATCCAGAAAAACAGGCACATAATATAATAAGTAAAGATGGGGAGACAAGAACCATGGGAAGGAAAGGTTAATATATTAATAATAATTATATATACACTATAGATAATAATATATATAGTATAATAGATATAGTATATAATAAAACATATTACATAAATATATATGGGTCTGCTTAGGTTATGGCGATGGTATCTTAGCTCAGGGGAGACACCCCTGTGCTCACGGTCGCGCTACCGCCGCTCCCCGAGTTTGGCGGTGGTTTGCCACACCGGTCGCAAAAATCTCCTATTTTACAGCTGTAATAAAACCATGTCATTAGTCAGCTATGAAGTCACAGCATGAAGCGTGACTGCTTTTACTGTAAGGGAATTCGAGTTAAATGGAGAGTTAAAATGTTACAGGCAAACCAAATATTATTTTATGGCTGCGCCTGAGTTAAAGCCACCATTTGGTCCAAGCCAAGGGGCAAGAATTCATATTATTTACTGTTTTGCTATTTAAACTAATACATTTTTGGGAAGAAAACAACCTTGCTTGACTCTTTGGACTTGATTTAAGGTTGGGAGGGAAACACAGGACTTCTAAGTTACATCCGAGTTTTTCAAAATCTTGAAGATTCATTTGAAGAAAATGCTCATTACAACTGGAAGCTTTTGCATTAACATGCAAGTTTTGAAGTTCTGTATTACTTTCCCCCCTCCAAGTAAAGTCTGAGATTAGCAGGAAAAAAAAATATCAAAACGTTTTAGGTAGAGACAGTATCCAGAGCAGGGACACATTTTAGACCCTTGCTTCTCCCCTCCTCCTCCCTCCACATTTATACCCATCCTTATACACAGATCCCTACGGGTCCCGCAGCTTTGGGATGGGTGCAGAAAACGTCAGCTTCATGGTAAGGAGCAAATAAGCAAACGGGGGCGCAGGCGAAGCAGGAGGGCCACGCACGCCACGACTCCGATGAGGCCGCTCAGTGCGACCCTTCAGCTCGGGCCGTTATTCGCAGTCCCCCCGGAGCGCCGCGGGGAGGAGGACGGCCCAGCAGCGGCTCTCGCGCCGGCTCTGGGCGCTCTCGCAGCCGTCCCACGGCACCGCGGTGCGCGATGCCGCCGGTGCGCGGCCCAAGCGCACGGCTCGCTCGGGCGCCGGGCACGTCGGCGCGTCCATCGGGATCGCGCGTCCATTGGCATCGCGCATCCGCGTCTCCATCGCCGCTCCGGACACGTCCCGCTCCCGCTGAGAGCGGCGGGAATGCAGCACCAGCTCCAGGGGGGCCTGAAAACATGGGGGTTTTCCTCGGACACGGGCACCGCTCTGCACTATTTTTAAACATATAACGGTGCCCTTCAGCTTCCCATGGAGTTTACGCACCAAAATAAATAAAGTTCTGCCCGGCTGCCCTCCAGGCTGCCTAAAAGCACCCAAATAAATCGGAAACACCAAAGGCTTTCCTTTAAAGTCACACACCAAGAATTCAAAGCATAAAGCACTTGCACTACAAGAAAAAATCTAGCACTCATTTATACACATATATATGTGCATGTGTGCATGTATGCATGTATTTAGATATTTATATACACACACACACACACACATATGCACACACATATATTTACATTATGGGGAAGAAATTTAGCATTCATTTATATAAATATATGTATGTATAAATGTACACACATATACATGTGTGTATATATATTGCACTATAGAGAAGACATCTCTTACGTTCATTTTTATAAATATACATGTGCACACATATATACACATGTATCCATGTGTATATATGTATACATACACGTACATGTGTATAGACACACACACATATATATATATGTATATTTATATGAGGACTGCTTCATATATAGGAGAAGGAAGAGGAGGAAGAGGAGGAGGAAGAGGCACGAGCGGGGGAGCGTGGGGAAGGGGCGCAGGGTGCAGACGCAACCCGACGGGCGCGAGAGGGAGCGGGGCGGAGGGCAGAGGAGCGGGGGGTGGCGCGGAAGGGCGCCCACCTTGAGCAGCTTGCAGCGGATCTGCGCGGACACCATGTGGCTGTTGCGCAGGTTGCCCACGCGGAACATGAGGGTGAGCTTGCCGTCGCGCATGGAGATGGCGGCGTGCTCGCTGAACATGAGCGTCTCGGCCCGCTTCTTGGGCTGCGACATCTTGATGAACATGCAGCCGATGAGGAAGGCGTCCACGATGGAGCCCAGGATGGACTGGAAGAGGAAGAGGATGATGCCCTCAGGGCACTTGTCCGTGATGTAGCGGTAGCCATAGCCGATGGTGGCCTCGGTCTCAATGAAGAAGAGGAAGGCGGAGGGGAAGTTGTAGACGTTGGCGACGCAGGGCGTGTAGCTGTCGTCGTGCGCCTTGTTGAGGTCGCCGCGCATGTAGGCGATGACCCACCACATGGAGGCCATGAAGAGCCAGGCCACGGTGTAGGTGAGGATGAAGATGAAGAGGTTCCAGCGCCACTTGAGGTCCACGAGCGTGGTGAAGAGGTCGGACAGGTAGCGGCTCGTCTCGCCGCCCAGGTTGCCGTGCTGCACGTTGCAGCGCCCGTTCTTGTCCACGAAGCGCTGCCGCTGCCTGCGGGCGCCGCCACGGGCCAGCCCCACTGCCTGGTACTCGTCCCCAAACTTCCTGCGCACGGCTGCTGGGTGCGGAGCACCCGACATGCTGCCGGGCGCCGAGCCCCTGCGCGCCTGCCGCGGGGCCCCACCGCCTGCTCTCCGTCTCACCGGAGCCCTCCACTAGCAGCGTTCTGGCTGGCAGAGATTGCAATAATAAATTGAGCAGCACTGAGTCATGCGCTGGGAGCCAGTGCTGCCGGCAGCGTCGAGGATTTTAAAAGGAACGCATGACAGTTCCGCTCTTAAACGAGGAGACGTGAGCATGCAAATCCTCAGACTGCGTTTAAAATAAGTATTTCAAGTAGACAAGGTCCAGTCTGTTGGAAATAGATCGTAATCATTTCTGTGACTCATACATTGCTTCTCATGGCTGGACCAGCAGAGAGTGTGTTCCAGGGGCAGTCCTCTAGATTTCTGATTTCAGTGCAGCTCTCCTGCTTTTGATGGACAAAAAGATCCGAGATCAAAACCAACAAATTCTTAATGCACATATAACTCTAAGTGAGACTCAGGTAGTGACTTTTTTTGACCATGTTGTTAACATTTAATGTTACTTCTCAAAATCATTGGTATTTGAAGTTAATTCACAGTTACATAGGAATATTATT
>VZSV01000273.1:164850-205497 GCA_013398735.1 Nothocercus julius
ATACTACAAAATACCTTTTTCCTACCTCTCGGAAGGGTCCTGGAAAGGCCCAGCTCACATTTCCATTCCTGGGATTTCATAATCCCAATGAATATTCATTCCTCCAGCTTTGATTCAAGATTAGGAAGCCAAGGCTGAAACTTCTGCTGCAAATAACCCGAGCCAGCAAACAGCTGGTTTTAGGAATAACAAAAACGTTGTATAAAGATGATGAGACTCTCTGGCCCGGAGGCGGCCGATCCATGGCGCAGCGGCCCCGTCCTCGGCGCCGCAGGGGCAGGAAGAGCCCCGAGGCCAAGGCCGCCCCGCACAGCGGAGCCGCCTCCCAGGAGAGGCTGGGGGATCCCAGGACGTTCCCGGACCCCGCGGATTTCATAAGGGCAGGGACGAGGCCCCGCTGGGAGCAGGGTGTCTCATTTAATGCTTTCCAAGAGGTTTCCCATGCGGGGATCTGGCTCTCGCTGCCGCGGACCTGCAAGACAAGCGGGAGGCTGCAGCAAGGTGAAATGGGCCAGCTTGAAGCTGCTTAAAAATAGTGCCATTAAAACATATAGATAAATATATGCAGAGAGAGATTAGAGCCAGGAAGCTCAGCGAGGTTATTCGCTCCCCCTGCTTTGAAAACATTCTCCCCTGGAGCTCATTTTTCCAATCCCATTTTAAGAGCCCTTCCGTACGTTCTGCCGGCAGACGGCTCCGCTCGACGGGCTCCGCGGGGCCTCTCGCGGCCTCAGTGCCCCCCGGCTCGTCCTGCCCCCCTCTCTCAGCGTTGCTTTCTGCCCCTCTGCCCGGCGGCCGGCGCAGCGCGTTGCAGCGCGTTGCAGCGCGGCGCCGCTGCCCTGCTCTGCGCACCGCGGCCGCCCGTCGCCGTCTCCTTTAGTTGCGCGCGTTCTGACTCGCGCAGAGCAGGGACAGCCCAGCGCAAACAGGCCGTTACCTCCTACCGGCTGCACCGCAAACGCTCTCGCGGCAGCGCAAGGATGAAGCGACAGCTGCAGAGGAGCCTACAGCTTCCTCGGCAGGAAGAAGCGTTGGCAATGCCGCCCCCTTCCAGGGGAGCATCCCCCCGAAGGCCGCAAGGTCCGGGCCTTGCGTGCGGCAGGAGGGGCGCCCTGCGCACGCCGGGGGGCAGCGGCAGCAGGGACGGGAGCGACGGCCGCGCTCGCGTCTCCACTTGGATGAAATCCGGGCAGAGGGGGAAAGCAAACACGGTGCCGTAACAACACCCCGTCCGAGCGGCGCCGCTGGGTCCCCAGCTGCCCCTCGCTGTGCCTTAAAGTTCAGCTCCGGGTGAAGCCCGTGCGAGCCGGCACCATCTCCACGGCCACGGGGCCGCCCCTCGCTGCGGCTGCGGAGCCGGATGTGCGGCCGCTGCTCCAACGGCTCCGAGCTGGAGCCGCCGGCACTGGGACATGTCCACAGCCACCCCACCTGCAGCAAGGGAATGATCCGAGGAGCGGCACCGTTCGGGAACACCATGATCCAAGGAAAGGCATGATCCAAGAAAGCCATGATCCAAGGAAGGGCACCATGCGAGGCATGCCATGATCCAAGGAAGGGAACAATCCAAGAATGCCATGATCCAAGGAAGGGCATGATCTGGAGAAGGCCACGACCCATGGAAGAACGCAATCCAAGAAAGGGCACCATCCAGGAATGCCATGACCTAAGGAAAAGCACAGTCCCAGAAAGGCCATGATCCAAGGAAGAGCACAATCCAAGGAAGGACATGATCCAAAGAAGGCCATGATCCAAGGAAGAGCACAATTCCTGGAAGGAAGGGCACCATCCAGGGACCGTAGGTTTGGGTGAGCCAGCACTGATTCGGAGCCTCATTCCGCCCTCAGACCTTTGCGGGTTTAGTCCCATGCAACATCCGAGGAGTTTCACGGAGCCTGCGGGACAGAGCTCCTGCCGGAGCTCCGCGCCAGCAGCCTCCCCGTGCCAGGGGACCCCGGATACCGGCAGAGAATTTCCGGAGGGCTCTGAGCTCTTACTCCAACCGCCTTCGTGGGGCTGGGCGAGGCTGCCGCATGACAAGACCAGCGCTCCCGCTGCCCCTCGCAAACCCAACCCTACGGCCTTTCCGATTTGCTGTTCGCTATATGAACGAGCACAAGGGCAGCGCTGGTGTCACTGCCATGCACAGACTCCTGTCACTCGCTCCTGTCACTGCCACTCGTTGCCGGATCTGCTGCCCAAACCCCCAGGGTCGCCCGACACTCCGCACCTCCCTGGCAGCAGCAAAGGCAGCGTCTCCTGGAGCAGGGCGGGGGGCAAAGGCTGCCCAGGGCTCCACGTTCGGGCTCCTGGGCAGCTGCATCACAGCAACAAGAAGACAACACAGGATTAGCGGCGCTGCCCCCAGCAAGCGACGAATTTCCATTAACTCTGTCTAACGAGATCGTTCATTTAAATCCCTGCTTCTATGGATTTTCAGCTCTCTCTCTCTGTATATACATAAATCGCTTTCATCTCCTCCACCCATCTGTATATCAAGTTGTCTCATGATGGGATTCATACTCCTCTCTCCATCAGTCTAATTTCACTCCCTTTTCGCCTCTTTCCAGGAGCCGTTTCCGAGCGCTGGCGGGCGAGCAGACATCAGGCAGGAGGTGCTGGAGGCGCCGGCGCCTCCCGCGCTCGGCTCCGCTTGCAGCCCCTCGGCCCCGGCCCCCTGCCCGGGCCCGGCAGCACCGCGCGGGCCGTGGAGCGCCCGGCATTTAACTTAGAGCCCCGAGCTGCTGCTGCTGCGCTGGGTTAGCAGCTCCGGGAAACACCTTGGCCCTGGAGCAGAGCGCGACGGGACACGCGGAAACCCGGCCGGGAAAGAACGGAGCTGTCAAGGGGGCCGGTGCCGCAGCCCCGCGCCGCTCCTGGCGGGGAACCACGGGCCAAGGTCGCTGCGCTGCCCACGGCCCCGCCGCGCGCGGGGCTCTGCAGCCCTCTCTTTAGCTGCACGTCACCCTGCAGGATGGGAACGCCGCGCGACTCCGATGGGAAATACAATCTTCTGCAAATAGCTACTTTTACTCCTGAAGCATTAAAGAAATATAGAGCTTGACCCTTCTGCTCGCTGAGCTCCCACAGGATGGAAAACAAACCGCTGATAGCACTGAGAGCACCCGGAAAGGCAGAGAAATGATCGTTTCTGCTCCTCCGAGGCATCCTCTGCTCAGTAAAGGTAACTGATGAGCTGCCCGTGCAGCTGCACATTGAGAAGCAGAGGAAACCTGGGCCGGAGGTACCAAATGGCCCCGATGTTGCATTTGCTGCTGCTCCACGCCCCGGGCAGCCTCGCGCCAGCTAATAATAAATATCACATTTTGCTGTTTCATGTTTACATATTATTATGTTTTTATAATAATGATCTATGCCACAGGCCAGCAGCTCCTGGCATTAAAAAAATGTTTAATAGGTGAACAGAGCAATGGATGAATGTTGTTCTGTCCTTAGCGCGATTAGGATGACCTGAAAACAAGTAAATAGAGGAAACATGGGGGGGGAATGCATTCTTCAAATTGAGTTTATATAGTTGAAAATTTAGAACTTTGACATGCAAACGACAGGCGTGTGTAACTGCCAAGGTCAAGGAGCAGTGCCAGTCCAACCAGGCAGCTCCCGGAGCCACCCGGCTCGCGCCTGCCGGACACGGGCCCTGAGGAGCCGCCGCTCCACGGGCTCCTGCCAGAGGAAGCTTTGTCGGTATAAAACTCTCAGATGCCTCCAAACGAGCACATTTTTTTGGGGCAAATAAGACATATGTTGTTTCTCCTGCTACAATTTCAGCTCCATAATCAGTCCTGCTAATTAACACTTTTGTGACATGCAAAAAAGAAAAATACCTCTATTCCTGCACCCATTACTCACAAAGAGATTATTTTATGATTCATCTAAACGATTCACATACTATAATTAAGATGAGCTCTACAGTTAATTGCATCTTTACCAAATAGTTTAATAATCAGAGTAGTGTCTTGACAATCATCTTTTTAATTGCATATATGCAATGGATGTTGTGTACAAACTGCAGCTCATCAGAAATAAATAGACAAATACGAATTCCTCTGACAGCAAAGCGGGATAATTTTAGGCTCAGAAAATACTGAAAATGTTCAACCTGGCTAGAAAGTGTATTTTTTGAATTCCTCGCAGTTCCCAGGGCAAGACAGTCCCCGCGGGAGGACCCGGCGCGGCTGAACGCGCCGGTACCTACGGGGCGTTTCTGCAAACGCGCTGCCCAGCGAGCGCTGCCCGGTGCAGCGGGACGAGCCGGCGTGAAATCCTCCGGCTGCCTCAAGAAGCGATTTCGAGCAGGGAGCCCCCCCAGGCCGCCACAAGGCCAGCCCCGGCCGCAGCGATGCCGATGGCTGCGCATCCCAGCCGGAGCCGCGTGTCCCTCGGGCACTGCCGGCACTGGGATTGGGACACGGACACTGGCTGCATTGTGGCATTTTGGGGAAAAACACAGCCAAATTAAACAAAACCCAACTCTGTCCTGCGGTTGTGTTCATTCCAAAACTAGACAGATTTATGGAGATAGTGGGAGTGACCCATTTGCAGAGAAACGCTTCCAAAAGGACGGCTGGGAGCGCCCTGGGCCTCCCGACCTGCCTCGGAGCCGGACCCGGCTCGCAGAAGCAGCCAGATCCAAGGGACGGACACCTCCTTTTCCTGGGCCGTGTCCCAGCAGGAGCCCCGCGACGCGGGGACACCCTGTCCCCAGCACCCCGCTCCGCACGCCCCTCGGCGAGGGCCACGGGCTTCCTAGGGACCCTGTACCAACCTGCCCGGCTCTTCTAAGGACAGAAATGTTCTTTTCCTCACCTGCTTTTGCGACTCCAGGCAGCTGGGCACCAACGGCACGTGGGCCTCCCCTTCCAGCAGTGACATTGAGAGTGACGTGTTAACAAATGGCAGCGCGAGGAGCCTGCCCGCTGCTCCTTTGGTGGTGCCGATGCCCCCAGCACAGGCGCCCGCGCCCGGCACGGACCCGTGCGGGGCCGCTAACCCGCGGGGCACCGCGCAGCGCCCGCTCCGACCTCCTCCGGCACCCCCGGGCGTCCCGCGTAGGGGCAGGACACGTCTCCAGCCCCACCGGCGGCTCCCAGGAAGCCTCGGACACCCCCGAGTGTCGTCAGCGCCTTTTTAATAACCGTGTTAACAAAACAAAGTAATTACGCCACAAAATCATTGAAAAATAGAAATAAGCATCTGCCACAGCTACCAAAGCGAGGAGAGGCAGCGCGAGCGCCGGGAGGAGCACGGGCACATGCGGCGCACGGAGCTGCGGTGCCCGCAGCGAGCTCAGGCTGCCGCTGGGTGTCCGCGCGCTCCCGGGGACACCCGCGCTCCCGACACCGTCCCAGCGCCGCCGCTGGCGCTCGCAGCGGGGCCCCAGGGCAGCCCCGCTGGCTGCTCCCCAAGGGGCCGCAAAGCGGCTGCTTCCCCGCGCGGGCAGCGCCGCGGGAGGCGCCGAGCCCGTCCCTGCCCCGCTCTGCGGGCCCAGGTCACCGCGTCGGGAGCGTTTGCGCTGCAGCAGCGGCACCTCCTCTGCTGTTTGTGGCGGCCAACGCGCTTCTCTGGAGCAGACGGAGTGTTCGGAGCGTTCGGCGGGGAGCGACGCTGCAGCAGACGAGACGCCCCGGGGTCCCTGCTCGGCCGGCGGTGCCTCCAGGCCCTGCGGCCGCCGCCGCAGGAGGACGGGGACGTCGGGGCGCGAGGGGCGCCCGGCCTGGCCGCTTCAGGCACCCAGGGTCATGTTGCGCAGGAGCCACTGCTGCGCGCGGCCGCCGCTGCAGTCCCTCACGCTGGGCACCATCCTGTCGTCCTCGGCGGGCTCGGCCAGGCACTGGTTGCTGTTGGCGTGCCGCAGCGTCAGCCTCTGCAAGAGAGAGGCGCGCGCTGCGGGAGCTGCAGGCTGACCCCAAAGCAGCAGCTTTTGGGACCACCGGATTCAGCCTCCAGCCCCCGCACACGTGCGCGGTTAGATCCAAGGTAACTGCTGGTGGGAACCTGCGGAGAACCGCGGGGACAACGGGGACGTGCACCGGCACCTTTAAGGAAGGAGAGGGTAGCAGGGGGGCAAGAGGAGATGGGATATATTTTGAGGAAAGGAAGGATCTACTCGAAAGCACAAGGACAATATGTACAGTAACATCACATAAAGAGATTTAGGAGAGCTAAATATGACATGATAAAAATATGAAATAACACAAACATGAAACAATAAGAATTAACATGAAATAACATGAATTTGAAATAACATGACTATGAAGTAACGCAAATGAACCTGGACATGAAACTCCGGCCGAGGCGCGAGTGCTTTGCCCGGCCGTGCCCAGGCTGGCCCCGCTCCCGGGGCTGGCCTTGGTGTCACCCGTGTTGGCAGCACCATGGCCACCGGCCTCCCCAGGCCCGGGCCTGCGCACGGACTGCAGGGCCTCACCCCATGCAGCTCCCTTCTTTGGCCTCCGTTCACCTATTCTGCAGTATTTTAAAGCCCAGCTTTCCCCAGCGCAAAGGGTTTCTGCCTGAGAAGAGCAGCAGCAGTGCCCTAACGCCAGGCTGTGCGCTCAGGACGGCCCGCTCCACAAAGCGGCAGCGCCGGCCACGAGCGTCGCTTGTGCATCCTCGCAGAGCGGGAGGCTGCAGGCCGGGGCGTGCCGGGAGCGAGCGCGGCCAAGAGCCCCTGCGACAGCAACCGCTGCTGCCTACGTGGGGGGGACGCGTTATGGAGCCTCTGCAAAAACACCGCGTTTCACACCACGTCACAGGCCAGAAATCAGCCAGCAGCCGGCACCAGAAACAGCGCGTGCACTCAGGGCAAAGGATGCTGATTCTGGGGTGACATGCACCATTTAATTTTAGCCACACAGGCAACGAGGCATCCTGAAGCAGCAGGATCTCGCTGGGAAGTCTCGTCTGTTGATGCTCCTCCTGGCACTGACATGTTAAAAAAACAGGGCTCTGTGGGGACTGACGTGAAACCCGGTCTGAAAGACGGGACAGACGAAGAAGGCAAAGAGGAACTCGTGATTCCTATCCTGAATATTCTTTCAACAGCTTTTCCCTAGAGATCTGCTCCTCAGTTTAAAACAAACTATTATGCAATTCTCAAAGAAAAGCCTATAGATAGTATAACAAATCATTGAGGGGCCATTTGATATGCATTCAGTGATGAATATAAGACATTTTTCTCTAATTACAAGAGGAAAGAATTAGAGTAGTGTTAACAGAAGTAGTTTATTTGCTAAATAGCACTGTTCAAAGCATCACTGATTCTTCACTTATATTGTCTTAAGTGCAATTAAGCTGCTATCATCTTCTGCTATCACCAGAAATGCAAACAAGCCTAAAAATGCTGCCACCGCCTTCCTCAGCTGTTCCCTTTTAGTCAGTGTATAATTTCATGCTAGACTACCATATCATTGGGATTTTCATCTGTCTTCTAAATGCCTTTTTCTGTCTTCTATTGTATCTACGCTGTTGCCAAAGAGGCCTCCTTTGCTTGGGAAACAATTAATCCCCGGGCCACGGTGGCAGAAGGCAGCGGAGAATCTCCGCCTTGCTCCGCGGACCCGGGAGCGCCGGCGGTGCCGATGCTGCGGCCGGTGGCGCCGGGGGCCGCGCGCAGGGTTTTCCTCTCTGCGCCCGAGCGGCCCCAAGGCCCCTGCGCTCCTGGGGGGAGAGCGCGGGAACAGGGAGGGTGGCGGGCACAACGCTGTGACCTCTGCAGGGTGAACGCTGCAAAACTGCCCGCCGAGAGCCGCGGGCAGCAAATGATTGAGTCATTTGGAAAAAAAGGAAAAAAAAGTGTATTTTCAGAATACTTCTCTCAAAAAAAAAAAAAGTCTGGAACGGCCTTACTTAAATGTGTTGGAGAGGGGCCAAATGTTCGTGTGCTGTAAAGAGTAACAACCGCCCCAAAACCAACATATCAGGGAGGTAGCTCCAGGCAGCAGCACCCATCTAAGCTTGTGTGCAATTTCTAGCGACTAATACTGAATGAGTACTGCAGTGTGCATCCACCACGGTGCTCGGCACGCGCTGCGCCCAGACCAGCCTGCACCCCCGAGAGCGCTCCGCGTCCTCCGCCGGCCGCAGAGGCAGCAAGCGACGGGGCCGAGCTCCATGGGCCGCAAACCAGGCAGCTCAATTCACACCGCCGCTTGAATACCAACCTGGGCGGGCGGCTGCCTAAAGGACGTAGTCGGTGGGGCTGTCGAAGAGGTTCCTGAAGACCTCGAGGCGGGAGTAGTTGCGCAGCGCCCAGGCCTGGGCGGCGCGGCCGCTGCAGGGCTCCACGG
This sequence comes from Nothocercus julius, assembly GCA_013398735.1. Taxonomy (NCBI): domain Eukaryota; kingdom Metazoa; phylum Chordata; class Aves; order Tinamiformes; family Tinamidae; genus Nothocercus; species Nothocercus julius. Next base: position 173,160 of record VZSV01000273.1, read on the forward strand.
TGGGGCCGCGGCTGCCGTCCTCCACGCTGCTCACCGTCAGGCACGACTGCGTGATGATGTGCAGGAACGCGCGGCTCTGCGCGCGGCGGCGCCGTCAGCGCGCCCGCAAGCAGCGCTCCGACAGGGACCGGCCGCGGGAGCGGGAGAGGGGCTCCCTACTTCTACTCAGCCCTGGGGAGGCCACAGCTGGAGTGCTGCATCCAGTTCTGGCCTCCCCAGTGCGAGGGGGATGTGGAGCTGCTGGAGAGAGTCCAGCGCAGGGCTACGAGGATGATCAGGGGCCTGGAACATCTGCCCTATGAGGAAAGGCTGAGAGAGCTGGGCCTGTTCAGCCTGGAGAAGAGAAGGCTGAGAGGAGACCTGAGCAGTGTCTAGAAGGACCTCAAGGGAGGCAGTGAGGAGGATGGGGCAGCCTCTTCTCAGTGGTGGCCACTGATAGGACTAGAGGAGACGGCCACAAACTGAAGCACCAAAAGTTCCACAGGAACTTAAGGCAAAATTTCTTGCCAGTGAGGGTGCCAGAGCCCTGGCACAGGCTGCCCAGGGAGGTTGTGGAGGCTCCTGCTCTGGAGACCTTCCAAACCCGCTTGGACGCAGTCCTGTGCCACAGGCTGTAGGTGACCCTGCGTGTGCCGGGGGGTTGGATTGGACTAGATGGTCTCTAGAGGTCCCTTCCAACCTTAAGCATCCTATGATTCTATGATCCCTCCTGCTGAACGAAGCCTGGGGCGCCTACGGGGCACAGCTGGCGTCCCCACACATGTGAACAGGCACAGTCTCCAAGTCAGCTCTAACTCCATAATCTTCCGACCGGTCTGCCTTGAGGGACTGGTCCACAGCAGACCCGCCTGCCGAGAGGCTGAAAGTCGTCCCGGTTAGGGATTAGCGTCCGCCCAGGCCTCTCCTGCAGACGCACACGCTGCTGGCACCTCGGCTGCTGGCTTTGCAGCAAGGCTGCGCTGCAGCTGATGCTTCTGCTGCAGGAACGCCGTGCACGGAGCACCCGCCGCCCGGGGCGCGCGGCGAGGTCCCCACGGCCGTGCGAGCGAGCAGGAGCGCGGCAGGCGCAGCTGCTGCAGCAACCAGCCAGGTCAGCCTCGCCTCCTTTTTTTTTTTTTTTTTTTGTTAAGGGAAGAAATAAAAGACGTGCGAAGAGCCCACTACAAAATACTGAGAGCAAATGTCCTTATAATGTCACTTTGTGTAACCAGCCTGAACGTCAGTTCTTGGTTTTGGTTCACTCTGTTTTACTCTTTCATGTTCCCTTCTGTCTGCCTTCCCTCCCAAAGGGAAAACAAAAGGTACATTAATTCCTTCAAATGTAATGAGCTCTTTATATTGCATGTTTATATTGTATTAAATGCCCCAATTTAACAGATTCTACACAGGAGTAGAAACAGCGTGAGGCGTGATTTTGAAAACCTGACCAGGTATTTTCTCTATCATATAAGACAAAGTCAGTAAATCAGAAGACTGCATTGACTTTAGAAAAGCTACTGTCATGCAAATAAAAGACGACTTCGTCCTCTTTCTCTTGTTTCATTAAAGATTCCTTTCTCGGACTGTGCTAAGGAAAACCTCACTCTTTTCCCTACTCATTTTTACAGAGCTGGGACAAATCTTTTTAAAATACATAGCAATAAGACTGCAATTTAAAGGAATGTTCAAGTTATTGGCCACATTCTCTCATGACAAAAATTAGTTTGGCTACACTAAGCCCAGTTAGTGAATCCCAGTGAGAAGGACTATTAAGGTATACAATCGCCAGAAGGAAGCAGCTCGCTGTCCAAGCGAGCCGTGCCATACCGGCTCTGGAGCGGACGTTTCCAATTCAATGACTTTTTTGATGACATATTTCTGAGTCATCAGTTTGTCTTAAAAAATGCATGTATTCCTTACAAAATACTGCGAGCTGGAACCTGTAGCGATTGCGCAGGAGAGGGCAGGAGCTATCGCGTGGCGGCAGCAGCTACAAGCAGGGGCTTGGACTGGACCCCGCTGCGCGGAGGGGAGCTGTGCAAGGTGCTACGCTGCATCTGCTACGGGCTTGCTGCTCTTGCCAAACTTACCTCGAAGCTATATTCCCATTTACCTGCATACTGATGGAAGGAGGAAAAAAAACAGAAAAATCAGGAATTGGAGTCAAACCGTGACTTGAGAAGTATTTTCCTTTGGTGCAGATGCTCATCTTCCAGTGTCCACATTTCCAATAGCTTTGCACAAATGTTCACTGACACACATAACATCAACTTCACTGGGTCAGATCCTGACATCCTGAGTCAGGACTCACGCACGAGGAAACGAAGCTATCGTCTATCGGATACGACCCATTCGCAGCGTTTTTTTTTCCCCTGAAAACTCTTCCTGTGTTGTATGTCCTAGGACCTCACGATGTGTCAGAATCTGCCTGAGATGTCACCGGGGTCGAACGAGGCACTGACGGGGCTGGCAGAGCGGCGCAGCGCCAGCGCGGGCAGAGGCAGCAAGGCAAGGGCAAGGCAGAGCAGCAGCGGCAGGCAGAGCTCGCCCAGCTGCACGGCGTGCTGCGGCCCTGCAGGCTCCGCTCGCCTTCGCGGGACTCGCACACCACTCCACGAGCCCCCCACGGTGCCCGCGTCACACCGAAAGCTACAACGCTGCCCATTGCCACCGCGCAACCCCGCGCACAACGCGCACGTCGCTCACGTGTCACCCAACACACGCTGTGAAACCTGGGCAGTCAAACTGAATGTGCGTTCTTACCAAAGAACTTCCTGGGAGAGGAGAAGACAGGGAAAGGAGCGAGCTGCTGGCTGACTAAATGAAAAATGGCATATTGGTGCTAGGCTGCTGCTCCGAGCAGGCTGCTCTCGCTGAAATTCCCCTTGCTCGCCCTTACGGCATCTCTCTTCCCCTCCTTTAAGTCATGTCACCTGTTGCACTCAAAAGACTTGGGATGAATTTAGTATTTGTGAAAATGCTGAAGTGCAGGGGAAGATCCAGCTCCTCCCAGCTCTGCCCATGTCCCTCCGGTTCCACCTCCAGCACCAGCATCCAGTCAAAGCATCCAATGGGAATACAGACACTGTGGGCATGAGAACATGAGGGACTCTGCAAACAGCTCCCTTCAAACTAATTAAAACTGATGATTTCACAAATAGGGGCATCAGCTTAAGATTTACCCTTCTTAGTATCACAAAAATCTTCCTTGTTTCTTGTTTACATTTGTATAATATATATAAATGTATACTATAAAAGTATACTTTTTTTTTTTTTCCCCAAAAAAAATACCTCGGAAAAGGCTTATTTTCTGTGAATCATTTATATGCCATAACTCAAATAAAACCAAGCCTGAATGTCACATAAAAATTAATAACAGTATGAAAAAAAAAAATACTATCTAAAAACCCCTATTGAGAAACCACTGTTTATGAAAGAAGAGATCAGCCCCAACCACAGAGATGCAGAAACCGCCCACACCGGTGCGAAAATAACAAGGCAGCAGTGCAAGAGCCTGGGCTTCACAGGCAGCAGAGCTGGCAAACCAGCTGCTGCCATCCCCTGCGTAAGAACACCTGCAAGGGCTGCATTCCCTTCTTGTGGGCTCCATCTAACGGCTGCGTTTGTTTTTACACAGCTACTCACAGAGCTTCTATTACAGATCTATTATACAAGAAACGATAGCATGTTGTCAGTTTTAACAGTAAATAGGAGCACACTTGGTGGAAAGAAATGTATGCATCCATTTACAGAGGTTGAAAGCAGCCGAATTTACACATGAATTTATCGCAGGGTGCAATGGCCTGCACCCTGCATGCCCCCGCATGGCTCTCCACGCGCTTCCCGAGGAAGGGGCGTTCAGTGAAGAACCTGCCCGTGGGCCGTGCACGTCTACATAAAACCATCCGGGATTTGGGAAAACTGGTGTATACCGGAGTGAGGGTCTCCCCTGCGGTCCTGGTCGATAGGTGAGAGCTGCAGCAGACGCCCCCGGTATTGCCTGTTCTCTGGGCAATGTTTTTCCTCCTCCTTTGGGTTTTAAAACTCTGTCAACAACAAGCTGTTCTTCTCAGAGAAAGGCACTTTGAGCTCATCGCTACTGATTTCCCTTGCCTCCCATGGCCACTCCAAATACAACCAAAAAGCAACCTGGAGCCCAGGTCAAAAACTCTGTGTGAATTTGCCCGGAGAGCCCAGGGCGAAGGCAGCGGCCGGCCGGGCGCTCCACAGCAGGGAGGCGTTCGCTCGCCGCGCGCTTAAGCGAGCGGCGCACATCACTAACGAAACGGGAAAGCCGGACAAACGGTGCCGAGTCCTGGGAACCCACCGCCCCCCAGGCTGACTCACGACTTTCCAGCAAGTCAAGGTAAAGCTCACATTCCAAGGCAAAAGTTTCAATTAAATGCCGGTGTTTTCATTTGCAGGTGCTGCTTCCTGTTTCATTTTAAAAGAATTGCTCAACTGTAAAATATTAATAGCGATGTGTTGAGAAGTATTTTCAATTAGTTTTGCGAAGTCTCCCTAAGGTCCCTTCAACATCCACATCCCTCCGCCCCATCCCACTGTATCAGCACACTAAACTGTGACTGGTATACGGAGAATGACCAAAAAAGCAAAACACAGTCAATGACCTTCAAGAGCCAGAAGAAAACTTGAAAAGCTGTAAAATAAAAGGATTACTTTTTTCTACTTTATATATTTAAAAATGCAGAATACTTCTTTAAGTTTGTAACAATGCATTGGAACCTCCTAAAAATGAGTTCCCTCTTGAATAGTAAGCAACTTTGCCTTTTCACCCCTCTAGTAATTAATTTTGTGGAAACAGATTTTAAAAATTTGTCAATTAAGTGAATTATTGTCACTCCAGATTTTATACTATTGTTAGAAACAATATTAACCTCTCAGGCATCAAGCTATGGCACGCTCAAATACTTCCTGGCTCTACAGGGATATTTGACTAAAAGTAATCTTCTGCCTCTAAAAAAACCCATTGGCAGGCGCGTGCCCGGGGCGCTGCGCGGCCGAGCGCTGCCTACCTCGGCATCGTACTCCCAGAGCTGGTTCCCCCGCATGTGGTGGCACTTCAGCATGATCACGGGGCCGTTGAGCCTCGAGACGTCCAAGCACAGATCGTCCGTGCGGATCTCTTTGTCAGCAGTGTAAGAAAATACCTGGGAACGGAAAAAGATTACAATGGCAAAGCACTGGGAACACAAATCCCTAAATTCCTGCTGATTTGGAGTACAAATCTTCCCTTCCGTGACGTACAGAGATGTTCTTCTTCAAACGCTGCAGCACTCTCCCAGATTCCGACGGAGCTTCCCTAAGCCCCAGCGCACCAGAGCACGTGCTGCACTTCGGAAAAGGAGCATTCCGTTCGGGAACAGAAGCGGACATGACGGCCAGGGCAGGCAGCCCTGGCAAAGCCCTGGCACGACAGGCACTTCATCCTGCCTCCGCAGGGGGAGCCAGCGGAGGGCAAGGAGAGCCGCAGAGATTTCATCTGAGCTCTATGGATTAATATAATTGCAATTGCTATCTTCAGGAATCATTTCACAGATTGTTTTTAATTGACTGATAAACTAACCCAATTATTTGAAGCATCAGAGAGTTCTTAGAAGAAACATTCTTACCAGTAACTGCTTAATTTCTTGCACCAAGGATTATCCCTGTTAGAGATCTGGATAGAGACCTCTGTTCCTGGATATTTCAGGAATACTGAGTGTCTTAGCAACATCAGGAAATAAAGCAAGAGACGGCAGAGCAATGTACCCCACAAACAACATTTCACCACAGCAGGTGTAGTGATGCACTAGGAAATGTAATTTCCCCTAAAAAGTCCTAAAACATCTATGGATGTCCCCAAATATCTATTTCATTCATAGCTAAGACATTCCTTAGTTGTCTAGTGCAAGAATCAGCCATATACTTCTATGCACATATTTTGCAGATATTTTATCCTTCATTGTGCCCATTACTTAAAATTTCATCCATTATCACTTATCCTGAACCAACTTACAACTTTAATTGGTAACTTATTATTTGTGTTTTTGTACAATAAACATGTAAACATCAGGCATTTCCTTCTAGTCTCAAAGACATAGTGGATTTCTTCTTCTGTGCTTTACAAAAAACAAAAACTTGTGGTTTGAAATTAACTTCCATTTGCAACTTTCTGTTCTCCCCTTTCCCCTGATAATTGCAGTGCACTGTTCCATTGCATCTCTTGAAAGAACAAGTGATGTCTGAATTAACAATTACAGAAGATAGGCTCGAAAAAGATGCAGTCTTAAGGAGGAAAAATGAATGCTAATTAAGAAGATGTAAAATTACCAGGCTAGCCTTTTTCTTACATCCATATTAACTAGAAATATAATTATATTAATGTCTTCATAAAAACATGTATTAATGTCCTCATAAAAGCAGAGGATGGCAAACGACGCGATGCATCTTCCAGCTAACGTCCCAGCCCCGCAGGAAGCCCCCGGGCGGCCATCTGGGTGAATATCTGTTTTATACCAAAACCGTCCTGGTTGAGGAAACCTGAAGTGGTGAGGGAGAGCCCCAAAGAAGAGCGTCCTTACCCGCATTCCGAAGGCTCGCCTCCGGCAACGTCGTCCACGAGCGGCCACGTTATACTTCGCTATGTGGAACCGAATCTGCAGACCCTCTCTGCGCAGCCAGGGAAGGAGCACGTAACGCGATGAGGACGGTCATAAACGGGGCATAGCCAAGTAGGGAAAAATCTAATTTATTCTGACAACCGTTTTAATTATCCACGGGCCTCCCAAGGTAAATTCTGAATCCACCTCTCAGAACTGATTTAAAATATTCTAATGAGAGCTGTGGGAAGGCAGTTTCTTTTCCTCCTGAAACTGTTTACGCGCTAAATGCTGAAAGCCACCTTAGGCAAAACATGAAAATTGCAGCTATTACACTACTATTAAAAAAAAAAAAAGTCCAGGAATCCTACTGTTAAATTTCCAGTTAAGTCACTTCTGGATACATTTTGCCTGTTCCTTTCCAAACTCACATGTAATTATCAAGTCCAGATATTTACTTAAGGATTTTAGTGCAGGAACAAATCTGGAATAGACATGCTGAAAATGCCAGCACAGACTGCACAAGACAGGCTTGGGGTTTCCTCCAAGTTCAAGATGTTGCTTGAGTAACATCTGTGTCCAACAGGCGACACCATCATGATTATGGCACTGCTTTGAAGGAAAAAACACCCAGCTCCAATATTCCCTTATTTAAAGAACAGTTCTTTAGAAAAATTCAAGATTTTCATCCCTACCTTGCTAGCATGCAGCTTAATCACACGAACAGCAACAAATGGATGTTTTCTTCACTTCCTCAGAAACCGACCACCACCGGGGACTAGATAATTAGCTGGATGGGACTGATTTCTGCAGAGAACAGCAATTTCTCCTCTCATTAGCAACGTCAAGACGTGGAAACGGTTGTTCCGAGGGCGAATCACGGCGAGCAGGCGGCGTGGTTCCTACCCAGCCCCATCCGAACGAGGAGCTGCAGAGCCCGCTGCAGCTCGTGCTCCTGTGACAGCACCTTTGCGCCCTGGCAGAAAACACCTCACGCAAAAGCACGCAAGCCCTCCACGATGCTAAACCTCACCAAGAAGCCACTTAAACTTCTCAACAGTAATTCTTCAGCTCATCAAACTACTTGGGCATGAACTGGAAGCACCTCGACAGCTCCCTGGCTGCACTGGGGCAGCTCCCCTGTTGGGAAATATGGCTAAGTGACTTCAAAGCCTCCCAAACCAAGTCCTTTAGTGCCAAGGTATCACCTAATGCCCAGCTCACCTTTGGACAAGTCCAAACTAACTTACCCTGCTGCTTCCCCAGCCTCCAGTCACCCTCACGCAGAACTCGCAGCCATCCTGGTGCTCAGGCCCAAGGAAAACACCATGGACTGACAGATTTAGCATGAGATAACAGGCTTGCAATTAGCAGCTAGAACTGCACTAGATGGTCAAAGTCATGACAATGGACTAAAAGGAAACAAAAGTAAAGAATCCCGCTCGGTAGCAGCCACTGGACGCATTTAAGGTAACGTTTTTGCTACCTAGACTTCATTAGCGCAATGTGATCCATCGAATGCTGCTCCTCCCACATCCCCTGGCAACTATTTCCACCCAGGCAAAGCAGAACTGCCTTGCTTTTTACCTAGGCTCTAAAAAGAAATCATCATTCTCATTCTCATTGTGATAAATGGAAGATTTTGCTGTTTAACGTGCAAGCATTGCTCCTCAGTTCCCTATTAATCAAACTTATTATAATTGCACTTAAAGATCACCAAGGGCTCTGTTGTGCTGGGTCCTGAACAAATCAAACAAAAAATGAGCCAGTTCCTGCCCCCAAAGGTTTGTAATTACAATGCATAAGAATGATGTAAAGTCTGCAAGGGAAATCATATATCAGCAAAAACGGCTAACAAAATACAAACTCTAACTAATTTTATTCACAAAGAGTTTGTTTGGAAACCACAAAGCTAAATACAAACCAAAGCTAAGGGAAACAGGAGACGGAAGAAAGCAAAACGGAATAAGGCCAAGTAGAAAAGAGCCAGGTTACTTTCCAGTAATCACAAAATCTAGGATTTACTTACGGTATTACAGTGAATAAAATCAAAGGAAACTACACTAGATTAATAATCGCTATGACGGGTGCAGCGTTTACTTCTCCACAAGCGGCTGGAGATTCGGCTGCAGACCAGGGGCCCGGAGCTGTTCACTTCTCTTCTATGCAACCTTCGTCAGAAGCATGAAAAATCAACTTGCACTTAAATGTCCAATTATCACTAAATTAAATGTTGTGCCATTAAATCTTGTGTCCTTTAGATGACTTACAAGTTAAGAATACATCAGTGACTTGGATGGCTTAATAATGTTTCCATAACTGAGCTCTTTAGCTAGCTGCACCAGCCCGCAGCCAGACGCTGCGCGGCCGCTGCAGCAGGCCCAGCTCTGGCAGAGCCACGCGGCAACGCGCTGGGCGGGTTTCAGATCTGCCCGCAATATTAACACGGGAACGCAACACAGTCGAGGCCTTCTGCTTTAGAAGCATCTCCCGAGTGGGACAGCACCCGCGTTCCTGCCCGCTCCCCAGGGCAGCAAACTGCCAGGGGATGCAGACAAACCCTTGCAGACCAAGACTTGCTAAAAACAAAACCTTTCCACGTGCCACTGTGCAGAAGCTGTTCTGATTTGAAGGGCACTTAAAAATACGCATTTTTACTGTGGATGGGAAGAGGATAAAATGTCTATGAAACATGACAGCTTTTGAAGACCCGTTACTCAGAACTAACCTGCAAAAGCAGCCAGAATGCGTGTAACCATCAGCGAGTTTTGAGCTGAGCTTTCATTACAAAACACCGTCAGAAGGAAGCAATGTTCACCTTACATGCTCACTGAAATCTATAAAACACATTTCTCTGTTGCCACCCTGCAACAGATGCCACAAGGTGAACTAATACTGTGGAAAATCCTGGCTGATACAACCTCACGTTCATTAAAAATTAATCCTGAAAAACACGGGAAAACATTCTGCTGGAATCGCATCCCCCAGTGCAGCCTTTCCAAAGACGTTTCTTCCCTGCAGAACCTCAGACCCAAGACTGAGAGCACCAGCTCATGATGTCCAAGCGCTTGCAGCAAACAGGGGAGACTGTAGTAAGGGCTGGTACTGCAACAGTGGGTGTGTTCATTTTATTGGAGAAGATTATTGTGAGTAGGTTATTAATTATTATTTATTAAGAACAGATTGCCCAGAGCTGTTGTGGAGGCTCCATCCTTGGAGATGTTCACAGCCGAACTGCACACGGTCCTGGACAAGCTGCTCCAGGCGACCTGCTGGAGCACAGGGTTGGACCAAACATCTCCAGAGATGTCTCCAGCCCCAGCTGCCCTGGGTCTCTGGGAGGCTTTGGGCTGAAGCAGCTTCCTTTCCCTTCCCATTTTAAGCCTCTGTGGTGAATACATTGAGGCAGGCCCTAAAATACCCCAACATCCTGCGGATGGCCTCTTCTTTGGTAAGCAACGAAGGAGATGTAACTGCTGAGGCCGTGCATGAAGAGGAGCAAGGGTGCTGGGAAAAAGCAGGCTTATTGCCAGACCTACTACATTAGAGCTCTACGTCTGAAAAAAAAGGAACCCAGAACTAAAAAATCGGAAAAACGACACCAAATGTTGCAGTGTCTGTTAGCTGCTTCACCTCCAGCTCAGCGAAGCGCAGGAGCCGGGCAAGGACGGTCCCCCTTCTCCCCGTGCCGGCCGGGGGAGCCTCCCTTCCACCGCAGTTTGCAATAACCCTGCCTGCGCCTTCTCCTGGCGTGCGCGGGATGGCAGGGTGCCGCCAACAACCGCGGCACCGGTGACATCGCCATGGCAACAAGGCAATGAAGGGCTCCCTGCTATGCCCAGCACCACGACTGCAGGCAGGGAAAACAGAGGCTGCTTCATCCTCTGCCAGGCCACTGTGAACTTGTCACAGCTGGGATCTTTACTCCTCTAGTTAGGCTTATCTGCAATGCTCCTGCCACCACAAAGACAACCCCCGGCTTTATGCTCCGCCAGCAGCTCGCAAACGAAGGATAACGCGTGTCCACAACGCCCAGCCTTGAGATCTGATCCACGGCTGAGCCCCTGTCGCTCTACAACCGCCTGGGCCTTGCACTCTGACCCAATGCACCAGTCAGTCACAGCACCTCATTTTCCTTAATGCTTTAAAGGATATTTGCATTCTTAGAATCTTATCCTTACACCCTTTGAAGCAGTTGATGGCTACAGAATATTTTTAGCAAGGTTTTGTCCTGAGATACTGGCTTTTGCCTCAAGCAGGAGAGCTGGTGTGCATCTTGCCTTTGGACTCTGATGAGCCAGGTATTATTTCTGCTTCCTTTCCATTCTGTTTCATAGCTATTTTTGTGAAGAACCTCCCACCCCCAGAGTTTACATTTCTTAGTTCTGTTCTAACTTCTCCTTATAAAGGTGTTGAATAAAGGTACGACTTCATGGGAGCTGTGAATGATGTAGGACAGGTACCACCAGCAAAAACCCCACCAGACCACAGCTCCTGCTCATTGCTCTCGCGGGTGCAGGGGCACGGGCTCTCTCCTCTCTGCAGGTATGCACAGCACATTTAGCTGGGGTTTCTGATTCATATTAGCAGTACAAGGGAGTCTGCAAATGTAGAAGTTCTTCAGTGATTCGTGACCTACTGGTTTAGGGAGGGAGGTCAAATTAACCCACAACGGGGTTCTCCAGGATACGCTGTCCATATGCACATTCGCAGCCCGTCTGTCTGTACCTCGGTGCCCTGCAGCACTCTCAGCCTCACAAGCAGCAGCCCAGAGGAACTAGGATGGAGATATTGCAGCTGCCACCTCTTTCTGCCCAAAGCCACCTTTTCCTGCTCTTTTCTTTTTCAGCAAAACGAGGAGTCTCACTCTCATGTATAGAAAAGGAGAGAAAATATGCCAAACACCCAACATATACCCAGAATCCTCACCCAGGAATATATGAAGCTTTAATAAAACACTAGCAGTTTGATCTCGGAAGTGAAATTTAAAGAAAGAGATAGCAACGCTTGGGGTAAATAGGGTGGAAACGTTACCTGCGAAAGGAAAAGGGAAGGAGTTTGCTGTCAGATTCAACAGCGATATGCTACAGCTGTGTAAAAATTCCCTAATTAGAGATCGATATTACAGACAAGAACTAATCTCAATATGCACCAGCTGTGTTTAAATTGGAGGTATTAGAACATATGAAGTTTACTGTTCTTTGCAGAGAGAACAGGTCATTAGCCATACAGTAATGAGCTAAAAGAATTTTACTTTTACCATTTTACTGCCCATTAGAACATACCTAAAGAAAGGATGAAATATCCCACAGCCCAACTACTTGAGTCTTCACTAGCACTGAGAAAACTCACGTGAGTGATGCATAGCCAAAACCTCATCTTGCACAAACAATTTATTTTGCTCCTTTTCGAATACACATTTTAGAAACAAATGAATTCAGCTATAGCTCTTCTTGCTTCTCACCTATTTCCACTAAAAAAAAAAAAAAAAGTTATATGTGGAAAGTCATGGTCTCCCTGCTGTGGGAAGGAAGCAATGTTTCCATGAGAAACGAGCACTAGCAATTCCAGGGACTGGTGTGGCCACAGTTAGGCAAGAGGGGACTGAAGACTGAAGTGGTTACCACACAGACAGTGAATAATCTGGGTTTTTTACCTGATTTCCTCCCATGCCATGGCAATTGAAGATTCCCACTTTTTCATTCTCCTTGCGGCCCATGTTGTCCAAGCATTGGTTGGTTTCCACATTTCGGATCTGAGAAAGAAAAAGACCAAAAAAAAAAAAAAAAGCTGTGTTATTTTTTGAATAATGAGACACATAACTGCATGAAAAAAAAACGTGTTTGTGCGTTCAGCTGCATGAATGTTTTGATGTGCAGATGTGCCACGTTTCCAATGTCTCAAACCCGGATTTCCCTGCTCCTGCAGGATGCCGGCTCTGTGAGAGGCCAAGCCCAGCTCACTGCCGCTTCACCCGTGCAGGCCGCGTTCCTGCAAGGGACACCAAGGAGCACGGGCATCTTCCCTCCCGCTCGCCACTTCTGTAAAACTCCTCTGAAACTCTGCATTCTGAAAACGCCTCAGCAACCTGTAATGCAATTATCAATCATCCTGCAATTACGCTGCTTTAGGAGGCTTAGCAGGCATTGAAGTAAATAGTAAATCAATGTCACTAGTCTGCGCTTAAAGCGGCAACACAAGTAAAAGGAGACAGTAAAATCTGTCTATAAATTTGCTGGGAAAGAGTGGATCAAACGAGCTCAAGCATCTGCTTCTTAATCCACTCCAGCATTTTTAAGCACCCAGAAAGCAGCGCTGCCTTTTGCTGCTGAATAACCTCTTAATTTTTTAATCCTCCAAGTGCTGCTAAAGGAAAGGGCAAATGGGCTGTAGGCAGAAATGCTGATTAGGAGAATGCTGAAAAGTGGGAAATATTCCAATCCTGAACAGCAAGTAAATGGGAAAACTGCTGAAAATTCACCTTTGTTCTGGTAAAACCCTCATCTCACATCCTGCTGAGCTACTTCAATTTTCCCAGGACAAATTTGATTTTATGGAAAGCTCCCTGCAAGCCTTTTTTAATCACCTTTTGACAGAAGCAGAGTCTGAAGTATTTCCATGGAAAACAAGTTTGTGTTTTGCAACCCCTTAATTCAAACCCCTTAAAAAAAACACTTGCTTGAAAAATAATCTGCAGTTTTTTGGCTTGGGTTTACAAAATAATTCCTGTCTTGCATTTACTTTGTATCCAGTGTCAGTGTTACATGAGGAAAATGTAGAGTTCAAGAACAGTTAACATTCGCCACATTTTGCATCAAGCTATACACCCTTTCAGGGGCATATCTTCATCCTTCTAGGAAGTTTAGATCAAATATAAAATCTAGCTGGATAGGAGTTATGTTCTAATTGAAGAGGAAATTCTAGTTTCAAGTCAAAATTTGGCAATTTGCAGAACTTGCTGATCAAGGCTCTCCGGCAGAAGCTTAGGAGCTCCTGAGGAATGCCACATTGGGGCAGCTCCGTATCTTACAAAAAAAAAAAAAAAAAAAAAAAAAAAAAAAAAGTTTAAGACAGTGCATTTCACTTAAAAAAACAAAAAAACAAAACAAAACAAAAAACCAAAAAAGCAAGAGTGGCATTTCAGTGAGCTGTACTGCCTATAGCCAGGTACAGCAGGAATTAAGACGCCATCTAATGCCAACTGTTATTTCGGAAACATGGCTATGCTATGCTGGAGAATGATTTTCTCTTATTCACTGCAAAATTCACTGCAAAACCCCCCCTGGGCTTAGGGGACCCTGGGCTCGTCGAGGGGCTGCTGAGCACCTCTGGGCTCCCGTGCAACCCAAGCTCGGGTCCGTGCGATTGCAGAAACACTCTGGGTTGTCCATTACTCCTGGGTACATATGGGCTTGAAGCATAAAAACCCACCTTCCTGCTCAGCTGCAGGAGCTTCAGCTCATAGCTCCTGCCTGAGTACTCGTTCCCTTGGAAACTGCAGCCGTGTTGGGGAAAATACTATGTTTTTAATAACTATTTTATTATTTTCACAGAGTTCTGTTTTCCAGCCTGACAGCATCACACAGAACTGTATTATTTGACATCTGTTAGATGAGCTTTTCCCCTGCCGTAAAACCATGTTTGACTTTATTTTGTCATGGTTAAACTAGAAACCCTCCTATGGCTTTTGTTTTTCACTGCAATTGCAAGTTTCAATAGCAGATTCCTTTCCAGGATGTAATAAAACTGTATGTTCTTTTGATTGCTGCTCCATCAGTAGTCATTTTAAATCAGAGCATTCAAGGGCTTTTAAACGTCAGCTTAGATCTGACTCAATCGAGTATCTTTAACAGTAAATTATCTGAATTCTGAAAAGACACCAGCTCCCAGCCCTACACAAATCATCATCAGACTTTTGGTATGTTTGTGGTATTAAGCTCTAGGCAGTCTTGCTGGAAAACACAGCATAAATGAACAAAACCATTTTACTAAAAAAAAAGAAAAAAAAAGAAAAAGGCTTATCATACTCTATATAAACACTTATTACTTAATATTTTATAAGTAATAGTCACAATCATTTTTTTTCAATATACTATTCAATTTGTCAGATACATTTTTAATGAAAGATAAATACAGAAACGTCCACAAGCTCTTTATTCACTTCTCCAGGAACACTCCGTCTCATTAGTAATAACCTCACTCGCACTATTTACTTATTGTTTTAATTTAGTTTAATAAATAATTCCTACCTCCCCAAGTGAGTAATAGCGCCTGGGAATCTGGGAGTCGGGGTAGATGTTTTCCAGGTACCACGAGAAGGGTTTGCACTGCAGAGTCTCCCTTAGCGCTTTTCTCATCGACACATCACCATAATCCACTTTAACAACACCTGAAATTTTGAAGAGGATACAGAACAATACAGGTTTTGAATAACTGCAAAGAATAAATCACTGATCATTTTCCAGTTTTCATGATTTCCCTTTAATTATCATCCATTTGCTATAATTATAACATTGTATGAATACATACGCAGCTGCTGCAACACATATCTTTACAAGCATTAAATAAACGATTTACCAAATTGAAATGCTTGAAAACTGCTTCCCCCCCCCCCGCCTTACAGATAATTTACCAATCTGGAAACGTCTGGTCATTGAATTTTTTGATTTCTTCACATGCCCAAATATTAAAGCCCATTCATTTCAGAGGTCAGGACCAAGCTGGATAGAATCCAAATGTTTCAGAGCAAATAACAATGCATCTAACTTCTGTTTAACTAAATGCTCTACAGCATTTGTTTGTTCTGATGTTCCCAGAAAGAGACCCACATCCATTCATGTGCTATTATAAAATCACGGTAAATTAATATATCCCGCAGTGAGAAGGCGAACAGAGGGGATGAACTTCTTCACACAAGCTAGAAAAATCAATTGTGTTGAGAAGAAATCTGTTGACTGTGCAATTTTAGTGCTACAGAGGGGAAAATTTAATATATTCAACTTCTTTCCCTCTTACATGAGGACAGTGCAACAGGTAAGGACTATTTTCATTTTACACCGTCTTAGCAAGTTGACTTTTCTGCAGCTTTGCAGATGACTTGGAGAGCTCAGTCTAATGCCTGCCCATGAGCAGGCAATACCCTTTCCAACACTGACATGTATCGTGGTGCTCCAACCCCTGGGGAAGAGCGGCACAGCTAAGGAGAGCGAAGAGCCCGCAGAGGTTCTTGCTCCGGGGCCATATTGAGCAACTAAGAACCAGAACCCCAAAACCATCTGAAAAAAATATTTAAGATTTTTTTTCTGTATTCTAATCTATTCCTAGGTGAAGGAACAAACTGCAAGTACATAGCCAGCTACACAAGTTTGTAACAGCTATACATCTCTCTATAGGTACCACTCCTAGCTCTTTACGGGTGTTGGGACTTCAGAAATAATTCCTCAGCTTACTAGCCTTTATTTTGAAATACACTTTTGGGCAGACTAGTAGCACTTTTTTTTATCAGTATGTAAAAGTGCCCTATAGAACTCAACTCCAGTGCATCCAAAAACAAGCAAAGAGCTCCAAAGAGCAAGGATATTTTGGTCGCAATGTTTGATTTACTGTTTTTCAGACAGTTTTGAGTCCATGAAGGTAGCACTCATATTTACAGAGTTTCAGGTGATACTTCAAAAGACACTACCAGATTTATATCAGATATATATCAGATTTATAACTAGCTAGGTTACATGTTGCATTCCCATCATCTTCTACTTTCCTGTACTCATGAGATGCTTTTTGAAATTATTATAGAGGTAAAACTCCAAGGATACTAGCGTATTTTCCTAGGAAATCAGGCCCTAAAGCACAGAGTGCTAGCAATTCTTAAAGAAACTCAATAAGCAACAACAGCTGATGTCTTTGTTGCTATTAGAGAACAAAATAAATAAAAAAAATTCTATTTCCCAAATATTTGCCTGCTAAGTCTTTGAGAAATTAGGCTCAAGTATGATTAACTGTAGGAGATGACTCAATTCTTGATAAAAAAAAAAAAAAAAACAGAATAGAGGATAGGATAGAATAGACTCTGCAGACTGCTGCTAAGGGCTGAGCTCAGGCCAGGGAAGCACTGCATCACATTCATCCTGCAATTTCCTTCTACGGTCTCTCAGGGATTAAAACCATCCAAAGGTCAGTATTAAGGTAGTTATTTAATAATTTACTTTCTGAAATGTCAACTCTCGTCCAAGTACAACTCATCACACGCGTGCCAAGTCCCAGGTATCCCGATCCGTTGTTTAATTTAACACATACTAGCTAAACCACAATGGTTAAGTAGACACATGTGTGGCTGCCCTAGACAACCTCCTAATGTCCTCTCCAATCAGAACTTCCTGAATCCACTTTTGTGCTCCCAGTGCTCACATGACTTTGAGGCTTTTTTGGAGTGGAATGTGCTCACTGGCACTTGAGAAGTATCGCTCATTAAGGTAATTCACGCTCGCTACTCAAAGGGGAGCCACGTGAAATCATTAGTCATTCTTAAAAGCCTGGAAGGGCCTTAAAATTATCATCAGCAGAAATGAAGCATTTCCAAATTTACCATTAGACAGAAAATGCAGATATCAGTCTTCCTCTCTTTTTCATCACCAGCTTTTCTGCCTATGGCCATGCCAGCCAGCCTCATCTGAAAATGTGCTTACCATGCAGATAAAGGGTTAATTTAAATTCCATCTCAGATAAAGTCTCAAGATTCAAAGGACACATGAGGCCATTTTCCTTCCGTAGTCACTACGGGTTTAGCACTTGCCAAAGGGTTTTTATCTTTAGACAAGCTGCCCTCAGAAGGAGAAGGAGCCCCCAGCTTTGTCCAGCTCTGCCTGGCCCCCATGCTGCCCCTCAGCGGCATCCAGGGCTGCTTTGCTGGGATCCCTTCTGCACAGGGACTAATCTTTGGGAACCTTTTGTCAGTGAAAAAGAAAAAAAATGGCAATAACACAGAACTGACCCAAGAACATCTTTGCTGTCTGAAAAAAGGAACTTTTGTCACCATTTTGTATGCGTTAAGGACAAGCTTTCCTGGGTTTGCGGGGTGGGATGTCCGGCACAGCGAGACCCCGCGGGGGTCGTGGAGAAGCTCTCCACAGAGCCCGAGCAAGCCCTTATGCTCCCTTCCGACCCACCTAACACCAGCCTAATATGCATCAACACTATTTAGTGCCACTACTTGCTGTGTGATCAATGAGACGTGGAGGAAGTGCAAAAATAATGACTAGCAGCTCTGCTTACAGCAGAGGAAGAAAATGGGAGTGAAACATCCCTGAATGAAAAATATATAAAAAAATGCAACATTGGAAGAAGCTACAGGGAGGGCGATGTGCAACATAATGGATTAGAAATGACTCGGGGAGGAAAGCAGATGAATTGAACGGTGCAGATATGTTTCAAGTAGAACAAATGGATGGTTACAGAATTGCATTACACCGGTGCTTTTCCTAACGTGTGTATCCTGCAGATATGTAAGCAAGAAAATAGTGGCAAGATTGCATAAATGTACCCGTTCTGCAGAAAAAGACATTTACTCATGTGATAAAGGTGGAAGTATTTCACTTGGACCAAAATACAAAGTTGCAGGACTGGGAATAAAATAAGGGCCCAGTAAGTGATACATAAGGTAAAACAAGAATTTGATCTTTCTTGATTCAAGCATATTGATTACGTGGGGGCACTTCTGTGTCTTCACAAAAGTCCTGCTTCCTCTCCTTTAAGATTTATAAACTGACATTCATGAAACAGGACCAACGCCTAGGAAGAAAGGTTTTTAGCTCTATTTTAACCGCAGCTTTAGGTTAGGACCATGGTAGTAGCTTGCGCCCTTTGAAACAACTCCTAGATATGCAAGATAAGAAAAATCCAGTTGCCCCATCGCTCTATAGGTAGCGGAGACAAGCGCCAGCAGCCCTTCCCACGCCCCGTGCGAAGCACGCGAGGAGAGGCCGCGGCGCGCAGCCCGTGAGCCGCCGCACGCGCGGCCGGGAGCCCGGCACCTCCGCCCAACTAACGGCGGCCCAGGGCCCGCGCAGCAGCTTTCTGGAAGTCGCCGTTCCCTGGGAAAGAAAGAGGTGAAATATTATCTTGCGCAAAACAGTCTCGCAGCCGAGAACAACCAACAAGCTCTCGTGTGGACAGCACGAGCGTCGCTGCAGGGCAAACCTTCTCGTGGAGAGTCAGCAGCCATTAAAAAATCTAATTTATCCTGTGCATAGGGACGATGACCACTGCATATGATGAAGACTTCAGCTTCAGAAACACAATTACTAGGTGTGCACCCTAATTAAGCAGAGGGGTATGTTTAACGTACAACCACTGTGAATAACCACGGCTCCTCTTTCTCTTAGGACATGATCTAGGAAACCAAGCGAATCAGATCCCGGAGGAGAGTAGGCAGATTAGCACGTGCTGAAGGATCAGAGTTTCCAAGGCCTAATTAGAAAAATGCAACTTTCTTTGTTCTCTAGCAGAATTATCTAGAGATCTCTGTTCTTCTGATTAATAAAGCAAAAGGAATCTGTGTCAGACAAAAGGATAAAAAGGAAGTTTAGTAATTCTGGTAACAATTTCTGACATTCAGCAATGACCTATAAAAAAAATCTAACATTTCCTTCACAATTTCATTAAGATTTCTTAGTTCAAACAATGTTAACTTTGTTTTCTACATCCCCTAATTACCTTTCTACTTCTTTTGCTTGCTTCTTCAACCTGGGGGACATTTCAACTGGCAATTTATATAGCATATTCATAAATAATTTTTTTAATAAAATCAGAAAATATAAAGCAGATCTAGGACTATTTAAATTATTTCCAGGGAATGAAATGGTAACACACGGCCTCAAAGTGACTTTCATGAAGAAGAAGCTGCCAGCAAAGAGTGACTCAGAAGGCCACAGTGGGATGGAGCAGCAGAAGCCGAGTCCTCCAGCAGGCAGGAAAGGAGTCAGGAGCACCAGACAGGGCTGCAGAAGATCTTCTTCTTTCAACTGCAGGACAGTGTTTTCCCAGCCCCAACTCAAAAGCAGTGGGTTTGGCGTTGATTCTCACCCAGCCGACACCACCGCAACACCAGCCCAGTGTCCCCTCCGGGACACGCGGGTGGCTGGAACCTGACTCTGCCGCTACAGGCACCGGGAACCCCCCCATTCAATTAGATTATCCTGTGACAAAGAAAAGCAACAACAGGTCAGAACCAGAGTAAAATAAAGCAAAGAGACAGATGATCTTGCCAGTTTTACTGATTTTTAAAGGCCTCTATATATTTACAAGGAGAAATTCCCAAACCAATGAAGGATCAACACAAATAATTTAATAAACTATGAATAAATCTGAAAACCAGAAATAAACTACAAGTAGACAACTGCAGAGTACTTCCAGCATGCAGTTATCATGCAGAAAGGAAAAAACGTTCACAGCTTGCTTCTTCAACCCTAACTGCCCCACGCATTTAACCCTTCAGAGGGAGGCAAGTCAGGTTTGATTTTTAAACAAACTGCTTTAAATGTGTATTTCTGGCAGTTCAGATACCACTTCTCGTACCCCCTTACTCCCAGAACACAACACTTAGCTCTTTCACCCTTCCCTGCACAACACAGCGAGCAGCAGCCGTGGAGCAGCTCACAATCGGAGGGGCTCAGCAGACCGTGCTAGCTCCAAAACGCCCTACCAGCCACGAGATACCACAACACAAGCCCCTTCCATTAGCTTTGGACAAGCATTTCAGGCATTGCGTTATCAAGAATGAATATTTTAATCCTTTTTACACTGTGGTTAATCTGAAAAAGGGCCAAAAAGGGCACTGACTGCCCCAGGGCATCCCGGAGGCCGCGGGCACAGTATGAAAGGCACCAGGCCCTGTTAATAAAGGCTACTACAAAATGGCAAAAAGCTCTTTCACTTGTATTTTCTTCTAAGTTGTTGGTTCCAAATCAATATATTGAATTGGAGATGTGACATATTAAATTGTCAGAACAGCTGAACAGGAAAATTGGGGAATTGAGGGGGATCGCTCAGGCTTTTGGAGATGGGCTGGAGAAATAGTCAGGCCTGTCAAAGGTTGGCATAAACCTGATATATTTTTACATGTCATTTTTTTTGTGTCCAGACTTAAACCCTTGCTCAGCACTAAATTCCTCATTCCTGCAATCCAGAATATCTAAGTAGAATTTCTGTAAAAACAAAGTATTAAAAAAACAAGATGTACTACAGGAATCCTGCTGCAGGCAAAGGGACCCTGCCTAGAGGATCCCAAAAGAAAGAAAGAAAGGAAAAAGGGAAAAAAAAAAAAAAAAAAAAAAAAAAAAAAAAAAAAAAATGGCTGTTAGAAAGGTGAGTCTATCTGACACTACACAGCACTATGCAGAGCTCCCTCATCTACCTACAAAGGAGTCAAGATTTGAAGGATTTCTTAACAGAAGCTGGCACATTTTAAAAAAACAAAAAGCTGCAATTTTCTTTTATACTCTTCTTGAAAGTGGAAATCTCTAATTATTCTACTGTATAGATCACTACTCCAGTCACTTGCACCTTAATGCATTTTACCAGCAACTCATTTAAAATATATTCTATTTTAAATAGTCCCCAGAATGGAATATTTAGAGCTTCAGCTCACCTAAATTTTTTAAAAAGCAACTAACCCCTAATCAGCCTAGAAAACCTGCTGTCAAGGCAGAATACGAACGCCTGGGGAGTGACAGTCCCCCAGATTCGATGAACTAAGATTATCTGCAGCCTCATGCCCATAAGAAAATAAAAAAAAGAAATTTCAGGTAAATTATGGAAGTGCATTAAGCTCGACAAAAATGCAGTGGGAACCTAGTATTATGGGACTGCTCAGAAAGAGAACTTAATAAAGAAGAACTGAGTTGAAGAGTAGGCAATCCCATGTGATAGTATTTATGGTTTGATCTCTATTGCATCCCACCTTAATTTAAAATTCACTTGTAAATTGTATTAGCCATCCATTTAAGATTAAAGAATTCTTTTTTCATTTGTTTTCTTTCCTTTTGCAGGAAAATACAAACCAGTTATGTTAAAAACTGCCAGGCCGCTGGGCAGATAAAATTACCCACCGGAGGGACCCAATTCTGCCTCTCCCATGCACGGTTCGGTTGCACATTCCAGGGCACTCGCGCGTGCCACTCTATCCCACCACGGAACGCGGATCTCCGCGCCGTGCTGAAAGCAGCAAGTCTCAGACGGCCCAAGGGGCCCTCGCCCCATGGCAAGCGGTTATTGACCAAAACGTCCTCAACTCCTAGAAAACTGAAGCTGCAAAACAGTGTGTGGGAATAAGTAGGTTTTCCAGCTGCGTGAGCGCAGGTAAAACATTAGGAAATTGTGCTGGAAATGAAATGCAAAACGCACGCAGGTAATAACAGGGTCTGGATTTTAATCCCTGGTGATTGCAAAAATTTACACTCACAGATCCTGTTGCTATGGAATTCAAGTCGGAAGAAAATATACAGGTGGAAAAAAGGGAAGACTAGCCAAAAGCACGCGTTAAAGTGCGGACAACAGCTTACATAATGTATGACTACCAACTCCCACAATCATTTTAAGTAATAATTTGTAAGTGCTATGAAAAATAATGGGCTTTCATGCGTGAGGCCTTTGTATGTTCTGGCTCTAAATGGAAATGATTTAGTTTTCATTTACTGCATAATTTTAAAGTATGAGTAAAACAACTGCTCACTGATTTTCCATCTTTTACAAATATACTTCAGAAAGCTATTCCCATTTTAAAGGTTTTTTATTTTTTCATTTATTCCAGCCAAATAAAATAAAGTTACTGGAGCTAATGCACTGAAAAAAAGGCTTAGATCATAAAGCCTGTTTTAAAGACCAATGAAGAGATTATTTGATATACAGGTGCAAAACAGTCTTCCCCACTGAGCCAACTCAGTTAAGCACTCTCATTTTTTCTGATCATGGCCACAGGTTTAAGTCTTTAATTCTTGTCTTTTACCCAGAGGGGGAAAAAAAAAAAAAAAAAAAAAGGTTTCATTTAAAACACTGAATTTGATCAAACTGATTTCTTCCAAGTTTATTAAGTGAGCAGATGAATTTTCAATGACAAAAATAAGAACACGGATACTGTCATCTCAGAGCCTTCAGCATTGTTGTAGCTATTCTAAAGAAGAATTATTCAAGAGTTGCATGAAGTAAACTAATGCTTAAGTAAAAGAGAAAAGTCCAACTGAGCCGTTGCGGAACTTCACGTGTTCCCTCCTCATACAAACCAGAGCGACGGTGACCGCTGCGGGCACGAGGTTGTGTACGAAGTCGGGCAGGATGGCACGTCCTTCCCTGAGGCACGGCTTGGAGCGGCGCAGACTCGAGTCTGCACCTGGACATCCACCTCCCAAATTATTGCATCTACACCACTTCACTCACTCATTTGGACGACATGATCTCCTTTAGATAGAAATATCCCAAACCTTAGTACAGCTACATTAAGTTACTGCATGAAAATATCTACCCACAATACAATACAAGCCTTAACAATGTAAGCATATGCTTAACATGTAAGCATATGGTTTTTGTACACACTGTGTGTGCTGTACTGAAATATAAAAGAAAACCACAACAAGGAAGGAAAATTGGGATGTTTAAAACACAACTGATTCACTCAGGACTGCTACTTAGCAAAGGCAAGACAGAAGAAGTTGGAAAAGGTGCTCCATGGCACTGGGATTCTTCTGCCCTACAAGACCTTGCCTGTTCAGGCTGTGACCTAGGGCATTTCTGCTGTCCCACTCACTAGCACCTTCTGAAGGGACCTTCAAGGAGCAGAACAAGGAAGGGACAACCTGGCCAAATTCTATTTCTTAGCCTAAACAGCTTTACATATCATTATGACTAGAAAATAAATTATTACCTGGGGATATTATATAGAAGAAGTCTTTAAACTCATCCATCCAGACCTCGGCGAGTCTCCGGTTGTTCTTGTTGATGACGTGGCCGGTGCCGCCGGGGAAGGTGTACGGCGTTGCCTTGCGGAACACGTGGCCGACGTGCGAGCACGTCACAATCTCAAGGGAGCCGCCGCACTGCCAGATCTGAAATTAAAATACGCAGAGAAGCGTTGAGAGAGGCAGAAACAAAACGTGCAAAGATAAGAGCAGGAAAGGCTCTGTCTGATAGCTGATTAGCAGATATCTCCTGATTTATTTCCCTGGGTCAAAAGCCAACAGGGAATGTCAAGCAAAAGTTTAAGGCAAACAGGAAATAGTTGATAATAAAATTAAGTGCATGGGCTTTAATTACAGTATGAAAGCTTATGTGAATGGTATACTTGGCTATATGGTCTTACAACATAAACAAAACAACTATATTTTCCTCCACGATTTTAGAAAGATGTAATCCTGTAACAGACTCTTGCAAGTGATACTTATGCTACGCAGGTATTTGAAATTTTCAGGAATTCATAATATTTAAAAAATAGAGAAGTGCATTTTCTTTTTTTTTTTTTTTTTTTTTTTTCCTTTTTTGAAACAGTAGCATGTTTAGGGCCATTCTGAGCAAGGTGCCGCAGACCTGAGTTAATATTACAGACAGATACAGATGCAGAGGAAGCAGCTCAGAAACCTTGAACATCAGAGATACGAAAGTGAAATACAAATGCAAGATCTTTGCTCGCTGGCTCACACGCCAGGTGAGTAGCATGCTCTACCAAAAAAAAGAAGTTTTACACAAAGAGAATTTGAAGAAATTTTCCTACATGCAAATTCTCCCTTACCACTATAGGGGCCAAAAACTATGCTGCAGGTAAGTCCAATGCCTTCAGTATAACTGTGTTAGTACAAGCAATTACATAATCCCAAATTTTAACATCCTGTTGTTTAATGAAGCAACAGCGAGATCGTTTTGCTAGATCACTGCAGTCTTGACGGGACACACAGAGCTCCTGCACTGCATGCTGCTCTGCGAACGCCTCTCTAGGCTCTGGATGGTGCCTTCATCCTGCTTTCCAGGATTACCTCTGGAAACGCTGGTGAGGACAGATAAGTCACTCGCTCCCAGCAATCCGTACCAAATGTTTTTAATTTTAAGGCGAGTCTCTAGGCACGCGCCCCTCTGCTCACCCCATACAGCACCAGCTGCTGGAGACACCAGGGAAAGGCCCCAGATGCTGCAGTGGCTCTTGCAGCGCCAACGAAGACAATGAAATGACCAGTGAAACGACCAGTGCAGACCAATGGAAACAGCCCCAGCAGCCGCATTGCACCACACAGCCTGGGTGAAGCCGTGCAGAAACCCAACACTCTGCTCCTTCGTGGGGCAAAACGGGCAGAAAATCACCCTCAGCGACACTCAGACACTGGGCACCAGGATTCGGGGGCCTGCCCAGGCTCCCGGTGCGCCGATCCGGAGCCACAACAGGCACCTGGGTCTTGACGTGCACAACGGGGACAAGCGGGGGCTCCCCTGGGATGCCTCCAGGGCTCTACTGTTCTGCCGGACAATATCCGGCTTCGGGATTCATTCTTCCAACTCCTCGTTTAGGCTGATCGCACCCTTTGCCCTGGTCTTCCTTCTACGCAGGCAGCAGGACTAGCACACACAGCACATCACCCTAATAACAGATGTGGCAGAACCACCAGCTGGTACCATGAACTTGAAAACTGCGGCACTGCTTTAAGTACAGCTCCTTGGAACACACATACCAGTTGCCATAGTAACTTAATGCACATTTTATTTAATTAGGGATAAACTCTTTTATATAATTTCATTAGTATGCTAAGTGATGCACTCTGTTGGGATAAGCAAAGCCAACATCAAAATATTCCTGTGCTTAGCACCCTGCGTTTCGCACGTCAACGACAACTAGCCTGTTCTGGTGAAACTTGGCCTTGGTGGCTGCCAAGGGACACCTGTTTGCACTGGAACGTGGCCCCGTACCAGGCCCGCAGCACAGGGGCCTCCGCAGCAGCTCCCTCCGCTGCGCCGCGTCCCCGGCCACCCCACGCGGAGGAAATTCCACCCACTGACACTTATTTTTAGATGCATGTTCCTGTACACCTCTTTAAAGCACCATTTTGTCTGCCCTTGGTACAATCTGCTGTTATGCCTGCCAAAGGAATGCCGATGAACTGGCACTCTGTTGGGATAAAGGGCTTTTTCCTTACAATATTAAAAGAAATCATTTTTGAATACTCACTGCTAAAGTGTCTATTTTCAGAAGTTCATATAACTGTAAAAGATTACTGAATTTGTTCATGATACAGACAAGCTATAACACAGTAACACATTTGCTCACTCTTCACTGCAAGTACAGTGAATACTGAATTTGTCCCTAATACTTTGATATGAAACGGGTATCATAGGAAACGTATCTCAATCTCTCAATCCAGACACTCAATGTTCATCAGTAACTTTTTCTGACCCTACAGCTGCTCCAGGTAACTCACAAAGGTGACAGAAATTGCTATTAAATTTCATTCCAGTCTTTTCTCCTTTTAGCATTCATTTTATTTTCTTTATTCCAGCAAATATCTTTGGAAACAAATTGCTTGATCCTTTCAAAGAATTATATCCTATCTTTTCTCTGACGTGCCTGGATTTTTTAAACACAACAGTTGTTTTATAGATCACTGCTTCATGAGAGTGCTTCTAGCTATCCTAGTTATCTTTCCCTGGAAAACTGAAAGGGCCCCGTTCGGTGAGCCCTCCTGAGGAGGGGGGCTGTGCCGCGCTCCCCGCGCGCGCCCTGACACCAAAGCTCTCAGCGGACCTTGCGTCTCTCCCCCCGAGACCTCCCCAAATTGTTAACTCTAATTCGCATGCTGGATTATTCATAAAGAAATCACTGCCACATGATACTTTTTTAAGATTGAAGGTATATTCCCTCTCTTCTCCCCTGCTGTTCATCCCTTCTCCTCCTACTTAAATGCATTCACAAAAATCAGGTATTTTAAAAATCTCAGTACTAAATCAAGCAATCAAAGCTCTGCTGGTTTCCTCTTGTGGGGCAACCCCCCCACACTCGGGTAGTTCTGTGCCCCTCTTCTGGCTCAGAGGGCCAGACAATGTGAACCTTCAGCAAAAATCCAGGCCCTCCTCTGCTGCAGCCATGCCCAGCTCTTGCCCTACACCGAGGTCCCCATCACTTGTTCCTTGCTCTACGACCTCTCATTCTGCTCTGCTGATCCATCGTCCCACAAGTGCTGCTCAAATCTCCCAACTTACTCAGATGCTTCAAACCCTTCTCTACACTGATGAGATCTGCCATCTCAGCAGCTTCTAGCTGCTTATTCCCCACCCTTTGTGAAAGGACACTCAATGACAAAATCAAACTGTAAATTGCCTATTAAGGAGCTGATAGGCCCCTGTCTCCTCCTCCAGCACTAGCCATTTTTCCACCCACCCAGCTCATACCAATCTCCATCGTCTCCTGATTCTGGAGACGATTTCCTGCTGTCCCCCTCTGTGCTGTCCTGGTGAAGAGCAGCTTCAGTAGCTCTGCCACATTTCCCCGGTCTGGAAAATGAGCTCTCCAATCCAGCATTTCATTCTTTACCTTCTGCATACCCATGCCAGAATATAGCCCATTTTCATTTATCTTTCTGCTTACAAACTCTAAACCCTTCAAAACTTGTGCAAAGACACTGTATCCCCCTGCGTGACAACCACCACGCCATTTGCCCACATAACTTGCTCCTTTACAAGTGCAGATGTTAATCACACCCACTGCTGGCTCCCCGGGGCTTTGCCTACCCCACTGGTGCAACTATCCCCCTTTCCATCATTTCTGAACGCTAAGTCAAAGCCAGTTCCTGCAAAACTCAGTGCCTGTCAGCTGGAAATCTTGCCAGGGAACTCCAGCCCAGGCAGAGAGCGCACACCTGACCTGACCTATTTAAAAGGGATCCCACAATCTGACCCCCTTTTCCCTGCACTTTCTGTTCCTTGGCTCAGCAGAAGCACTGCCAGCCTTGCTCGTGGATGCGCTGCATCCCCGCTGCATCCCGCGTCCCCGAGCGCTGCATCCCGGTCCCCAAGCGCTGCATCCCGGTCCCCAGCAGTTACCATGGATACCTGGAGCCGGCGGGCTGAGAAAAAGCAGTGCGTATTTGGTGTCTGGCACAGGCAGCGCGCAGCCAACCGCCCGGCTCTCCATACAGCTGCTTCACGAATTAACCCTGCAAAGTTTGGCAAGAACTCTTCTGCCTTACTGCTTATTGCCGTGTTCTTGGGGTTTAATTTCCATGCAAGTTCCTTCCAGGGCAAACAAAAGTAAAGCCAATTGCAAATGAAATAACCTAAGACTTTAGAATGTAGTGTAAAACAAAATTAAAATTCTAGGTTGAAGAGATACAAACAGCAAAAGCAATTGTTTTGTATGTTAATAATTTTATGTACTTCATTTTAGAAAATAAATATCCCTTTACATAGAAGCTTTTTGTCTTCTGAGTGTGCATATTGATGGTGCTACTGGATTAAACAGCTCTCGCATGTGATAAGCACAGGCTAGAGAGGCAGCAGAAATCCCCAAAGATCCCTGCAATCACGAAGTTACACGAGTTACACTTCTTGGCTGTTATCCAGTAATGCCTAAGTAACATTTAGAAAAAAAAGCCCTGAAAACTCCAACACCAGCATAAAAGATCTCTGTAATGAAATTAAGTGTTGTATCTTGAATAATTTCCTCTATGAAAATTTTTACATATAAAAAACAGTCCAAAGAAAGGGGAAAACATATGCCTTAAATTTAAGCATACCAACCTATTCTCAGTACATTTTGCAAGCAAATTGTGCTCTCAAATTCAATCAATACAGTCAAACATCTAAAGAGTATTGAAAAAGAGAGGTATTGAAAAACAGAGGTAGATTTTCAATCTGAGCATTTGGCAGGTGATTAGAGATTTATATAGCCAAAATTCTGCTCAGAAACACCCAGAATCATTTTCAATGTCATGACATGGTTCTGAAAATAAATCCTGTGTGCATGCAACCTTGCCAGCCTTGTTTTGCGTTATGCTGGTTACAGCCATGCTCAAACTTACCCAGTGCTGCTCCTTCTAGACATGTAAATCAATGCTCATGCTAGAAATGTTTCCTTAGGCATTTTTAAATGCTCTATTACACCTACAGTTTTGCAGATGGAAATTGAGACAACACAAAGTCAAGCTAGAAAATTGCTATTAAAAATCTAAAAGTGCTACGTGTGCTTGGGAAGGCTTCATCCATACCGTTGTGCACGGCAGCAGCGAGCAGGCAGGGCAGCAATACCGCTGCCCTTTGGCTCTGCCTTGTCTGCGTGCAGCGAGAGCCCGTTTTGCTGCAAAACACGGCGCCAGCATAACCTGCGTGGCCTTCACAGATACTTGGAGTTTCCTGGACTTTTTATGAGGACAGAACACTGCATTACGTTACATAAATGAATTCAGCAGTAAGCATTGCCCCTTATTTCCTCCTTTAATTTTTCAACAGTGAAAATAAATTTCATGGACCCTGAAAGACACATCAGCATCCCGCGCTAACTAGGGAGGATATAAGGATGCATGGGCATACTCGTCTGCACTCCCAGCATCAGCTGGGCAAGGGGACTGAACAGCATCACACTCCTGTTAGAGGACACGTCGGCTTTCTGCAGCCTCATTGCGTCCGTTTTCCTAAAGAACAAATTTTATTTCTGATTGACAGATTATATTTAATGCCCTGTCCCACGCAAGCTCCTTCCGCAACACTAAGTGCTCTGGGAACTCTCTGATTGGGGAAAAAGCACTTAGAGATTTAAACAGAAGATGAAAAACACCTGAAGAATTCTAAAAAGTTTAAGGCTTTTAAATCTCTCCTAAAGTAATTTTCTGGTATGGCTAAAAAGCAAAGAATTTTACAGAACTTGCTGTAAAATACCTACTTCATGCAAACTTTGTATTTAAAAAAAAAAAAAAAAAAGGGTAAAAAGAAGAGTTTCTGATGCTGCATGAGACTGAGTTGTGCCTCTTCTGCAGGGCCTGCAGACATGGTGCTGAGCATGGACACGCGCGGCACCTCCCCAGCACAGCAGCTCCACTTTCTTCTGCAGGAGATTCCTGAGGATTTCTCTTTGTCAAACTGCCCTTGCTAAAGGACATGCTGCCCAAGGAGAGCTTGGCCACGAGCAGCAGAGCTGCTATGGGATGAAGCATGGCTTTATCCAGCAGGAAGGACCCTGGACACAGCAGCGCCGTTACCACAACCAGGTGCAACATCACTGCGGGGCCGGCTGTGCCGGGCCGGCGGCTGCGCCCGGCCGCTGCCAGGGAACGCCTGGGAAGCCTTGGAGGAGGCGAGCGCAGGCAGGCAGGGGTTGCTTTTTCTTCCTGAATGCAAAATCAAGACCAAAGCTAAACTCCTCTTGTTATCAAAATACCACATGTAATAAAAGATCTACAGTTGTAGCTCTGGCTACTACTATAAACTCTGCTTATAGAAGTTTTCTCGAAATTAGATTAGTTTCAGTGTTTTCCTGAATTTAAGGAGATAGTCCAGCAAACTTCCTGGGCAACTGCATCTTCATAGGATGATTGCCACATGAGTTTGACTGCTCCTTGATGCCTCCTCTTTAGCCTGACTAAAGGCTGGACAGGAGCTTGTAAAAAATGCCCTTATCTTCCACTGCTTTCCTGATGATAACATTTCCTTGATACTTAACATGTCTTTTGCTTTAGAAAACAAGAGCCACAGCCTTGACTTCTAACAGCTTCTGCATTTTAAGAGCAGTCAAGCAAGCACTATTTAATATAAAGTGTCACCTATATCCTACTCTGGATTAATTCACTATCACATATCACAGTATTATTACAATAATGCTGTTATTTTGCTGAGGTAGATCTAAGAAAACCCAACACCAGCAATAGCAGATAGCATATGCATGGATTAACAGAATGACCGGATCATTACTTGAATGATGGTCAGCTAAAGAAACAACAACCCTTTCACACAAGTGCCTTCATGATTAGGAATTACTGCTGCCAAAACATACATGAATAAACTATGAAATAGTTTTACTTTTTATTCAGCTGGGTTTCTATTTTGATTTTGTCTTAGCACATTCACTAATGCAATGACTTTTAGCTTACAAAGACTAAGACAGAAATTCTCCGGGCTTCATTAAACAAGCCTACCTGGAATCCCTCAGCTGAGTGCTTGACAAGCGCGTAATAACCACATAGCAGAGGGACAGAACCCCATGGGCAGCTGGAATTCTTCTGCACCATATTAGAAAAGGATAAAATATATGCTAAGATATAAGAGGAAGAGGTAATGATGAATACATCGTCGAGGAGAAATCCAAACACTGAAAAATAAATAGGTACCATAAATCTTTAAGACCTCAGGTCCATTGCACTGGCTGAGCTGGGTCTGCGCCAGCGACCTGGGCTCGCTCACGTTGGGTGCTCTGCACTGACCCACGAGGATCCATGCGAATCTGAACCGAACCTGCCTCTCCCCTATTGGCAGTGTGGGGAGACCGAACTCGTGACTGACTCGCCACGCTGGACTTGGCATTTGGTTTGCTTTAAATACTAAGGCCCTAAATGCTAGGAAATAGCACAGTGCAGATGGCTTCCATTTCCACGGTAAGCTCCCTGCGCTGAACGTGTATCATTTTATTTCTGTTCTTGATACCATGCCCTCTTATTAGTCTGACACGTGCTTTTCAAGCTGGTAATGCTTCTTGAAGCTTCAGTGGAAAAGTCTTCCAAAGTAAGACATAAGTGGTGTTTTCTAGAGTTCATCACAAAATTCATAATCTGTCTAACCCCCTCTCCCCAGCCTGGCTCTAACGAGCTAAGGGAGCACAAGCGCAGAGCTTCCTGCTGCACAGGCAGCTTTTAGCACTAACGCCTTCTACGGAGAACACTGCTGCTATCCATCGCGCTCTTCTCCCACGCTCTGGGCAGCTGTTTTCAGGGAGATACTGAAACGCACATCTCAAGAGAACATCCTCACCAAACGCACGCACACTAAGCCACACACTGCTCTTACCTGGGCACTGGGCAGCGCTCCAGGGCGACCCGAATCAGACCTGCAGCAAAGCTCACCCACGGGGAAAATCACAAATTATAGCAGCCCCCAGGAAACCGGCCAGAGAAGCCACAGCAAACACAGAGGCTGGAAACCCCAGGGCAAGGTGACAAGTGGCTGCTGGGTGAAAACGTCCTTTAAATTGGCTTGGTCAAAGGGCAGACCTCCCCTCGAAAGCCCTAAGGAGCTGAGCAGCATTACCCCCCATAGCAGTCCCACTGAGATGCCCAAGCCTTCTGCTAGCCATCAAGCAAGACCTCCATTAGGTAACTGAGTATCTCAGAAAGGGTTTGCCAAATATATCAGCATTACTCGAGCACGAGTCCGCACGGGCTCTGACGACTCAGGCTATTCCATTAGCATAAGCTAAGTACACGCTCACATGCTGCTGTCAGCAGAAAGCCAAATGTGCATAATATATTCTTCATGGCTGGAAACAAGAGTGAGGAATTAGCATGGAAATGTAAATTATTTCATTGTGCTGCATTTACAGAGCTTGACTGGAAAATTATCAATATTTGCATCTATTTTTCCAAAAATATAGCCACTGACAATAGGAGTCAATAAAGGAAAAGCTTCCATATTGTCCATTACATGCTCTGAATAAAAATCCCTTTGCCTATGCCCCTGAATTAGGGCTAGATTTTACAGAATCAAATGTTTATGATGAAGACCCAGCATTTTTTCTGAAAGAAAAAAAAAAAAAAAAA
>VZSV01000273.1:213733-231117 GCA_013398735.1 Nothocercus julius
GGCCAGCAGCGGCTCCAGCCAGCCCACCGTGCACTCGCAGTGCGCGTCCAGGAAGGTGATGACCTGGCCCCGGGAGGCCGCGGCGCCGCGCAGCCGGGCGCGGATCAGCCCCGACCTCTGCTCCATCCTGATGATTTTTATCGACACGTCCAAGCTTTTCACATAGTTCTCTAACGAGGCCTTCAGAAAATCTGCCAAACATAATCAGGAAAACAGAAGAAAAACACCTACGTTGAGCAGCAAAGGAGGATTCCAAATATAACAGCGCGGTTTACGCATCATGCTAGTCGCTCTGATCACTTCTGCAAACCCCAGCACGTGTAACACCCGCAACCTCAAGGCTGAAGCCCAGCGCAAGAACTAGATGAGGACTTGACCCTGAGCACGGAGACCCGGGGTCTGCAGGGGAGCTCTGCCCACATGGCCGCGCAGAGCCGTCACCCGCAGGCACGGCCCAGGCCCGCGCGCTGCACGGAAACGCCACCGAAACGGAGCGGTTTTGAACAACGCATCATCCGCTTCCAAAAACAAATCAGCCACCAACACCGAGTGCACAATGAGTACGCTCCTAATTTGTTAATGGCTAATTACAAATATGGCTGTTTCTGATGAATTTCACTGTTTGAGCACTTAAGATTCTTATATGCTGGGAAAGCATGGAAATGCAGGAGGGTAATTAGAAGGACACTCCTGCTTTATGAGACAGATCAAGGATGGCTTAACCTGCATCCTCTCTATAAGGCAGGTCTGAGGACCCTGTGGCGTGCGAGTGCTGCAGAGCGTGGAAAGTAAATCTGCATTTGGAAATATGCTGTACGAGTCCTCTGTGCCACAGAGAAGCACTCCCCCAGTGCTGCATTAAGCACTGTACAGATTTTCCTGTCCTCTTCCAAGCTTTTTTTTTTTTTTTTTTTGTAATTTACCAAAATCTGCAACTTTACAAAATTAATTCTAACTCAGTACACAGGATGAGACTACTGGATTTTTTTTTTTCTCTTAATCGAGTAACTGCAAATACGTTGTATTTGCCATTAAAAAAAATGTGGTACTGGAAACACCTGGCTATTCCAA
Source organism: Nothocercus julius (assembly GCA_013398735.1). Classification (NCBI taxonomy): domain Eukaryota; kingdom Metazoa; phylum Chordata; class Aves; order Tinamiformes; family Tinamidae; genus Nothocercus; species Nothocercus julius. The sequence goes on from VZSV01000273.1 coordinate 214,805, forward strand.
GCAAATTTGTTTCTTATTTCATCAATTCCATTTTCAGACTGTGATTCAATTTCCAAGCAATGTCAGCGGCTCCCTCCTGGTGTGACTGAACCTGCCGGCCGGGCCCAGCCTGGCGAGAACGCACCCCGCTCGCTGGCGTCGTCCACCAGGATGATCTCGGCGAGCAGCTGATGGGGCGACCGGTTGATGACACTGTAAATGGTGCGGAGCAGAGTGCTCCAGGCTTCATTGTGGAACACGATCACCACACTCGTGTTGGGGAGCTTGTCGGCGTACACCTTCGTCTTGCACCTGCCCCAGGGCAAAGAAAGAAAGAGTTCATCCTGAAGAAAATCTAAAAAACGAGCATCTGGAGGAAAACGGGAGCTAGCCTTGCCAAAGACGATATATTGCAATGGATCATTCATCTCTTGAAACGCCCAAATTAAAAGCCTACAAGGCAGTGGGATTTCTAAATGCACTGCAAAAACTGCAGAGGATTGTGCACCACCACATGAACCCTTGTGCCTGTTTGGTAGGACACTGAGAGGTCAGTACTAAACAGCCCCAGTCTCAACATTCCCAGGCATCCCAAAGAGAAAATTCTTAGTCACATGCAAAAAAAAAAAAAATAGTGCAATTAATATTTATCATATAAAGCAGTAACCATGTAGTTCAGCAAGCCTGTTAAATGTGACAAATCCTCAATTCTCTGAAACAACAGCCTCTCGTCTGCAGCCATTTCTCAAAAACCAAGAAAAAACATTAATGTGCAGAAATCCCAGCCTGGTTTGCCCATCCGCTCAGAGAGAGAGAGAGGAGAATCATTCCACCTATGCCTTATTTTCTACATTTTCAGGACAAAGGGAATAGCAGAGAGCCAACACTGCTCATTTTGTGAAAGCTAACTGAAGTTATTTGCTGAGTTCAAAGAGCAAGCCCCAATTTTGTGTACTTGTACCAGATCTTCAACATATTTCAAAAATACGTAAATACCCGTACCAACCTACGAACATAAATCATTTCATGCTAGCACATTTAATACATATTCTTAACCATAATAACTTAAAGCGCTTTCCACTTTTCTGATATTTCACTGTTTTCTCATTTCCTGACTCTGGTGTTATCACTGTTGTGCTAATTCAGCAACACACTTCCAGAATGGAGAGGCAAGCACATATTAAGCACATATTCAGCAGAGGAGTGCACAGAGCAGTGACTTACATTGCAGGTGAAGTGCAAAAAATAAGTATATGCTTGTAGTGCAGCTTCTTTGTAAGACTACAAAGCCAAAGCTTCACTAAAACATTCCTAAATAGGTGATTTATTTTTGCACTTACACCCTCTGTATTCTCCAATTCTCACCCACATACAGAAAACACTTTTTGCCTGTATTAGTCCAAAAATCAGCGTGTCAAGCAAATGCTGCATTTCTGTAGGGGAAGCCCTTGGTTCCTCCTGGTCAGTACATTTAACTCTTCAGAGAACACTCACAGAATGAATGAAGGAGGTCCCTAAGGAAAGGTTAGTTGCTCCATACTGTTTCCTCCTTCCTTAACCACAAGCCATTGTAATAAAACTCTCTTTAATCTTTTCTTCTTCCTCGCTGGCATTAAGAAAAAAAAAACCATAAAACACAAGTTTGATCAAGGCTTTCAAAACACAAGACTAGAAGGGAACAGAGAAGCATGGGGAAAGGGCCCGTTTCTGCGGCACGGGTCAGAGGCTCGAGGCGCGGACCTTGCAAGGCGGGAACGGCGCGTGCAGGGCCCGGCCGTGGCGCGCGGCAGGGCGCCCGGCTCCCTGGGGAGCCGCAGCTCCTCCGCGACGCGGACCCGCAGAGCCCCCACGGAAGACGCCTCTCCTGCCCCGCACCCGGGCAGACGCCCTCCGCTCACCGGAGGGATCCGACGGAGCGCGGCCTCCGCCGGACCAAAGCCAAACGCTCCGCACTGCTTGCTTTGCATGCCACAGTAAAAGGTTTCTTGAAAACCTACCTGTCCGCGGGACAACAACAGTGTGGGACCTAGCACTGAGCGCTGACCACGACGGGCCAGCAGAAAGGCTCGAGGCAAAGCCCGAAGCTCAGCACCACTCAAACCACAAAGCTCAGCACTGCTTAGGGAGTTCTTTTCCAGAGCTTGACGTCATATTCCAGAGTACAAATAAAGCTGGGATAGATTCTGCTTGTCCCACGTTTCACAACAGGGATTTTAATTATAAGATATGTAATTCTGGAAACTGGAAACAAACTATTACAAAGCATTATTGCAGAAAAGGTTCAAACCTGTTCACCAGCAGTGACACGACAAAACGAGGACAGGGTCTTCCCTTCTTTACAGTTCAACACTGTTTTAGAGTACGGATGTCATATTAAGAGACTGTTTAGCCTTATGTAGTACCTGCCAGGAGCAGAGACTTTTAACCCCTCAGTCCTGTTCCTCTACAAGGTGCTGCAGTACCCAAAGGAGCTGGGGGTGACATAAGAGCTAGAGATATTAGCGAAGACGACAGCTAGCCGATGTTTTGCCACAGAGCAACCTAAACTAAACAAAGCTGCTCATAAGACCTGGGGACACCATAACTCCTGTACGGCCACCTTCAAAATTCTCACAGCACCCTCTGTCATCCTCTGCCCATCTCCTGTGCTTGGCGCCTCAAGGCCACCGCGTGGTGCCGGGGACCTGCTGCGCGGGCGTCTGCACATCAGGCTGTTGCATCTATTCACTTCCTTCAACTGGGGTCACTTGGCCTCCACAGAAATCCTAAGTGCTGCTACTTTGTATTATAGTGCTAAACTACAACTGATTGAACTAGTTAAATTGCAACAGGTTCAACTCTTTTCCCTCACGGGCGGAAGGTGGTTTTGGGCAAGCAGGAGTCCCCGATGGCGACCACCGGCACTCACAGCCACAGCTCCGACACCAGCAGCACCACGTGCTGCGCTGCGAGACCTTTAGACGTATTTGGTATCGCTATTAGTGTTCTAGTGATCAAGAAAGTTTCTGTACAAGTTTCTGGATAGCTTCTGCAGGCTGGAAACAAGACAAATTATGACACCAACAACTCCTTCGGGCCTTCAGATGATTCCAGTCACTTTGGCTTTTAGGAAAAAAACAGTGCATCACTGGAGAGCTATAGGCTGAGCTCAAAGACCAATAAAGAGCATCTTAAAGACCAATACAATTTCAGAGCAGTAGTTCAACAGATATGCCATGCTATGCTATGCTGTTTTTTCTTAAACACACCAGTCCTTCCTCAGGTAGTTTTTCCACCACAAGAAGACGGTCAGTCACACAAGGACCAAATGGTACTGGTGAACGGTAGAGGAACAAGGAGCCATGGAAGCTCGTTAATGCTGGGTGCGTGTGGAGCAGAGCTCACCCTGCCCTGCTCACCAGGGCCACGGCGCCCACGCTGAAATCCTCTATCATGGGAAATGCAGACGCCCGCTGCCCGCAGAGCTGCGGCTGCACAGCGCGTTCCCGCGCCGCCGCCGCGGCTCCCGCAGCATCAGCTCTTCCGCGCACGCTCCGCAGGCGCCGCTCCGTCAATACGCACGAGGGAAACACGGCTGTCTGAACGGCAGGAAGACACGCTGCCCGCCACCAGCGGAACGGGCACAGAGCCAGGCTCTACCTCGTTACTGTCTTTCCCCTTGGCGACGTGCGAACTGCGTGAACGTGAGGGGCTGCACTGCGGTTTCATCCCCTTCGGGGTCGTATTGGTGCTCGCAGTGCGGCAAACGCACACAGAAGACTGCACGCAAAGGAAAGCAAAACACCTGGAGCAAAAGATGAGAATAAATATTATATGCTATTTATTATTCACTGCTTTTCGATATGATGCATTTGGGAACACCTAGAACTGTGTAAAATACATAGTTTATAAGACTTGTGGGATTTTCATGATTATTTAGTTATTACTTTTATTGCTTTATGTTAGTGAAAACAACAATAAAACAATGAGAGCAAAGACTTGCAATACTGATGACTTGTATGATTGCTCTTTGCAACCAGAGCTTGCACTGTGAATCAGATTTTTAGCCTTCTGAAAGTCTGGAAAACTTGTTATTTATAACTTTCAACATTTATATTGGGACTGACATTCCCTTTTGTACCTTCAACAAAATAATGATCAAAGAGATCACTTTGTACCTGCATATAAAATATTAAACACCATTCTAGAACAAATCTCTCTATTGTTTCATAGCTTTGAAAAGACAAACTCCAGAACCAGCCTGCGGAAAGTCACGGTGAGCAGAGGGCTCAGGACAGGGAATTCTGGCGTTTGTCCTAGCAAACGGGGGCAGTTACGTGGGCAGAACCAAAGGGCTGGGACCCCCGAGGAGCCGCCCGCGGCTTCTCCCGGCGGCCGCCCTCGAGCCGCCTCTCTCTCCTGCCGCAGCCCTGACGACCGCCAAACCCAGCCCCGGGCGCCGCTGCCTGCGCTCTGCTGCTCCCGCACGGCTCCTTGGACACAATCCAAGCTCAAAGTGAAAAGCAGCACCAAAACACCAGAAAAACTCACTCGTACTTGAATGGTAACATGCACCAGAAAGGACTGCTTCAAAAAGTGGAAGACTCGGAAGTGATGGATTCTCCCATTTGGGGCAAGATCCTCTGCAAAGCTGCCCGGGAAAACCAGCAACACTGCCGCTATGTAAACCACGGAACACCAGCGCTGCTGCGGAGAATCAAATCAATACATCTATTCATTCCTAGACTGCAATGGTTGCCTTCCAGTACACTCACACTCTTGCCGTTCTTGTGCCATCTTAATTTAGCATCGCTCCCAGGTGTGTTAATTTCCACAACCATTCAGGAAGTTTTATACAAAATGGAAGGGGTCATCTTTAGACAGATTATCACATTCCCATAGCAGATTTCATTCTAGAACTAATAACACTGAATTTAAAATTATAATATTTAAAAGGTCAAAGAGAGAAACAGAAAAACAATACTTATTTATAACCTATACTAAGCCAACTATTATATACACATCCTATTATACCTACATATTTTTATATATATATTATATATATATATATGCACAGATATAACATATACTAAACATTTAAATGTATTCTAATTTGGGAAAATCTCTCAGATGACAATCCTTATGAAAACTTTCTCAAATGACCTCAGGAAATCTAGAACACTGATACTTTTAAACGTTAGTATTTTTAACTCAGTGCTCTCTGCGCCCAGGGTTTGGGGCTAGAAAAGGAAGGGAAGCAGACGGATGTGGGCTGGCGCGAGAGGAATCAGTGGAAGAAGGACCCAGGCATCCTCTGGGAAGCTTAATCCTCCTTCCTCTTCCCAAAATCTTCCCAGTGAACAACAGACAGGGCAAGACACGCCCTGGCAAAGGCAGAAAGCTGCTTGTCCATTTGGACTGCTTAAACCTTGTAGGTTAAAGGCTCCCAAGCAATCTCGGCACAGTCCTGGCTGCGTTCCTATGGAAAACGGCATTCAGAAAAGGCTTCCACGCCGCAGCTCCCCCTCCATGACCGCTAGTTTGCCACATTCTGGTCACTTCTCATTGCATTGGGACTTTTTTTCCTAAAAATTGCACTTGGGAATACAAGTTAACTGCCTGCAGGAAGCAATCATCTCCATCGAAGCACGCGATCCCATTGCTTAACTGCTACTGCTTTCTCCCACGTAGTGTCCATAAAATCGGTAGCTATTAGGGGAACTGAAAATCACTATAATGAAATGCATGGTACAACACCACGAATGGAAGAAAAGCCTATGTGAACACCTGCATTCCTGGCCAGAGCAGGAGACCCGGGGACTTCAGCTTGACCAGGGGCAACTCCCCCTTCCCGTGGCCGCCGGCAGCCCCGGCTGGCCCAGGAGCAGGGACCGCTCTGGGGAACCGGTGCCTTCCGGCGGGAGGAACAACGGTAGCTCCTGCCACGGCTGCTGCTGCCGCAGTATTTCACTGCACGCAGCTTTAAACCATTTTTAAATAAATTCACACATGACTTGGATTGCACCAGTTCATATTTCAAACTGGAATTTATGCAGATGAAAAGTAAATAGGAAATAATAGAGCAGGAATTTATTTCACTTAGTGGAAAGTGGATTTGTAAAGGAACTGCATCTGCATCGCCTTATTGAATTTTATTGCATCAAAATACTCCAAAGCTAATCAATTTTTATATCCAGCTGACGATGGATGCGAAAATATGTCAGGAAAATTGCTCTCTGGTGTTTCATTGCCAAGTCTAAATAGGTCTGCAGTTTGCAAGAACAAAGACCCTTCGCGCGCACCTTCCACTCTCGCTGCTCGCAAAGCTGTGAGTGCAGCCCTGAATGTAACATCTTCCAGGGGGATTTTAAACCCTAAACACTGCTTTAATGTCCTAGAAGTTACTTTGCAATTCATTTACTAAAAACCCAACACCCTTTCATACTTGAAGAACAGGGTAACACAGAAGAAGTATTATTAAAAGTAAACACTAGAGGAATGTATTATGGAGCCTTTCCCACCTTCTTCACGTCAAAAAAAAAATATATATATACACACATTAAAAAAAAAAAAAAAAAAAGAGCAATAAAAGAACAGCAATTCCCAAGTCTTTCAGCAGTAGGCTAAGGGGATTTCTACCTTAGCCTTAAGTGGAGCATTACCATACCTGCATTTGATGAGGTTAAAAATGCTGGCAGCTACTGTTCCACTAGCAGCTGGAAGCAGGGCACATTGGGAAAGGAAATCAGCCCTCATCAGACAAGATTTTTAAAAATGGCTTTGGGGGATTAATTTTGCTCCATCTCCGCTGCTACTGGTGATTATATCATTTCTGAATTTTCTTTGAAACTCACCAAATTATTCTCAAAATTTCCTCTAAAAGTCACCATGCTTTTCAAAATGTTTTAGAGAGCATCAAACGACCTCCCAGAGCCCTCAACTCCTATCTGCAATAAAGGAAGCAAGAACGAGGAACTCACGCGATATGGGGCAACCAGGAAGCACGTGGTTCTACAACACAGATCTACCAAATATAACCCTTCACTTTTTAATAACATACGTTTTCCCAAAGTGTAGACTGCACGTGGAATAAATATCTAACAGTTCATCTTAGCAGTGTGACACAGCTATAAAGTTTTTTCTTTTCTTTTTGATCCAGCTTTAGATCAATTCTTCCCAAGAAGACTGTTCCTTAGATCATTCTTCATACTTTGTAGAGCAATTTACTTGTGCTTCTCTGACGTTTCTGCAAACCAACCTCTTTGGAAAACCACTGCACTAAGGAGATGTGTAAGGCATCCCCCTTGCTCCTCTCAGGAGGCTCCAGGAGAGCAAGCAGTACTGAAATATCCTATGCAATAGCTACTGTATTATTTCTAAAGCCGGAAGATCCATGTGTATCAATCTATAGAAGTCAATGTCACTACCACGTATCACGGACTACGTTAACAGCCAAAAGCTCTTACACACTCTGCAGCTGAAATCCTTCCTATCTAGCAGCATTTCTGTCCCTTCGTTGCTCCTCCATCTGCACAGAAATCTCATTCATCTTCAGTAATTTTCATTTCATTCACAGTAAGTGAAGCTACTTCAAATGAAATGACTTGTTCAAAGGTACCCCTGCCACGTACTCACCTTTTCCACTCTTCATCCACACGGTGCTCAGTGGACAGTCCCTGATCAGAAACCTTGCCCTTCTCTCTGCAGCCAAGCACATGCGGGAGGTTTCCCTTGGCCATACACAGTATTTTTATCTACAACCTGCTCATTCCTCATTAAAAATAAAAATGCCTGCCACCCCTGAGAAGCGATTTGAAGAGCAGCGTTTGAAGGCAGCAGTATGATGTGAGGCAACCTCCACAGGGCCATCCCAAGCGGAGCTGGGGAGCCACGTGCTGGCACTGCCAGGAGCAGAGACAGCTCCTACTTCAGCAGCAAGGGGAATGAGAGCTCGGTAATTAGGAAATAAGTTAGTAAGGGTGCCAGCTAATAGAGGAAGGGCTCTAATCACTTGTGGAGCTGCAGCTGCACGCTGGGCTCCCGGGCGAGATGCTGCAGCCCGAAGGGCTGCCGGGACGGCTCAAAGCCGAGCCGTGCAGCGACGGCTGCTCCGAGACACCCGGGCCCTTCAGGACCTCGTCCCAGCCCGATCCGCAGCTGGAAGGAGCCAGTTCTGTCCTCACGGCTGGTGGTACCTGGCAGGGGGCCGGACGGGAACGCCCCAGGATGGAGCGATTTGCTCGGGGCTCGGCTCCGCAATGCTCTTCCATCACAACTGTGCGCCAGGACCGCTCCGCAGGGCAGCGCCGCCGCCGCGAGGTCTGATGGGCACGTCCTAGCCCACAGCCCTGGGACCCGCAGGCACTCACGGAGTCCCCACAAACGCCTCCCACCAGCAGTCCCCAGCGGAAATCATCACAGGCAGGGGCTGCTCCTTCCAGGGCTTTTTCCAGAGCCTTTTCCCTCCGCCACGCTCACACTACACATCAAGGCTGGATCTCCAAAAGCCAACGTAAAACCGCAGAGCTGAGCTTAAACCATGACTATAATTCAGAAAAAGGGGATGGTGGGCAAAACTAATTTAAAAAACTGCTTCCGTATGCTTCCTGGAAGCAAAGTACGTACAAGTTCCTTGTGTATTGCCTAGTACATATATTTTATTTAGCGGAAAGAGTCAGTCTTATGCACAGAGATAATTTATTTATAAACAGCTCTCATCTTTAGCAGTAACTCATTTTTAATAAATGCCTTCTTTCATTATAGAAGCTTTGCTAATATCCCTATACTTTCTATAACCAGCAGCAACAGCATTTTTGTTATACTATGCTGTGATGTCTGAAATTGAGAGCCCCTGTGAATGTGCAATATATCACAAACCAAGACAGCAAATCCCTACAAACCTTGCTGTGAAGTCTCTTCTTAAGTCAAGCCAAACACACAGGACATGCCAAGTGAGCTACAGCAAAGCGTATACTGAAAAAACCACCTCACGATAGCAGCCAAATGTGCCCTGAGAGCAATACACAGGCTGCTTCGGAAAGCAGCCCGCAAAAGTCCCACGCGTAAAAGCCTTGGGAACTGCAGGTTTTTGACTGCACACGGAAGGCATTTTCTACTGGAAATCTCTTTTCGGATTTACAAAATCGGTTCTGAATCAGAGCAACAGCTGAGCATTTTCAGTTCTTTGGCAAGTATGCTGAATCAAATTAGAGAATTAAAAATAAAGGATGAAAAATTAATCTTCAGAAAAGCACTGCCATTTTAAGAGAAAAAGCAGCACCCTTCTATTTACCAGCTTTTAAAAAACAGGTTCTGAGTGAAACAGCAGGTAAGTTACAGAAAGAATTTCTCTACCACAGATTTTCTGAGACGTGATGTTCTTCCAAAATTGCAAAAATGGCTTAGTCTTGTTTCCTGTGGTGTCCAGGAGACTTCAAGCATTCTTACATAATTTTACTTTGAAGCAGCACAGATGTGTGACAAATTTAAGCACTCCCTCCTCCACTTACGGATAAACTTCCTTCTAGATTTAGCTTTGGAAACTCATGCTGAAGGAAAATTTTAGGGGCAGCTTTTCGTAATCAGAGCAAAAAGACTAAATATTCTTTACTGTATTGCTCAGAAAACTTTATTATTTATTATGAATATATATTGAAATAACATACTTCCATTTTACTTGCAGCAGAGCTCAAAAACCATCTTGTTACCATAAATCTTGTCCTGCTGTGCAGAAGGTGTCCCAGAGCCAAGGCACAGCAGCAGCACAGGCCACGGCCCACTGGAAGCCTCTGAAACTAAGGCGGTTTCCAGAGAATGGCAAAGGTTCCCAGTGCTGGTATTTCTAACATCCTCTGTACTGTGAGGTGCAAGATTACATGATGAGTAAAATTACATTCTGATTCTACATGGGATAAAAACTGCTGTAGTTATTAATAATGGGCACAGACAAATTCTGTATATCCAAGATTGCTGTTTCAATAAAGACTTTCTAGACCAAAAAAAAATAAAGTCTGTTTTCTTCTTACATGAGTTTGATTTTGATCAGAAAATGTGTGCATCCCAGCACTCACACACGCCACCTCGGCAGCTAAATCAAACCTACCTTTAAATGGAAAGAGAATCTGATTCTGATTCTGATGGACCAAGCAATTAGCAGAATACAACCTTAATTACCCACAACAGACTGAAGAAAGACTTCTTTCCTTGCTGGAGAAAATACTTAAGAGCTAAAATTAAACATTTCTAAGTTGAATCAATCTGTTTCAAGGTTTGAAAAATAGGTACTTCAGATTAAACCTTAAAATCCTGAAGAAGGCAAGTAGCAATGGCAAGTCGAGCACTGCAGTGATCGGATATCCTTTGGTAGCTATTACAAAACACAGAGTGACGCAAGCTGCGGTGTTACGGTGACAGTCACCTGGGTTAGCTGCAACTACAATGCCAACACAGGAAGAGAAATCTACAGGAATTCAGTCAAGTATTTCCTTACAGCACAGAAGCAGCACGTTTCCTGATCCTCAATGAGAGATCTCCTCCCTACCAAAGCAAAACACTCATGGCCATCCCTGAGGCCAGGGCCTCGCACCAAGGCTGTTCACAAAGACCCTGCCTTGGCAGGAGGAGATGAGACACACCTTATTCTTGAGAAGGTAAGGAAGAATCTTTCACTAGACAGTCATCTCAGAGTTATCTGTCTTCTTGCAATGGCTAAAGTTAGGTCAAACTTTCCTAGAAATCATATTTCTTCAGAAAAAAAGAATCTTTCTCCCCATACGCACAGACGTACTGGTTGCTGTTCAAACCTGGCATCAGCCCAGTCATCAAACTTTGACAGAGCCAAAACACTGCGGGAGCTGTGTAACATATAAGACACAAATCTAAATAATTCAAGTAGAGCTACGGAGACAGTGAGAATTTTCACCAGGAAATGATTCCCAGTAGTTAGGTTTAATTCTCGTTCCCAACCATACAAGATCTAGACACAAGCAGGACGGGCAAGCGCAGTTTATATTTTTGCTGAGGGTGGGCTTGGGAAGTCGGTAGCTGCAGACACGTTTAGGGCTGTGCTGGACACCGCTGACAGCAGCGGAGGACGTCTCCAAGGAAAAGGCATCGGGTCTCCTTCCCGGCACCTCAGTTGGGACGGGCCGAAGGCCGAGGCGTGCGCCCGCACCACGAGCAGACAGACGTGCAGCTAACGCCTCCTGCTCCGCGCTGCTGCCAGCGGCCCTGCTTCGCCTCCCCCGGGGCCTCCGCTCAAGCCCCGTGTCGGGCGAGTCCTTAATTGCTTGCTCAGGCAGCCAGAACGGAGAACACAGCCTAATGGCATGGGATGCGTTTGGAGCAAAGTGAAAATGCCACTTACTTACCCTTAGAGAAACACTGACGTGTGAGAGACACAATGAAAAGGTCAAGTCATGCCAAGAGTTACTTAGTTCTGTGTACACGTCCTGCTTTCCTTTGATTCCCGACACCCTGCGGGAGGCGGGAGCAGCTCGGTGCTGTCCCTGCGCACACCCGCGACGCCTCCACGGCCACGCCGAGCTCCAGCCGCCGCGGCCCTTCCGCAGGGCTCTGCCACGGCTCCCGCTCCCCCTTGCCTGCAGCCTCGGATTAGTTTAGCTTTTCCCGACCATCTTCCAGCCAAGTTTCATCTCTGCGACCTCGACTTCGCTGCAGCGCTGGGTGCAGCTGCCCCCCTGCTCCAGGGCACCCATATCCCGACCTTCCCCGGCACTGGTAACGCTGCAGTGATGCACACCAGCGTCAACGTCCAGCCAGGCCACGTGTCCGGCAAGAACATTTATCTCCTGTTCACCTAGTCTGGCCACAACACAGGTAATAAAGAGAAACTTTCTGAGAAAGCTTTTAAAAACTGAAGAACACTTGCGTTTGTAACGTGAAAGGGTAGTAAGTTGGACCCCAGGGAAATCAGATGCAAGTCTACGTCTCTCCCTGTCAATAAAAACGTCTTCCCGTCATATGCTAAATATATGAACCATGAAATCATATTCCTCCTTAGAAGTAAAGTATTATAAATTAGCATCCAGAACAATTTAATACTCCCCAAAGACAGAATATGCCCAGTAAGCATTTGTCTGAAGAGGAAAATAAAAAATAAAATGTGCTTTTTTTTTTTTTCTCCTGAATCTTGGCACACTTTCTGTCTTTTCAACAAAGGTAGAAAATAGAATTTCTTTTCATTAAGGGAATGTATTTAGACAGATATTTTTCAGTATTAAACAGCTCGCCTCTTTTCACCTGAGTGCAGCTGTCCCTTAGGTTGAACATTTTACATTTCACCCGTTTTTTCCCCCCTGCTCCTCACAAGGAGGCAAAGACTCTCCAAAACAGGCCAAGCAGGTTGCAAGCGCCAGTGTGTCCACGCTCGGGTCTTGTTCCTTTAGGGTTGCAAGGACTGAGTGGATGAGAAGCACCAGCAGCATCCCGGGACGCAGCCAGTGGGAAGCGCCAGGTCCGGCAGGAGCCTCCAGCCCAACAGGGGCTTGGACAAACTGAGCTCAGGCACCACCAGGCCACAAGTGCCCAGCCCCTGCACGTGCGCTGCCCGTGCAGCCTGTGAACAAACTCCGTACTCACACTATGGCTTCTTCTTCTCCCATTTGCACCTATTCACAAATAAAATCCTAGGAACATAGTATTTATTTTACATTCCACTGGAAGCTGAAGAATTTAATTTCAAGACTAACAAAATAAACAAGGTTTCAGCTAAGCGACGTTCAGCTTAAAGAGCAAACATAATAGGAGAACTAAGAAAACCTGTTTATATTTAGCTATGTTTATATTTCTCTAACGTTATATTGTGTTGATATAAACTACATTAACTATAATTCAGCAGTAGGATACAACATTATGCTTAAGGTTACATATTTTAAAATGAGATAAAGTTTACAGAATTTTTAGTGATATATGGCTATAGCTATAGTGATTTATATGCCTTAGTTTTCATAAATCCTGAAAATGCTCATGTGAATAAATCAATTCCACAGCATATATTAAAGATTTCCAAAAGTCTGCCATTAAATTATTCATATTGCAAGCTTGAGCCAATCAGTTTGAATAACAAGTATTAATGTAGAGCTGAGAGACCAGAAAAGGGGAGGGGAGCACAAGCGATCTCTGCAGAGACCTAGATCCTGCACTGCTCCAAGCAGCTTCCTCATCCGCCCACAGAGCAGCTTCTTTGTGGGGTCTCAGACCTTAATTCCTGCTCAATTACCATCACACTGAACACCAGCGCAGCGCTCGTGTTCACGCTCATCTGCACAGCTCTAGTACATAAACAAACGCAGGCATTTCCACATATCTTTTTTGGGTGGCCAGCACTGATTGCAGCAGCCATGGCTTAACCATGAGAGGGGCCCCGCGCGCGACGGCCACTGTGGCCACTCACCCGTCCAGGCGCACGTCGGGCAGGCTCCGGTTGAGGGCAATCAAGTCGCTCGCCATAAGATTGAACTGGTTGATTTTGAAGAGCTCCTTCATTTTCTCCTGGTCATCTTTGGGAATGAGGACAGCCTTGCCCATCTCGCCAGGCCCCTCTTGGTTTCGAGAAATGACTGCTGTAACACAAGACAACAAAGAGGCCGCGTGTAGCACGCGAGCATGGGTTGCATTCCTCACCAACAGGGTTCCTGGAGCTCTGGCACTGCATCAGCAAGGAACACTTAAAATTCTGTTGTGTTATGGTTGTTTGTTTGTTTGTTTTTTTATGCAAGCTCTAGTGCGAGGTTTCATCTCGAGCTGGATCTGAACATATCTATTTGCTTTCTAACATTATTTAGGAAAAATAAAATAGTGTTTTTCCACTTTTAGGTTTTGATTGAATCTCCAAACAGACAGTATATTATTCTTATTATTTTCATGGTATTTACACCAGGTTTACAAAGCACAGTATGAGATTTTGCAAACAGAAGAGGTTTGGAAAACACTTATGTAGCTATTGAGATAATCTAGAGCATTCATAAATTAAAGCCTTTCTATCTGACTCCCTTTATTTCTAATTGACTCTTTAACTATCAGGGATGTGATACTATAATTCCATCTATAAAAGAAACACTCTTCAGGCTATAATGAAAGAAAAAAAAGTCCTGAAAAATACAGTATTGTAACCCAGTTAAAATATCTATTACATAAGATTAGAGATTAGTTTTACACAGTACCTGTACAGTCATTTCATCATTAGGTCTGTCGTAGTCTTCAAAACTTGACATTATCACATTGACAGCACTTGAATTTTAAGGAAAATCATGGTATAAAACCACATAAGCACTCAAAAATAAACAAGATAGAGAAATTATTTCCAGGAAACATTAAAATAATAAAAAGGAAACATTCCAAGTACATAAATAATTCTGACACTGCTTCTAAAGCAGTATGCCATCTAAGGAATGACACCAGCACCACGGCTTGCTCCTCTAAGCTCAGCGGGAACGGCAGCTTCTGCCCCCGCCAATTCCCCACCGTCGCTCTGGGCAGCCAGGGGAACCCCCCATCCGGGCTGGGCTTCGTGTTTGTCCTGCGGGATCTCTCGTCCGCAGCCCTTCGAGGGTCCTGATCGTCGACCCTCAGCAACAGGATGGTCGATCCGCGGCAACAATCTCTTAATATGCTGAACAATCTTAGTGCGCTGAAAATCGGCCCTTATGAAGGCTTCTCACCAGCCAAAAATTACATTCTTCATTTTTTGCAACAAAGAAAAAGAGTGCAAGGAAATAAAAACTTTTTGTCAATGTGCTGAAATAGATTAAGTGACTTTTTATGGAGAAAAGCATGGCATAGGCACACTGCCCCTCTGCAGCAATTCGCCAGCAGTTCTGCTTTACCCGCATAATGTTGGGAACTTTGTATCCTGCACGATAGATGCATATCACTATTATATATATATAGTATATGCTATTAAATACCTCTTGGTGCTTTCAGTGCATTCATAAGGATATTTATGCAATGCATAATATGCACATAAAGTATTTAGACTAATGGCTGGTAATTAAACCCTGCTATAGCCTCACTCTCTGGAAAATGATGAGACTCCTTAAACACTGTAATTTAGAGTCAGTCCCTGAGGCTACAAATTTTGCCGAAGGAAATAAATTGGGCTTCCCTTCGGCTGGCGAAGGCAGGGACACGAATTCCTGCCAGGCGCCGGCGCCGAGCAGCAGCCGGGTGCTGAGAAGCCCTCCTGGAGGAGCACGGAGCGGGCACAGAAAGCAGCCCGCCAGGCACCCTTCTCCCAGGAGGGCCCAACGTGCTCACAGATCTGCAGCGTGACCTCGATGGCCTCTTTCCCAAGAGCGGCGCTATCTGATCCAGCCTCTCCCACGGAGAGGCCAGGCAGCAGCCCGGCCACTCCGGCTGCTCTGAACCACCAGCTCCTGCCAGGCCAACGCGCGCACCAGGGAAGCGCCCTGTCCTGCGGGGCATCCAAGGGAGGGCACAGGGCTGCTTTAGTTCACAGTTCTTCCCTTACGACTGCCTTCCCCGAGCTCCAGACCAAGGGGATCTGCCCCTTGTCACCTGCACCATTTCCGATGGAGCAGCTCTGCTCATGTTTCACCAAGGCATCTCTGTGAGTCTCGGGCTTCAGCTTGTTTAATAGTTGCAGGCCCCAAAGAAGAGCGGTTCAGCAGTTCTTGGGGATTTATCACGGCAGACTTCAAATATTTTTGAAATGTGCTTTTTAAAAAGCCCATCAAAACCAGCTTTTCCCTCCAAGCACAAGAATTAACAGCTCATTTCTTTGACGGCCGCCTGGGCGCACGCAGGGTAACAGCCCTGACATGCAGCGCGCCCACGAAGAATAAAAGCGCTGCTTTCCCAGCACCCTGCCCGCAGACATTCTTCATCATCCGTCAGGAGAGAGGCCTCCTTTGGAAATGAGGCCAGCCCCTCACAAGGGCTTATTAAAGGCCTTTGGTTGAGCGCGCAAAGGAAATCACAAAATTCAAGATAAAGAGAGGGCAGAAAAAGGCAGGGCGCTTTGAAAACACTCAGTTCATTCAACAATTCAGGAAAGCTGTGGAGAGGGACTGTCAAATGAACGAACATGGCAGCACCAGTGAGATACGGGGGTTCATGCCTGCCCTTATTGATTTTTACTGAGTGCCCAGGTCCGTCTCCCCAGACGTGGGCGCTGTGCACGCGGCAGCACCGCCGCGCTATTCGCGGCCCCCCGAGGAAACGCAAGCGGCAGCGATGCTGAGGAGCACGAACCAAGGCTTTGTGGGGTAACCCGCAAGCACCTTGGAGCGGGAAGAGTCTCCGCACACTGCAAACGTTCTGTGCGACGCGGGGGTTCGGCAGGTGCAAACGACAGCAGTGATCAATACTTATTT
>VZSV01000273.1:231497-259418 GCA_013398735.1 Nothocercus julius
GCAGCGCCGCGCGGCAGGCGCCAGCGTGCCCTTGCGCAGGCAGCCTGGAAACGCAGGCGGTTTTCACAGCGCCCGGTCTGTAGCCACACACAGCCATGCAATAACTCGGAAGGAAAGAGCCCCAAAGCTGCCCCAGATGCCAGGAACGGCAGTGGCTGTTGGAGGAACAGCTGCAGATAACAAAATACACTCTGGCAACATCACCTGAAACGGCTCCTTCGCCCTGCCTGCAGCCCAGGGAGACTGCCCCTCGCTGTAAAAAGCCCATTAGCTAAAAAACAGAAGTAGCTCATCCTCCACGTCAGGTTTATCTATACCGACAGCGTTTTACTACACCACTTTATAGTCTAAATAACAGATATCCAGTATTACTAGGAATACTCCAGGAACAAGGACTGCAAGTTTTCAGTTGCAACGGGGAACCTAACTGCGAATGGGAAGGAGCACTGAGGGATTTTAAAAAGAAAAATCACCAGAGTGCTGAGCAACTCCCTTATCCTGTAGCGCTGGGGAACACCACGGAGAGGAAGCCACGCAGGCACTTCTTGCTGGGAACGCAACGTCGCTCCCGGGCTATAGAGCAGACCAAAGCAGCAGCTGGAGAGCTTCACCCTCCCTTAGGGATCAGCAGGATGCTCCTGCTCTGTCTCTATCTGGAAGACAAGAATCTCATTGTAATCCTGATAAAATATCCCAAATAATCCATCTCCATAAGCTCCATATAGAATGCAATAAGCTAAGGGAGCAAAGCACAGCCCTTACTTGTTTGCATGATACCCCTCTTGCCACTCGTAGCTATGTGCAGACTCATCTTCATCCAGGACACAGAGAACTCCACTTCTAATCTTATGATAGCAAAAAAATCCCACAAAATTGGCACAATCATTAGATAGGCCATTTACAGTATTTCTTCCCATTATCTCCGTAAGTCTAAGCAGGCACCATCCCAGTAGGCTGCAGTCCAGCTCCATGGCTGCTCTCTCACCCATTCGGCTGCGATGGCCCTTGCTGACCCCAAGGACACCGGCCTGCACAGGGAAATAGTCCCAAGAGCATAGAAATGAATCCCCATTGAGAGCCGTATCCTTCGTACCGCCCAGCTGCGGTCTGGCCACCGAGCACACAGCATCTGTCCTGAACACGGCACTGAAAAGCTCTTAAAAAATAAAAAAAAAAAAAACAGCATCTACAGGTATTGCTTTCGTTTTCTAATATGATCTATTTCAAGACAAACTAGGGGATGATGAAGTGTGAAAAGCCTCATATATAGTAATTAGTGAGGCTTGGAAAAATTTTTCCAGTGTGCTGCAAAACGGTGCTGCGAAAACAGTCTCTGTAAAACCTCATTAGTTGTATTACCAAACCTGAAAGCGGGAAGTCTAAACACATTATTCGCAATGACACTATCAAACAATTCTGTGCAATGTGCCACAGAAGCAATTAGCCCTTCCGTGCACAGCAGCTGCCGCCTCCGGCTCAGCCCCTCGCAGGGCCGGCGCTTCCCGCCGCGCTCCCCGCTCCTGCCGGCCGCCCGCGCACCCGGGGCTGCGCAGAGGCGGCAGCTGCCTCGCGTTTGCAGCAGCAAAGCGGGCACCTTTCAAGCTCTACCCTTCTTGTGGTAATTCCTAGTTATAGTTTTAATGGGCAATGCAACTACCAGGGAAGAGAGCAGTCATTAGGTTTTTCCAAGATGACTTAATTTTCATCAGAGGAGATGCCAGGTTACCTATTAGCAGCTCGGGGAAGGAAAGGAGGCGGCCTCACAGCCTCTCCTGCTCCTTCCTCTTCCAGGCGGGGTCCGTGTCCCTGCAGCCAGGGAGCCTTTGCATTTCAGACGAGCCTCTACGCGCAGGGACAGCAACCTCGGTGCCCCTCAGATGGGGGCCGCAGGGTCTGCGCAGTCCAACCCAGCGCCCAGCAACCCGCAGTGCTCAGAGACACGGAAACACAGCCTGGAAGCAGCGGTGCCCTCGGCCCCGCGGGCGCCCCACGGCACCACCACCTCTTCCTCTTCCCAGGCAGCCTCGCGGGTCCCCAGGAGCGAGGACAGGCCAACCCCTGCGCTGCAACGAGGAGGTGCTGCTCAGACGAAGCACACGCTCGCCCATACGCCTGTTATAAACGGCTTCTGCACTTGTATGTACAACGAGCTATGAGCTACCTCTCTCCAAGTAATAAATGAGCAATAACGCAGCGCAGACATACTGATGCATCAATATTAATTTAAATGCAATGCAAATCTCTTGCTTGCGCTTCCTGCTAGGTAAGCAAGTGCCAATGGAGAGCAGAAGGACCGCGGCTCTAGCTCTCATGCATGTGTAGAGACAGAACTACACCAATTTAAACACTCTGCTGGAAACAAGAGCCCCGGGCATCGAAGGCAGTCCAAAGAGGCCCATTTGTGCAGAACTGGTACCCAGAACATGCCCAAGAGCCAGGGCAAGTGGGGGACGGAGCCTCTTCCCGCACACCCCGGCGCTGCTGAGGCCAAGGCTGCCACCCCCCGTGCACGGGGCCCTCCCTGCGCTCAGAGATCACTACAAATCCCCACTTGTTAATTAGCAACAAGGTTATAAGACAAGTGGATATGAAATCACGTCTGATTTTGTATTAAATGAAAAAAAGAGAAAAGAAATGGGATAATCAGTAGCATAAACACGTGCTTTTTTAAAAAAACTTCCCGATATTAAATTCCGCAGGTTCTATTCTCTACACATCAAGATTTAAACATCAGCTTTCTGGCCACACACACATCTTAATCCTATTAGGGAAAGCTGTCTATGGACACAGAAAGGGCTGGATTATCCTCTTCAACGCAGTAACACATCTCATCATTGAGTAATCCATAATTTGAGTTTATCCATAATTTCCTATCTTCCCAATTGCCTGCCAAGTGATCGGTCTACACAGTAAATGACAAATAAGGTCAAGTCAATACCATATACTAATGATGCACAAAAAAGATGAAGACATGTAACTGGCAGAAATAAGCAGTATGAGGTGAAACAAAAAAGTCCCTCAAAGGAAAACACAGGGAAAGTTTAAGCTTGTACCTGAACTCAAGCCAAGCACATCCTCAAAAGGCAGATATATTAATGCAAATTTAACATACCAGTTCCGGCTCAAACCTTCGGTGCTTATAGTCTACGCCTCTTGCCTAAAAGAGCATGTACATCATTTCAAAGTACACTCTGTTTTCAGAGAAAATGGCCCTTTTTATTATTTCTGAAGTTGCTCTCCATTAGCAGCGTTTATTCAGTGCTTGCCTTCTGAGGCGGCAGCAGATGTCAGCCCCCTGCAAAGCTTCTTCACCACCGTTTGATGGAGATCGCACACTAGGACTGCTCATTTTCCAAACTGCAGGGCTTACTTTCCTCCAAAGGAAAGAAGGAAATAAACTGGTCATATTACTCCATTCAAATCTTAATTTATTCATAACAAATCAATCTTCTCCAAAGGATATACAGAAGGACTTGATGTAAACCACTAAAAACAAGGTATCACCCAAAACAGCGGGTGATGTTCGCCCCCTCATGTCCTTCTGGACATCCCTCAGAGCAGCTTCCCTAAAATGAATCCTGGCTGGTAGATTTACCTGCAGACGCTGTCCCTTTCCCTGCAGTATTGCCTCCATCTTCTAAAAGCAAGTGCTTACACATTTCCTTATCCTTGAAGCCTCACTGACCTCACTGCTTGCCACCGGAGCTGAGCACCAGTTTGCTTCAATAGTGGCATTTACTGCCACCTCTGCCATTTTCAACACGTCCAGGTACTTTGCCCGGGTTCTGCTGCCCTCCCAAGAGGGGGATGGGGTGACACCTGCCAGTCCTGTGCACACACCAGGGGCACGCCACGTTACCCGTGCTGGATTTGGATGCCTCTGCTCAGGCAGATGAACAGGTCCGCCCTCATCACGGCGCTTAGGAGGTCACTGGCTCTCCCCCCTTGCAGAGGGATTTGGGATATAGGGGAGAGCAGCACATGACTGCCGAGGGCCAGGTAACGAAGCAAGTGTCCCAAGCGCTTGTGTTGCAGCTGGAACCCAAGCAGGGCCAGTGCGGTGCTGGGTCAGGCCGGCCCAGCCGCGGGAGCCCGCGCAGCTCCCAGTGGGCTCACCCGCACCGGCGAGCGTTAACGTGTCAGGCACCAGCTATGTTATGACACTCACCTGGAGAAATGCGTTCCAGAGTAAATTAAAAATGGATTTCACCCATCAATAATGTGTCTTAATCTGAGAGTTGATGGCTGAATCTACAAATATTGACCAAAAGCTTTTCTATCAGCTTAAATGCTGCAGGAAAAACGCATCAATACTGTTTGCCTTCTGCCTTTTAATGCTTACGACGCAAGCGAAGCCTTTGGCCAAAGAAACTGTAGCCTAAATTAACTCTCAGAGCAAATACACCGACTTACTTCATCTCTGCAGGCAGCTGCCCGACACTGACCACCTGTAGACTCGACTCCTTGGTGTCCAGCCCAAGGAAGCGGATGGAGGCCCCGGGCGTGCAGAGCGGCTCCGCAGGCTGCGGGAGCATCCCCAGCACACAGGGAATGCGCATCCACAGCAATCCCTGCGAACAGGATCCAACCCATTCTTCAGCTGCTGAGGAAGAGCTCCAGCTGTTAGTTAGGAAGAAAATATAGTCCTTCCTTTGTTTCTGTTACCCAAGATGTATGTATGTGTATACACTAGCCTACACTCAAAAGCACATAAATAATGCCTGCAGTAGAGGAAATTTTAGCCTATAGTCTGGAGAAGAACTGGGCTTAAAAATACCTATTTTAACAATCTCTCTGTCCAATTTATGGATGCAAGTCACTATTCCCATACATACTTCACAGGAAAATCTGAAAGGAATTTAAAACGCAATTTTTTGCTTTCTTAGTAAACAAGGAATGCTCTCAAACACAGTTTCTATTACCAGCTACCATCTACCAGGCTACCACAAGCCAGACATTCTGCTTTGCCACACGGGTCCAAGTGGCAATCACCCATATAATACAATGGAGCCCAAAATTCTTTCACACACAAACTCACTTATTCTTCCAGGAAACTGCATATTAAATGCAAACACCATATCAGTTAAAGCACTTCATACATTTTTAACTGTTGAAAGAAAGAATAAAAAAGGTGGCACTGCTTGCACAGACGAATTCAGTTGGGCTGATGGATACCAGCATAATCGATACAACACTGTCTTTAACAAGAGCTAACTGTACAATAAACCTGCACTTTACAGGCACATCTTTCTATTTAAACCAAAACTCATTAAACACAAAAATCCTATGAAAACTATTTTGCCATCAGCAATACACTCCTAACACAGACATATATATATATTCAACACTTTTCTGTTGTTTATATTGAAACTTTGTATTTTAAGGAATGGAATCTTCCCTTAGAGATGTTCCCGGAAGAGAAAAATACTCTAACTGCATAATACATACCTGCAAATGTATAAAAATTTCTCATTTAAATGCAAACACCAAAAAAGGAACTTGCTTGAGCAATGAATGCCAGAAGAACTAAGAGAATCATCTCTGATTAAAATTAGGATATTTATAATATTTATAATATAACAGAACTGTCAAATAAAAGATTATTCACATAACTAGTTTATGCAGTATTTGACTTGTTGCTATTCCCTATCTCAACCTACATAAATCTTTTTTCCCCCCTCTCCAGCATAATCGCACCTTCTCCCAGTTGCTGCAATATAAGAAACATCCCTGTGGAAACTGCAGTAAATTCATACTGCAGAACAGACAAAGTCATTGCACTAAGTTATGGACAGGATGAGGGCGCTCATATTAAAACAAGTTAATTGTAAAACTACTTTGCATCCTGCCCTCCTCTTCCTCTGGGGGAAGGTAGCAACAGAAGGACATTGAGAGGCAGGAGCATTTTAATTTTCCTGGTTCCACTTTATTTTCTAATTTAAGTTTAATTTAGTTAATTTTCTAATCTCAGTTCATTCATGACCAGTATTTCTACTGCCAATGCTGCAGCAAAGCCATATGGCCGAGAGGAAAGGCCACGACAAAGAAGAAAACCTTACCATAAGGGACCAGGTTTATTTAATTGTTTTCTCCTTCATTTATTCCTCTTTTTATAGCAAAACACCAACTGTCCTGCTTTACGTGCTGCTGTGAATTCCGGATCGACGGAGTAGTTGAAGAAGCGCAGGCAGGTGACAGGCCGGAGAAGGGCCGGCAGCAGCGCTGCGCGGAGCTCCCGCGGGCCGGGACACGGTCGGGACGCCCAACCCCGCGCGGCAGCGACGCTGGCCCGGCAGGGCCGCCCCAGGGGTGCCCGGAGGCAGAAGCGCAGCAGCGAGGCCAGCAGCAGCCCCGCGCGCAGCCTCGGCTGCCACGGAGCACGTCCCCGCGCCGTGCTCGTCTTTGCAGAGCGTCCCAGCTCTGTAAATACTGCTTGAGAGCCAGAACAGCAACAGCTCAGGTACTCTGAGCAAAGTATGGCATAAGCAATACGGGCAGCAGTTAAATAGTTACACAAATAAGCAAAATATCAGCACGGGCAGTACTGTTGTTTAGATGCATGATACCCTACAGCACGATGCAGCTAGGGCTGCCGAGCTCCACTCCGCTACTTTAGCGGAACTACCCGCTGCACTAAACCACTCCTTAACTCCAAATTTTGTTTTCTATTTCTTGGCTATTTCTGAAATAATGAAAATTTAACATTACCCACTCAAGTGGCTCAATGAGGGCAGCTTGGAAGATGTCTGCTCAGGACTCTAGAGCATCTTGCTTCAGTTTAACAGATGACCATTTTTTGGAAGACAAAAACAGTCCTTTCGCGTGAACAAGATTTTTTCCATATTTTTGTATTAGATGGGCATCATCTTTTTTAATAAAAAACACTACCTATTTCTATGTTACAGCCAAAACAACTTCCAGCACTCTTGAAACAAGCTAAGCATGAAAATATGCCTTATATTTTTACAGTCATTTTTTAATCTTCAAATATATCACAATTAACATTTTGGAACATAAAGTAACGCACCCTCTTCTGAGGCTAAACACAAAGTGCACAACCACCTCCTAAATGGAAAACGGGCACCTTTACCTTCTCGCTCCCCATTCCAGCCCTACCCCAGGCTGGGACGGGATGGATCTGATTTAGGCTGACACTTCGCTGGTGAGAGGGCCTCCCTGCAGCTTGGGGACAGGGAACAGCACGGCCAGAGGCACCTGCCAATTAATATCCCCACGCCGGGTAACTCTCTGAAATGTTCAGGGTCCTTCAAAGGATTCGGTGCTGGGCTGCACCTTAATTTGTGCATCACCTTCCAGCATATGTGATACATATTCCTTCAAATATACATCCGTAGGAGCAAGGGAACAAGCGTCCCTCGCACACCGACCTCTCCCTCCCAGGACGAGCCGAGTGCACGGACGCGATCGAACAGGCTGCACCCAACTGCTCGCTACCCACTTCCACACACAGCTTCTCTGACAACGACCACAGACAATTCGAAAGACCACGGTTACAGAAATCAAAGCAGGAAAAGCAAACGCTAAAAGGGACAGGGCGCCTGTTGCCCACAAAAACAAGCCTGTAAAATGCAAAACCAAAAACTCAATACACACAGAAAATCAGAGGTCACGCTAAATGAGCCTGAAAGCAAAGTGGCTACAAAGCCCAAGGAAACTATGTAACCAGGTGTAGGAAAAACAAAGAGGAAGAAACTTCTGTACAAACACAATTATGTCTTAATCATGTACTTTTAAAATTCAGTAAAATCTATTTTCAGCTCAGCATGAAATTGTCAGGAAAATAGGCAATCTGCATTTAGAGGATGCATAAATATGTTTATTCTTCTTGAGGAGGTTTGGGGAGAGTTTGACATCTTCTGTGTGTTTCAGCAGTTATATGTAACTGCAACAGATAAAACTGTATATTTTCTAAAGCATTACCTAAATCAATGGCTGTGTTCACGTCACCAATACGGGAGCACACAGTATAGGGTCTAAAAATGACAAGAATTCTAGTATAGATTTAAATACACAAACACCACAAGCTAAAATAAGCAACAGGTAACTTAAAATACAGCAGCTAAAATGGCTGCTTGTGCTCAGGGGAAAACAACCCCTCTCAGAACAAACATTTTTCAATATAAGTGAAAAAATAATGACTAAATTTGTGATATCCAGGAGAATTTCACATGAACATCAACAGCAAAATCAAGTGCCTAATGCCTCGACTTTTCCTACATTGCAAAGGGGCTATTTAGACTTGATTCTGAGGACTTCAGAAGAGCAAATAATGGAAAGTAAAACCAAATGGTAGAAAGTTAGACTAAAAATGATTTGGATACTCCTTGTTCGGCCAGTGGGCAAATATTTCTCTTCTCAAGATCCACAGTCAGCCTCGCACTGCTCCCACGTGTATGTAGGACGGCATCATTGCCGTTTCAGAGCTGGCAAAACCCACGATCACCAAGGAGGGCAGGGGCTGCGCGGCCGCGCCGGGCTCGGAGCCGCTCCGGCTGCGCTCCGGCACAGCCGGGAGCGAGGGGAGCCCGCGCAGCCCGCGGGGCTCCCGACGACGCGTCCGCGCCGCTCCCTGCGGCGCTACCCAGCGAATCGGGGCTGCCCGGCCCTGGAACACGGAGTCAGGGACGCCAGCGCATTAAAACAAGTCTTGCGACTCCTCTGGAATTCTTTTACCCATAGTATCAAGGTACGAAAACACCAAACTGAAAGGGTCACTTAGTCCTTCAGAATTGCAACCACACACATGCCACTGATGGATACTGCCTTTCCTCAAGGAAAGGCCAGAGGGCTGCAGGAAGTTTCTGAGAAATTGTGGTTTGGGAGGTTTTTTTTTTTTTTTTTTTTTTTTTTTTTTTCTTTTTTCTTTTCTTTAAACATAACCTGATTGATTCAGTGTTCCTGAGCTGAGTGGGCAGACTGATTTTTGCTTCTTTCCCCTTTTCTTACTTCATTTCCCCTTACTAAGTTTCCTGAATGGGAAACCACAAAACCCATCCCAGGGCACAATTCCACCTGCACTTAGCTTGTGATTCGGGAGTGTCTTCACATGATGAGAAGCTACCACTGCAGACCCACATTTGCCTCTTGGAAGGACAGCAGCGAGCTCAAGAACTCACCTTTCCACGAAACGCATTTCACGAAGAACTCAAAGCCACTGTGGAAAATAATCTAAAAATAATCTAAAAATAATCTAAAAATAATCTAAAAATAATCTAAAAATAATCTAAAAAGGACATTTTGGTGCTATTTGTCAGTATGCCTAGAGTTGTATCTGCCATTACGTGTCTAGGAGCCAAAAAGGAAGAGGAAAAAAAAAAAAAAAAAAGGCAGTTATTTCCCCCTCTTCACTAAAATGGGGGAATCACAGTTTAGTGTCGTTCTTTGCTGTTTTTATACTGTGATGTGAACATCAGGTAATATATATCAGGTAACATACATGTCAGACTTCATTCTTCATATAGACATATACATATATGTCTAAATAATGCACATGTATGTGTATTACCAGGGAGCAGCCAGCCTCGCCTGCCCCTGGCCACCCGCTCACAACAGTCACAGGAGGCGAGCGGCAGACAGCAGCCCTCCACGACAAGGGATTAATTAGAGGATTAGCAGAGCCCATGTCCCAGCTCCGTGGCTGCGCAACGCAGCACAAGGGCTAGGCTTTAACACAGGTTTTTTGGGTGGTTGCCACGCACAGACTCTCATCTACACTGCAGGGCTGTATTTGCCTCCAGCTTCCAGGGCAACAGGTACAAGCTAGGATTCAACTAGCTAAGACATCGGCAAGAGATAAGGGTGACCCTGAGCTCCACAGGCTCCTGCTAGTCAGATCCAGCCCTGCTACCAGATCTTGCAACTATTCCTAGACCTCTACGTTTGTATTTGATGCTAGTGCGTAATTAACTGGATAGTTATTAGATGTAGAGTCTCCTCCTCAGAGATTTTGTTTCCCTTTCTCCTTGATAGGGGGCTTTGAAGCACAATGTATGTGTTCAGAAACACACCGTCACCCAGCGGGTCGCGTAATAAGATCACAGGACATATCCGTGTCGATATTCCTCATTTCCACACCTATGGCTTTGCTCAATGCTCCTAGTTTTAGGAAGTCTGGAATACAAAAGCTTTTTATTTTCACAAACATCCATTACCATTCTGCAGGTGCAACTGCACTGCTCAGGTCGGTTTAACCATCTTTTTTTTTTTTTTTTCCCTCCATTTCCTTCCACTATTCCACCCCAAAGTGTAACGCTGATTACAAGAGTTTAAACTTTTCCTGCGAGCCCACCAAAAGAAATCTTCAATTTCAGTAGGAAATGCAAAGCAGCAGGCCAGGGCCAGAGCTTGTGATAGCAGCCCGGACAGCGCAGCACCACAGCTATACATGCTACGCTCCCTGATTTCTCCTTTAATGTAAGGATGTCACAGAACCCAGCATGTATACCAATGCTTACATATGGAAAGTACAGGGTACTTTTAATAAAATGTGTACATACAGATATTTGTGAGGTAACATTAAAGCTCCCAAATGAAGCAGATGGCAGCATTTATCTGCTTTCACTATTTCAAGAAACTGTTTTAAGAGTACCCTGTGCGGCAATCTTGGAAGAACCTGAAAATACAGAGTTGGGAGCTCCACACCTTCACAGAAGCCCTACTGCTTCCTGCTGCTCTAGGTCTCCTTGGCGCAACAATCCATACTGGTAGTTGTGCTTTCACTTGGCCAGAAGGTTCTAACTATACCTTATAATTTTATTTTTTAAATCAACTATTAGGTCCCATTCCTAAAGCCCAATGGCTATTAAGGAGACATGCTCACCTCTCCATTGTTTACAAAAAAAACAACTAAAAAAAAAAAAAAAAATCTTCTGAATGACAGCCCTAAGGTCTTTGACATTTTATCATTTTCTCGTATTACCATTTTCTCATATAATATGACATTCATACGTCATTAACCTACAGACCGCTGCTTTATCATTACTTTCCTCTACCCTTCTTCTTCTGCTCCCATAAGGACGCGTGAGCTGCACAGCACTTCCAGCTCAATGTAAGCCAACCTGCTGCCACCGTGGAAACGCCAAGCACACAGAGCCAGCCTCACCAGCCACATGCACAAGTTTTAACAGATATTTCAGGAGCTGAAATACAAAATGATCCAACAGACACTATCCTGGGGTTTATACATGTCAACAGTATCAAATGAGGCACAGACCAGGTCATATTAGCAGTGAGAGGAGGAGACAAAATTATCATGTAATAAGATATTACCTCAGGTTCCTGAGAAAATTTTTAGCAATGAATGTAAATATGAAGCAGGACAACTAATTTCTTGAAATTAAGTAATAATTTCATTCTGAAATGAACCTACCACCAAAACCTCAGGTGACACGGGAGGTTCTGCAAGATTCGTCTTCTACACTAGGAGAGACGGTAACAACCGCCAGCATACACAGTCACAACACTCACCGAACAAGTAACTTCGGTGCTTTTTCATTATTATTATTCATCATGCACTAACAAGTGACAGGCCAAGGCCCGTTTGATTTAGTTGATTAGCTGAATTTGAGATATAGGATGTACATGTCCTGAAGCAGTTTTTTTTCTCTGAGACTTCTTTCAGTCTTTACTACCATCGGTCTCACCTGCCTCATCTCTGGTTTGCAGCTCCAGCAGTTTTTGTGTGTGTACCTTCAGAACGTCACTGCAACTTTTATATTGCAGAACATCGCAAACATCTCCAAAATAAAGTTATTTCAAGCATAATCATTTAATTACAAGTGACATAAGCAGTAATTAAAAGGCAATTTAAGAAATCCCCATTGCAGCCATAGTATTAACACTTTCCTCAATACTAGATTCTCCAAAACTGCCTTAAAGTAGCAGCTAATGCTACTTTAAGCAGCACTGACACAGTAAAATCCAAGCTTCCTAGCTACAGGAAGTTTAAAAATCAAAACAAAACAACCAAAACAGGCATGTGCTACCCCCCAAAACCAAAGCACATCAAAAAGCACAACCCAAACCCACCTGTTCTTCTATTCTCTATATGTATTTAAACGCTTCCAGCATTTTTCCTTCCTTCACAATAGCATGTAAAAGGAAAATAAAATTATTCATTCATAAAATAAAAGAATTAAAGAACACTTGAAATATAAGAAATATAAAATAGAGCAAGTATAAAACAAACACCTTCTACAAAACATATATTCAATTTCATTGTCATGCTGTATTTAAGGATTTGAAGTATTTTATACCCAGGATTGTGCACGAATAATGAACGACCTTAATTACAGTATCCTTAAGGAAATTAAAAGAAATGTTTAAGTGAAATGTTTATCAACAATGCAAATCTTTAACCTGCAAAACAGAAATGGGCTTTTGAGGAGTCAAAACAAAAGCAAAAATAAATAAATAAATAAATAAAGAGCAAACAGAACCCTCTTCCTTCACCCTGCTGCTCAAACACAGCTATTTTTGCATTTCTCTTCTAAGGAGACAACCCCGCGCGTCACGTGGAAACACCCAAGGCCACGGCTGTCGCTGCGGGGCCGAACCGCGGGGCGGCTCCCCTCAGAACGCGGCGGCTGCCTTGGCGTCCTGCTTCTAAACGCGATTCCCGCGCGTCACGACGCGCGCGGAGCCGGCCCTGCGCCCCCTGCTCTGCAGTCCGCGCTCGCTCTGCCCACACTTACCATTTCTGCCCAGCAGCAAAATAAGGTAGCAAATTATCTTATTTTTAAAATTAGAAAAAGTTAATCTAATGTGGTTACATTTTTAGGACCATCAAAAGTGGTCCTGCCTGTTGAGCCCATTAGCACTGAGGCCCCAGTACGGTGTGTTTAAACTTACTACTGCCAGTGGGGTGGCAAGTGAGGGGAATTCCCACCATATAAAATCTAAAATAAGAGAATTTAACATGGTTAAATTGTTCCCAAGCCATGAAACATTGGCAAACTCTTCCATTACAAATGGCTCTGTTACCACTTAGCCAAGAAAGATTAAAGTTTTACTCAGCATTCGGACACCAACACCACACGAGGAATATTGCTCCTGCAACACCACACAATTCGGAGCGCAGAATTCTCCCAGGGCACTCGCTTACAGTACTCAGAGCTGCATCACCAGAATAATTACATCGTATTTCATTCCATGGAAATCCGCAGCTTCTTGAGATGCTGCTGGCCGCTGTCCCCATGTATTTTTGTTGACTTCAGTGAAGCCAAGACCTGTCGCACAAGCCTCGAACGGATCCTCGGGGCCATGCTAGCGTGGACAAAGCACCATCTCACCTCAGGAGTATTCCAGGAAAGGCAAGTCACAACGAACCTCAAGGCCTCAGATTAAAAGGCTACGTGGGTGAAAGTGCTGAAGTCAAATTAAAGCACAGGATAAATACCAAACTGAAAATGCTACCTTAAGGGTAAGACTATGATGAAGCATCCCAAAGATTTTTAAATTTTGTGCATTGAAAATTTGTTATTGAGAAAGCAATATTATAGAGCAAGCAATCTCTCCTGCAACATTTAAAATCACTGCACAAACATGCCACGCACTATAAATAAATTGGGTTAATTTAATTCATTACACTCTTTAAATATGATCTTGAGAAGCAATCCCTGTTGCTCATAAATATTCTAAATACTTCCTACCTGTACGTTCATCTCCCAGACAGTTCAACACAAACAAACACACAGAGCCAAGTGGCCAGGACTTTAGAAACTGCCTCTCCCAGGCGGCTGCCACGGGACTCCTCGGACACACGGGCACCACGGAGCCCACGAGAGCGTCCCGCTGCCGCTAGGGCCAAGCCCAGCGATCCCAACAACAGATTATCCCTCCAGGACGGTGGGGCTACAGCACTTCTCGGCATGAGCTGACACATTAGCAAGGTAGCGTTTCATTTATTTTCCACAAGGCATGCTTTAGCATATTTAATTAAAAGAGCTGAGCTGACTAAAGAAAAGCGTGATAGAATACAGGGGTAAGTCAGAGGCGCAAAGCAGCGTGCACGCGCTGCCCGTGACTGGCCTGCTCAAACCAACGCGCTCTCCTGCACGCGCAGAGTCTTTGCAACCCCCCTAATTCCACTTGGGCCCAAATAGGATTCTGGATTTACTAGGACTGAGCCATAAAGAGCTGACTGCAGGATTAATGGCCTAATGCTCTACATAGTGCAGGATTTCAACTTGAACAGAGCTTAAGCACATGTCTGTATTATACTAGCAAACTCCTATTTCATCTAATATCTTTCCAAGGAATCTGTAATATGAGATAGGGCCAAGATTTAGAGTTTGCTCTAGGAAAAGCTAGACAAGCTAGATCCACAGTACAAAATTAGCTTGTTTTGCCTAGAACTGGGAAAGGAGGGGGAAGGAAAAAAAAATTACTTATTATTCATTCAAACAAAAATGCAATGTAATATTAGTCTGATGTTGTCTTCACTATAGAGCTTCTCAAGCACACAATGGAAATTACTGAGAAGAAGGAGAAGAAAAAAAAAAAAAAAAAAAAAAGGAACATTTTTCCAGGAACATGTAAACATCAACTTCAGTCACCACATGAGCACCTTCCTAAGAGTTCTTGTTTCGTGTGAGAGATGCATAAAATACTACAGCATGGAACTTCTTGCATAAGAGAATGTATACAATGCACCGCAATCTGTTAATACAGTGCTAATTTTATATGCAATACAAAATAGGAAAAAAAATTATTTAAAAAATAGGTTTTTATAAACTTATAAACAAAGTTGGGAATTAGACATCAACATTATACTTCTTATTTCTAGCCTAGAAAAAAGCTTTACTGAACAACTGATTTACATTTCTTCGTTTGTATGTTGAAGAAGAAAAGACTTATCCCCCAAATTTGTATTTTAACTTCCCCTAGAAGGTTTATTTTCTAGGTCAAATTTTTGTAAGCCTCTCTATGCGCTTTTGATGAAGGGGGGACTTCAGGACAGACTGCACCCAGGTCTCAGCCGTGCAGATTAGGGACAGCAGCACCCGAGACACAAAGAGCAGAGGCCACTACTTTGCACACAAATAGAAAGAATATCCAGTACACGGAAAGGCTTCTCCAAAGGTCTTAAACGTGACCTCAGTTGTCACTTTCCCTTACTTTGCCCAGATGGCTCAATTTTGAGCACTAGCATCTATGTTTCACATGTGGATCATCTGTGGAGTGTGTCATTAAGAGGGGTTCACGGAAGGAAAAAGCTATTTTTGTCACAACCAATACCACACGACAGGATTCGATGCGGGCAGCAAGCTGTGCACGAGCCTAAAGCAGATACGGAGGCTCTTCAGATTTTTACGTGTATCTGGAGCCGGGGAACTGGGCTAGGTGAGATTAGGCCAGCATAACCTGCTGAAACAAACAAAATCATTTCTTATGAAAAGGGAGAAGGATTTTCAAAAAGAAAGGGAGAAGATGCTGGTCAGATAAACTCAGGATTACAGGAGCACTAAATATTTCAAATTGACTTTGAATTTTAATATAACTCAGCAATAAATCCATGCAACACAATGCAAAAAGAAGATTACTTTGAAGTTACACATAAAAAAATAAAATGAAAAAAATTAAAAACAAACACTGGCTAGATTTAAGGCATGATCTAATGAAAGAAAAGTCCCAGATAACATTAAAAGCGCAATTATAAAAAGATCAATATGCAAGACTTAACAGTAAACTTTACAGATGCTCAGATGACCTAGTCAGTAGATTTTAATTATTGTGAGTCAAGCTTTTAATAACGTGGAATGAAGCTCAATACAGAGGTGTCAAAGCTCGCACCACATTGCTGCAGAAGTTCTCGCTAGTGCAGCAAGGCCGCAGAGCCTAATCTCCAGGTGCCTGCTTGCTCCTTTCTCATTCAGCTGCAGGGCTTCTGCAGCCAGACCGTGAAGGCAAGCAGCACCTTTCTGCTTCCAGCAGTAGGTATTTCACAAAGGACACAAAACACTAGATGTTATTCTTAATCTCATTTATATTAACATATTTTTCAGCATGTCAACTGGATGGCAAGGGGCTTTTTTTTTTCCCCATGTTTTTTTTTAAAGTAGAACAGATTCCCAAGGACGAGGAGGATGACACTGGAATAAATTTCACTGTAATTCTTTAGTCATTATTATGCAAATGCATTCTCCCTTCAGATTGGGCAATCAAGGCCGTTGAGAGTGTCTATAGCTAAAAACTCCCATTATAGCAGACACGAACACTCCACGTGACCACTACTGAAAGAAGCATGGCATTCAGATACACAAACAATGGTGGCATTATTGTAGAAAACGTAACTTTTCAAATTATTAAATTCCATACTGTATGAAGAAACAAATATTAAAATCATCTATAATGATAAATCTGATCACTATTTATTTTGAAATCTTCCCCAAAACTCCGGAAAATTCAGTCATAAAAACAGTGACTTAAAGCCAAAATAAAAACATTATTCTCACTTCGCAAAATAGAAAAACCACACCACGTGACAACCACGTGTCACACCACGTGACAACCTGCATCACCTTATCACTATGCACTTGCTCAGTAATTCGGATTTCTCTAACGTTTTATTCTATCTCTTAAAATGTTTCTAAGACTCAAAAGCGAAAATTATCCTGTCTACTGAAGTTTTAAACAGCACAGACTCAAATATACCGCGTATTTTGTAGGACAATTTTAGGTAATCCTGAAACTGTCCTTCGAGGGCTGCGTGCAGTCTGAGCTTCACGCTCTCGGGCTCCGCAGCCCTGCACAGACCTGTGCCCGCTGCCCGTCCGCAGGGCTCTCCTCAGTCAGGGAACGCTCGGTCGCAGCTGCACGCGAGACTCCGCTAACCCAAGGGCAGCCAGAATTTTTAGGTAATATCCATCATCAAAGCTTCCAGTGCTAGAAGTACACACGGTTCTTAGGAACACTCCAGTTTTCATAAAACTATTTTCTCCTAAGATATTGACTGTCAGTAAGCTCTGCAGGTAGGTAGGTCTAAGTGTGACATGTGCTTCGCAAAAAGAAAAGCCAGTGTGTGAAGACAGTTTCAAGTAATCTCGCGATTCATTTGTTGAACATTTAAAAAAGTATTCCATTCATACTTTCAGGACAAGGTAGACTTCGCCCCATGCAATCTTTTCACACTGACTTAGGAGGCATCAATCAAAAAATAAATAAATAAATAAATAAACAAATACCCACATGTAAACTCTTAATGTATCAAAAAAATTCACAGTTCAAAAAATAATCAAAACTGAGGAGAACAAGCTGTAAATTTCTACACAGCTTTTAAACAGAGTCCTGTTACAAAGTACGCTAGAGTTATCCGACTTCAGGGCAGTAAGACGGAACACATTTGCAACTACATCACAAACATGTCACTTTTCTGTCAGCTACCACAGGTGAAGAGTGTTCCTGATACCTTCAATATTTTAATATTTATTGTGAACCAAGCTAAAATACATTTATAGTATTTATAGTAATTAAAATAATTAAAAATGAAAAAAAATACTTTAGAGAAACAAATCCTTACATTACAAAATATCTGTCAATTCATGCTAAGATGGGATTCACAGTGTGTGGGATAGCGTGACATCAGCTGGAAGGAGTCTATAAAAATTATTAAGTACCACATCTCCCAGCAATAATGTCTTTTCTTGTTGTTTGTTTGTGTTAAAGTGTGCAGTGAGAAAGGTATTTTCTTGAACTGTGTAATGAAAATCTACAAATAAACTTAGTGTGTTGTCACAATAGCCAAATCAACACTTGGCATTTTATTTGTCAGCAAGTTTGTGACCAGATTTCAGTGTAATGCACATATTGATCCAGCTATTATTAAATCTTCATGGTATGCTATTAAAAGTATCCGCTACCACTGCTACTGTAGACAGTCTAACGTATACAGGAATTGGATAAGTAAATGTGTTTCTATGGAAACTACTGAAATGAATACCCTATTTTCTAAACTTGGTCATAACCCTAAACTTTTATTATAGCATCCAAATGTCTCCTTCACATGCTTTACAAGATCACAACACAGCCATTTTCTCTTCAAGGACAGTAATATGTTGTAAGACTTGAATAAATTAACTTTCATCTTATACTTTTTTTTTTCTCTCTAAGACAACATTTTAATAATTTCTAACAGCTTTATGACAATTCCCCTTTTTTGCACTACTTAAGATGTAGTTAATACTGAAATAAAAATATATTTGCATAAATGTATTAGATAGCAGAAGTCATAATATTAAAGATGTCACTGCTTTATGAAAAGCTAAAGCGTATATTCATGTTCTAAAGCTACATTAAAAGCATTATTCATCCTGCAAAGACAAGCATTTAAAAATTACAATTTCATCTCATTCACATGCACTCATATATTAAGAATTCATTTTTCTTCACAATTACTGTTACTGCAATCAATGCACATGCTCCTCCTCTTATTGTTTAGAGAGCAGTACTTTATTTCCCATGCTCACTGTATTTTCTCACTCAGTCTGGGCAGAAAACTGTCAATCAAAAACTACGTACAAAGACAGCTCTCAAAACCAAAAATACCAAATTTAACTCAGAATTCTGAATCTGAAATTAAAGCTAGAAAACAACTCTACTGCAGAGAAACATTGATTTCAAATCCTTTAATCATGAATCAAGCGAAATAAGCAACTCCCCCAAAGCCTTCTGACTCCAGAATGTGCTCCTCTGCCATCATGACTCCTAGATGAGAATTAACACTGCTCCCCTCTTAGTGACTGACCACACTAGGCACAAAAACCAAAAGATTCTCCTGATATGTCCTTCTAGGTTTTCAGAATCTCTAACTTGCGGAAAATGAAAACAAAACCTAAGAGAAGATACCAGACTGTCAAACTGCCTCCTTATGCTTAGAGGTATTAGTAGGGTTTTTAAATTAAGAAAGAAAGGACTACCTGGGTGAATTTATCAGACAGTAATGCCCCCCCGCATGATGCCAGAACAGCGCCAAGAAGCAAGGTCCCCTGGGGCAAACCACGATGCTGCCCCACAAGGCTCTTACAGGCACCCGCTGACCTGCTCACACCACCGCGCCGGACACGCGAGGACGTCCTTGGTGGCAGCCAGCGCGAGGATGCCGCGAGCTGCCCCTGTCGCGGGCAGCCACCGCTCCAGTGAGACACCGCCTGCAAAGTCGCTTCAAGATGTTAAACCCTGCACCCAGCTTCCTAAGGTTATGCACTAAATCGTTGTTCAAAAGAGGCTGTGTTTGGACTTTCGTGCGCTCTGAGACAATTAAATTTAAATGGTATCGAGAACAAGACTTGGAGTTAATAAGAAAGTATTTATAATCCTTATAGCTTGCTCTTCATTGCCTCCATTATGTTCAATAGTGGGAAGAAAAATGAAACTGAAGAGGAAGATCAAGCCACTTTTGAAATAAAAGGACCACAGCTCCAGTTTTTACATATACCTTCTTTTTGAAATCTCTTTGAATATTGTGATTTAACTTGGATGTGAGTGCTCCAACATGCTTTAAGCAGCATTTCCTTGGCTGTGAGCCCATCTTGCTGAGTGAACTGACTTTTAGACTGTACAAAGGAGTTTTGTTTTAAATATAAATAAGACTATTTCCTCAAGCAGATCTGAAAGCATTTGGACTGGTCAGCTGCATGTTTTGTATGTTCCAGGGGAATCATCTACTGGGAATAACAGAATGGATTTGATTAGTTCATGCAATTAAAAAAAAAAAAACAAAAAAGGATGTATCCACTATTCTCATTGAAAGGAGAAAAAAAGAAAAAAAAAAAAAAAAAAGGCAAGCGAAGCCCAGGAGTTATTAACAAAACCAACCCCATACCAAACCTCCTAGCAAGGGCTATAGCTCTTGCTCATTTTGATAGGAGGTAGGCAATTTCTTCCTTGCTGGCAGCTACAGGGAGTCCCTGAAACCTTCCGAAGCTGAAGATAAAAGTTTCCCAAGTTTCAAGGAAAATCTCCATGCTTGTTGTGCAACTTCCCACCCAAGGGAAGGGATCTCTGGGAGCAGCGAAGGAGCCCCCTTCCCGACCCCAGGCTGCCTGTTCGAGGGGTACCCCGCGGGCTTACTTTGCTGTTGCTTCAATACTTTTCAATGAACGTTGCCCATGCTCCATGATTCAGGCATCCTGAAGCATCTTGCAACACCCACACTAAAGCATTAGGAGAAAGCAACGGTTAAACCAACGCAACCTGGGGCTGTGTGCTAAGAGAACGCAAAATTCCTGGCCTACTGAGGTAGTATTTTCCCAGCTCCTACACGAGACACTGCTGCAGAGCAGCTGCTGAACAGCTGTCTGGTATCAACCTGCTTCCTAAGTAGGAAAAAGCTTCAAGAAGTCAGTGTTATTCTTTCACCAGGGCTACAAAAATAGATGCAAGAAAGATGACTTGACTGAACGCCAGCTCCGGTTTGATCAGCATCATGCTTGTGAGCCACTAGGCAGTGTTACTAACCCAGCACAGCGACAGCTCCTAACACGAGCAATCGTGCTCGTCACTCGTGCACCCGCTGATGTGTGGCGAGACACCAGAGGGCAACTCCCGACAGCCGTGTCCTTCCACGAGCCAGCACCACGCGCGTCAGCATCTACTGCACGCTTACCTTTATGGACTCTTTCAAGGCAACAGTTCTTATGACCAAAAAGACACAGAAAGTTGCCTCTCATGTCTAAACACAAAGCTACACAAGCTGAAGTCTTCCCTCTCTAATTAATGACTAGAGTAATCGAATAGTGATTTAAATATTAGGTTATTGTCCCATTTAAATTTCTATTAGTATATTTATTTGGTTGAACCATTTTGGTATTCTTGTGGAAATCTTCTATTTATGTTGTATTTTATATTTAGAAATTGCATTGCTCAGTTAGAGGTATTCATAGACTGACAAATACAGCGCTTAAGTGATAGTACCCAGGGTTGGGGGAAAAAAAAAAAAAAAAAAAAAAAAAAAAAAAAACACACAAACACCCAGTAATATGTTATGCCCTCCATAATAACTTGCGGCACTTACTGCAAAGAGGTTTTAGGAGCCTGCTGCACAGGGACATACAGAAGTTTAAGAAAATGTTTCTAATTACTCCACCAAGACACACACAATTTCGGCAGAATTGGATGAAGAAATCTTGCTGGATCTCTATAAGAATGGATTACATTACATAACAAATTATGATATTTTGGATTTTTTATATTTCACAAAAAGCATTGTGACACAGCAACAAATATCACCCTCTATTCCAGCAAAAAAATACTTAGGCCATTGAATAAGCACACTTGCAAGGCAAAATTCCTATGAATTTAGTGGACAGGAATGTAACATATTTATAAAGAAATTAGTGTATCAATTATTATACTATTACTTCAAGTGTGTAGATATACTGAAACAAAATCCCACAAGCTTCAAACAAAGTTTCTGAACCTTTAATTATGACTGCCAGTAAGAAAAAAAAAAAAAAAAACGTTTTACTGAAATTATTTGTACAAGTCTTTGTTCAGTAAATTAACTGCCCTCGTCTGCTAACAGTATTTTCCTAAAGCCAACAGCTTTTAAGTGTTACATTAACAGACCCTATTACACCTGTTTAGAATACAGGTGATTACAGTACACTTGAGTTATTCTAACAGAACGCAGTATGTCACCAAACATGGTAAAGGTATCGCTGACGGACATGGTTTTATACTCTACACAGTTGGCTCTTCCCCCCCCCGTCATTTTAAGCTGATCAAAAAGATGAGGATAAAATAAGTGAGCTACTTTTTCCTCAGTGCGTTCTTTGTAGAATATCAGTAATCTCACAAAAGGAAAAATCTAATAAATTTCCAATAAAATAGTGTCAGTGCTCTCACATACTAAATATCACTTTAAAACTTTGCAAACCATTTTATAATCAGTAATTTTTCTGGGATAGCAGGAGAATATGCATGCTAACAACATTAATACAGTATTATGGGTCTTCCGGTAGAAATAAAATTATACATCCAATATAGCTTCCTTCCCAAAACTGAGGGCAAACAGCTTCTATATGCTGATTTCTGCACAGAAATTCTGAATTCCATGTTCTATGAAGTTAATTAAGTGAATATTTAAAAAAAAAAAACAAACAAAAAAAAACACACATTCAAGTAGCCAAAGGCAGAGTAATCCAAAATAAAAGTCTACAATTAGACAATGTTTTGCTCATTTTCATGTCTAGACAAGAATCAGAAAAATCATACTTGTCAGTTCTAGATGTTTTCAAGAAAGAAATAAGGCTGGAACAGGGAGGAATATTAATCTTTTTTTAAATCTAGATCAACGTACAGAAATTGATGTTAACGTTCAAATAAAATCTATCAGTCTAATATTTTATACTTTCTACTACAAATCATCCTATTAAGTAGCAAAAAGGCAGATCATACTTAAAAAATAATCTACGATCACTTTTCTGCAGCTGAGAGAGATAGATATTGTCATTTTATTCACAATATGCCAGATTCTAATACTTGTTAATACCTACTATCTGTTTTTAAAATACAATATTCCTATTACACAGAAAAACAGGGACAATAAAAATACCCTAATGCTTTGGAAACGCATTAGAAGAGTAACAAATAAAAACGTACACCGCTCAGCTATGTGCGCGTTTGGAAGGTGAAAGTTATGTCTTCCTAACACATTTTGATAAGGACTGCCATACGACAAATAAATCACTTCACAGTATTTTCATTTCAAGCTATTATGGCTATCAGCTCAACCCATATCCCCAAAACTCTTTTGGAAGGATAGCAATGACTTAATCTGCGGACAAAGCCAAGGATCTGTGGTTTTATACATACATATGTATGTATACGTATTTATGATAAGAGTAATAGACTCGGACACACCTTTTGTCTCTTGCCAACACTACCCGCATTACAAGAGCAGTTGCACTAATTATAATTAGCCTTGTTCCAATCCTCTTAGAGATTCAAATTACCTTTCCTCCTCCATGTGCTGAGCCTAAACTCCTGAAGGATAGGACATTAATTTACAAGAAGAAGAAGAAGAAGAAGGGAGAGAAGAAAAAAAAAAAAAAAAAAAAAAAAAAAAAAAAAACACACACACACACCCTCACACTTATTTCACAAGACTTTCTTCCTCCTTCCAAGTGGGATTTTCCACAGGTTGATAGCTTTAACTGTATTCAGGAATCAATTTTAGTTTCCACAGGTTACTATCAATTTTATTACAAGTCCTAATCAGTGCTTATGTCATTTCTTTTGGCTTTTGTTCTTTTCGGCACACCATCTGTCCTGTCAATGCCCGTTCTGCAAACTTACCATTATAAGATGAAGACTAACCAGTTACTTCTGTCAAGGTTCCCTTTTCATGAAGGCTCCCAGTAGCAAATTACATGGCTAAAAATATCTGGAGTGAGACAAGCCTATCTCTACTCCATCTGCATTTGAGACTTCATCCTCACGTTTTCATATAGCAGAAGGAATCAAAGTATCTTTTAAAAGTTTTCATTCAGCAAGAGTTAAGAGTTTAAAAGCATGTTTCCAATCAAAAAACCTCCACAAAAGTAAGAAAAAGCATCAAGTGTCAATGGTAAGTTGAATGACATTTGTTAACAAAGGAAAAAACGCACCCTTTTATTTCCTTTGGTTTTCTGTTTCACACATCAGAAAGTACACATGCAAAAACTCAGACTTTCTTACAGCAAAGGTCAAACCCCAAGATAACTGAAACCAATTCAGAAACCACTAAAATACAAAAAAATAGAAAAAAGTAACTCACATTCCAATATTTTCTCTGTCTCAATCAGAATAAAAAAAAATCAGAAAGTATAGGAAAAAACATATGAGGTCAAATGTTTCCAACAAGTCTTTAGCCTTCAAAGATTAAAGTTGGCACTTACCCCTTAGAGCCGGCAACAGAGACCTCTCTTTCTTGTCATCACATTTATTACATTCACTGAAGTACAGAAGTAAAAAGACATCCACAAGCACCCACAGGAGAGAAGTGGCTAGAACCACCTTGCAGTAAACAAATCTCCTCATTGCTTTACTTTGTTTCTAGCTAAAGCGCCGAGGAAAGATGCACTGGACTTGCACCATTAAAATCCAACATGGGAGCAGAGAAAAGCAACCCCCTGCAATTGTTTAAAAAAAAAAAAAAAAAAAAAAAAGTCCACATTAGCTAACAAGTATACACAGTTTGAATGAAAATACATAAAGTGCTATGTTGAGATATTTTAATTATTTGTTTCTTTCTGTATATATAGGTACTTTTTGTTTTCCAATCCACTGTTCCAGTATGTCTTCTGAACAGTAAAAGCACACCAATTTTATCTTTCAGAGAAATGTCATCCTGGATTTTTGAATGCCCTCTTGCCACCCCATACATGCCTGCAAAAGAGCACTGCAGACATCCATGTACCTCGCCAGCAGCAGCACATTTGGTCAAGGGAAGCCAAGTGTAAAGGTCTTCATGTCCCCTCAGCCTCCCAACATCCATTCCTAAGTCACACGGCTGCATTTAACCCGCCACACCTACCGTTACAGAGTGCATTCCATGCCAAAGCAGGGCTTTCTACTTCCTCTTTCCAGAGCACAGTCTCAACACTGAACTGCAGGATGACTTCCCCAGTGCCTAAAAAAAAAACAAAACAAAACGAAGGGAAAAAAAAAAAAAGGAACAAAAAGAAAAAACTTAAACATGACTGTATTTTCTAAGACACAAAAAAGATCGTTTTAATTAAGGTGACTCTTACACGTTTTGCACACATTTACCTACCTATGTTAATTAAATATAAGTTTCTATGCATTGCTTTCTATTCCAGCTATGAAAAGGTCTCAGCTTCTCAAAGCAACAGTATTAAGATTGGTAAAATCTGGTCTTTCCCAGCTACCTCATTCACGGCCTGGCTTTCTTTGTACTTACTTGGGTTTATATCACAGCACTTCACACTGCCATATTACTTGCTAGTTAAACAATTTCTGGCAATTTCAAAGCAATCTTCACAAGGAACAAATCTTCACAAATATAAATTTGGTCATTATCACACCTGAAATTAAAGGAAATCTGAGAGAATCATGGACAACTGATCAACTTATCTCTGTGTTTAAAACAACAGCTTACCAGGTGAAAAACACCTCTGCGAGCGCTTCCGTGGGCCATGAACACAGTCACGTTCATGGCTTAGTGAACAAGGCTCATGTTCACTTTAAATAGCTCAAAATGTTCTATAATAAATCTATAAAACATTTTAATTGCAACTAAGTTGAACTAACAAGATAGAAGAGATGAAGTCACTTAAATACATTTTTCCAAATTATCCTTGAAGTGCTATTTCACTACATTATAATCAGTAAAGTTGTCTGTGCATCTTAGTGTATGAACTCAAACAATAGATCTTCCTGCAATCAAAAAAAAAAAAAAAAGTGACTTACAGCCAGTTGATTAAAAATCTGAAAGGCTCAGAAATACTAGTCTCAGGTTAGCACAACTCATTTTCATGCTAGGCAACAGAAACAGTTTAATTATAGGAAGCAAATTACAAAGAACAAAACAAATTAAGGCAGATCTTTATTAGCAAAAGGGGAGAGAATAGCTGAAGTGTTAACTCTGCCTGTACTGTCTCTGCCACCATGGTGGCTGTAATTGGCTTTTGCACCGTTGAGTAGAATAGTTATTTGTTCGGCACCAGCTGAGACACAAAGGCACTTCCTCCCCAAGCACTTAATAATAGAAAATTTTTTTCCTCATCAATTCCCATCTTAATGCAAGTGGCCAAACCTCACAAGTGCAGCAGCCATGGATGGGGGACTGGAAAAATCCTCTGTTTCCAAAGCTGTGCAGTTTTTAAGCACACACACGGCAGCAGAACCTCTGCAGACTCGTGCTATGTTTTAGCTAGCGGTGCCGTGTTCAGGATCTGAATAAAGCTGATGCAACAGACTATTTTAAAGTTAACAGCAAAGGGATTTTTTTTTTTTTTTTTTTTTACAGTAACTAACATTTAAATATTTCTCCCTCTAAAAAATAAAATAAAAATAAGCCTGCTTTATACTTCTGAAGCCCAGCTAATTCCATTTGACTGTGGGAGGTGGGCAATGCCAGTGACCCCAGTTCTCACCATTAACAGGGCCTACATTGCTAGCCAGCAAAGTGAAATAGCAGAAAACCAAGGTTTCTCTTCTACATATCCTATAAATACCCCTTTTAAGGAAAAAAATAACATATTTCACTGCCATAGGGGGAAAGAGAAAAGAAAAAAGAAAAATCAGCAGCAGATATTTTATTTCTGCACTCTATATAATCTCAGGCAATTATGCTCCATCTGTACATGTAAATATCTGTAGGAAATCTTAGATTTACTGTCTATAAATATGAAGCAGTTAAGGGTTAAATTTCTTATGGAAACAAAAGTTCCAAATTCCTAATAGGAGGACCACCTATTT
Organism: Nothocercus julius; assembly: GCA_013398735.1. Taxonomy (NCBI): domain Eukaryota; kingdom Metazoa; phylum Chordata; class Aves; order Tinamiformes; family Tinamidae; genus Nothocercus; species Nothocercus julius. The sequence goes on from VZSV01000273.1 coordinate 257,940, forward strand.
TGGGGGTGGGAGGGAGGTTTTGAGAGACTCTGCAAAGGGTTTGATCTCTCAGGTATCATCTAGCTCCGATGATCCGACTTGCTTCCTGGAGGGATCTGCCTGGGAATAATCACCTGCAGCGGAAGCACGGATGCTTCTCAAGGGATACTCTGGGCTTTGGTTTCATAAGGACATACGAGGAAACAAATTTTTCAGGAGAAAGGGAAACATGCTGGGTTTGAGCTGCCATTTCTAAGAATGAAGATAACTTCTAAACGATAATTTAGCAGCAGTAAAGCAATGGTAATGTCTGCCCTCCCAAAGGGCAGTTTTACACTGTGACGGACAACTGAAAACAGGGGTTTCAAACAGGAAAGATATATGGGCACATCATAATAAATGATGTGCCCAAAAAAAAGCAGTATAGAGGTTTTATGTATGTACCCTGACTTGCCTTTCTCATCAACTTAAAAATCATGCAACGCCCACCCTCCCAGATCAGATCAAGTAAAATGACACAATTACTCAATATTTCTCTCTCGTAACTCCCCTCATGGCTCCGTCTCCTATTTACTTCATGCCAGCAGCCAGATCATGCAGAGAATGAAAGATTTAATTTCCTCATGGGCTCAAAGCTATGGCATGCATCGCTATGTTATCCAGTTGCTTCAGAAGCTTTTAATTTAGTGTCATAGCATCTCTGTGAGATTTAAAAAATAAACAAAAAATAGCCCCTTCGTAGAAACAACGGGAGCACAGACTAGGGCCAAGATGTTGAGAGAATCCACCCGTTCTGCTCCCCCGCTGTGCTTCTAGGGTTACGTGCTCCACATTTTAACAAACAGACCAAGCTAATGCTTTGATTAAATACAGCCACAGCTCCTGAGCCGGTGTTTTCCTACCATGGTGAGGAGGGCCCCATCTCTAGGTCTTAATGGTATTTTATCTCCACATACATTCAAAGAGCCAGTTTCTGTAAATCCGTATCAGTGCATCCTTCAATGGTCCCTTAATCTGCATTGCTGCTGTTAAGGCTGGACATGAATTAACCACCTAATCCTAGGGCAAGACAGAAATAAATCACGGCTTGCAAAAGCTCTGTCAAAAAAACAACAACATGAGAACGAGTCCCCAGTCTATCACTGAGCACTTTTAATGATTTAATAGGAGAGCACAGTTAAGAGCCCTGGAACAGAAATTTCACCTTCCAAATTCACACTGAAACTCTCCTGATCTCAGTCAAATCTTCTGAAGCAGAGACCACGGCTGGTGCCGTGTAACGTGTGCAGCCACCTACATTCCTAGGAAAGCTGAAACTCATCCATGGCTGCTAAAAGGACTTTTGGATATTTACATAAGAAAGGAAACATGTGCTGAAAATTATTACTATAACGAAAGCACCATTTCAAAACAAAACAACTGATTCATTACGGAACGAACCTGAGGAGTTATGCCCAGCGCTGCTTCAAAGCCAGCACCGATTTTAGAGCAGAGCGGCAG
>VZSV01000273.1:264789-275178 GCA_013398735.1 Nothocercus julius
AAATAAATAAATAAGAAAGATGCGTTAAGGAGGGGCAGGAGGCAGAAAGCGCGCGTGGCGCCGCGCGAGGAGGGCGCTGCGGGGAGGCCGAAGGCGGGAAGGAGGCGCTGAGGCGGGGGCCGCGCTGAGGCGGGGATCGCCCCGCCTCCCTCCTCCACCGGGGAGCCTCCACCAGGACACTACATATGTATGTATATATTATATATATATATAGTTTGTAGTACAAGCACTTGCCCTGAAGGAGATGCCCTTGAATTTCATTGTCCTCCCGTAAGAAAAGGTGACGGAGTCCCGCAGAATTTGAAGGAAGCTCCTGCTGCCCCATCTGAAGAGACCCTGTATTGTAGCCGAGTGGTGAGGCTGCTTCGGATAACCGGAGTCATCCAAAATAAAACTGGAATTTTTTGAAATTGTCACCGATACATCCTAGACAACCTACCTTGTGTACTGAAAGTGGCAACGCTTTTTCAGCACTAGCTGCTTTTTTGCTTTTACATTTGTGAGAAAATTGCACTCATTAGAAAAGCAAAACCCACCCATCTGGTGTAACAGCCATGCAAAGATTTCCTAGATATTAACATTTTTCTCACTGGGCAGTGGATAAGAGGCCCAGGAGACTTCATGCTTTGACTCGTGTGAGGGGGCTCCTCTCTCGCCGCGCGGCGGGACCGGACCGGACTGCGCTTCCATGCGCCGCCTCCTCGTGGCCTGGAAAACAGGCAGCTCCCACGATGGGAAACCTCCCAACAGTTCACACTGCTTGTTGCTGTTGCGAAATAATAAACAAACATGTTTTCCGAATGTTCCAAAATAGCGTTTAAATAAACCATTGGATGGCCTGTGTTGATCTTCTTAAGAAATACTGATATAAGACCACTCAGAAATGACATCTCTACATGGGTGAAAAAGAATTTATTCAGTGTATGTGATACATACCATTGAAAGTAATAACCGATACTAAATATAGACTTAATATAAACCAAGTGGAGAACTTAAGTCTAGTGGCTTGGGACGGAGATTTGGAGTCCAAAGACATGCGCTTGCCTGGCAATGAGCAAGCCACTTCATTTCTCTGCATTGCAGTTTTCTTATCTCTAACCTCACTTGGGTGTTGTAAGGATTAATTGCTTTCTGTAAAGCATATTAAGATGCAGAAATGGATGTTGCATATATCAGTGCAACGTATTCGTTCTCTGTTCATTTTTATTATTAATATTAGGAAGTATGTTCTAAGTAGGAGAAAATGAGTTATCATCATAGGCAAAAATAACAATCCACACAGCCTGACATCTTATTTTATACACTTAACTGGTTAAAACAGGCATATTTAAAAAAAAATCATTTTTTTTCTCTTGTTCAGAACTAAATTTCACCATAACAACATTTAGTTTATTTGTGAATACCAAAACTTCTCTTCTCCTTTCTTTTGTATTGTCTTTGGCTCAGTTTTTGAAAACACTGATCATACTAAAGTAACTATTTTATAAATTTCCGTTGGGTTGTGTGGCATTCTGATAATCATGAGGAAGATTAATTTATATTTGTTGAGAAAAATGCCTAAATACCTAATACCTTAATACCTAAATATACCTAATATATGAGCCTAAGATACAATATAAAAATGTTTTATCTAATGTTAAGAAGACATAAGATTCACTTGATTCATTGATTCACTGAATCAAGGACTCATACACAAGGGGTCTGGAGGGGATGCTTGGAGAAGAGCATAAGAAATAGAGCAAATATAAAGCAAGCTTTTTCTCAGCCATCACTGCTTCCCGTAATTAGCAGTGTAGAGTTTCCAGCGTGGCGGTTGCATTCAGACCATTGCATTTAACATCTATTTATAGATCTTCTGTAACATCTATTTTAATCTATTTAGACTTTTGGCTTCAACAACAGCTTGCGCTGTTGTGTTCCAAGGTTAAGTATACATTTTGTATAAAAGAACTTCAACTTTCCTACATTAACTTTATACTTGCTGCTTCTCAGCGGCTGGTCTCCCATGCACGCATCTGGAGAAATGGCAGCTAATCGTTTCCTTTGGTATGACAGCTGAGATTTTACAGGCTGCACGCTTCTCTCTCCCTCAGTCTTTACAGCCAGTGGAGTCCAAGTCACTTAAGCTTCCCCTTATAGGGAAGCCATTCCATATCTTTATTGATCTCCATATTTTCCTGTGCCTTTTTTTTTTTTTTCCTCCTGCTGGTTCTTTTCCTTTTGCCTCCCAGAGCAAATGGGATTATAGAACATCCCTTTGCTTTTCAGATAAGAAAGTAGCAGCACAGGCAGACTAGCTATCAGTCGGTTGACTGTGTGACTAGCCTAAGTTGTGTTGCTACGCTTTGACACACTGCAACTGAAGAGCACTTTAAAAACAGTGCTTTTTTAGGGTCACATACTTTGAAATAGTGTTGCATAATATAAGACAAATAGACAGATATTCATATAGTTGTCCCCAAACTGTCCTTAGCTCCACTTGAATAGCTACCATGACCTTCTAACCAATCTGTCATGCCAGAAGGTGACTTTTTTTGGAGGAGAAATGAGCTTGGAAGTTACTTTTACATATTTATATTTTCTAGAAGTGATCCAGTGACTTGTGTATGTTCTTACGCAGACATGAAAACAAAGCAGAAGAAATCAATTCAAATTCATCTGAATTTTACATCAATAATTATGCAAAATACAGAACTCTTTCCTACCACATAATAGAAATAAAATAGTCTGATAGATAACAGACTGACAGTTATTGCATGTATACTGCATTTCAGTGTAATTCATTTATTATTTTTAGGTAATAGCAGCATATACTCTTCTACTTACTCAATTTTATTGCTTTTGCTATATTACCTTTCAAATACAGAACCACCAGTAAACCAAGTGTAGCCATTCGTCAAACCCATGAAGTATCATTCATAATGTTAAAGCAATCACGGCTAATGCATCAGTTCATCCTGCACCCTCTCCAGCAAAGGTTTCCTTTACAGCTCCACAGCTTTGTTTTACCTTTTGAAAAGAAACAGGATAACCTTTGAGATAAATTTCCCTGCCCTATACAAGAAGGTTGAAATACCCTTGCATTTAAATACTTTATGTTCTGTGTTGCCTCTATGTGTTGAACACAAATCTTAGAACTTTTTTTTAAAGCAGGATATGACATGTAGTCCACTGGTCTGATATAGTAGCTGTGTGTGGTGATAAATTACCTATATTTGGCAGAAGTTCAGCTACTTCACACTCTAGTTTCTTCAGGAATCTTAAACAAATGCCAGCTGGTCTTTGTGATATAATACCTTGAGAATTTTCCTTCTTCCTTACTTTTTTAAGTAACTACCTGTGTGTCGCTTTCTTTACTTCTGAAGGGTAAACTTCAGGCTGCTTCTTGCCAGCCCTGCCTTCTTAGAATCGGTTTACCTCTGCTGCTGTTCTCTTGATTAAGGAATAAAAGATATTTCATGGGTAATGAAAGCAAAGTAAGGGCATTAGCATTAATACTGCTCCGCGTTTTGTTTCTTACTTAGGCAAATCAGGCTGCTTCAAATTTAAAAAAAGTGACTAAGATCAATAAGGCTGGAAGATGACAAATTAATATCCCCAAAGTGTTCGCTATTTGAGGGTGAGGAGGATCAGAAAGACAAAAAGGCGCTTCTGGACACAAAGCAGTCACAATGCAAGAAAATAGTTGGGAAAATCCTTTTAAATCTGAACTCAGAACACTGTTACCCACATGTACCCCTGTGTGGCATTACCAGAGAATTAATTTGTCATCAGCCTATTTCTTCATGTTTGATAAAACTTCATTTCAGAAATAAAGGATTTATAGCGTACTTCCCCTCAATGCACAGTTTCATTTATATAAGTGACAGGTTCAGTTGTTAAAAGCAGTACATGAGGCTTTTTTCCAATAAAGGACTCACATCTCGCTGACATTTATTACAAGTTTATTACTTCAATACCCTTCTCAGTGAAGCTGTTTCATTCATTGTGGGAGTGTCTGTAGCACAAATTTTTCATTACCTGTGACTTACCATTAATTTTAGGAAAGAAGTGATTTCATTTTGACTAGCTGTTAAAAACAGAAAGGACATAAAAATACATGAACTCAATTAAGCTAAGAAAACTCATTTGGGATGGGTGGGGAAGGATAACTTACGATTTCTTCCAGGTGATATGTCTGCCTATTCAGAGTAGAGAAAAAGGTGATTTAGGCATTCCTTTGATTTACTCTAAAATAAAAGTTGCCGCCTAGATGATTCAGTGAACGGCTGATGTGACACAGAACTTTTTTCTTCCTTTTGTAGCACCGTCCTGGTGATTCCTTCAGGGCAAGAGTACCCCCAGCTGCAAGAGAAATAAACCAGGTTGTGAAGGACGTTGTGGTCTCTGTGTGCAGGTGGTAAGTGGGGCCGCCTGTTCACGGGTTGCCTCTTCCCCTGCTTTCCAGGAGCAGTTCCGTCCGCGCGTGCGCACCGTCGTGCCGCGGCGCCAGCGCCCGCGCGCCTCCTGTTCAGCCTCGTGGCTGCAGCGTCCCGCGCTTCCTTCTGCCTCGGCGAGGTTAGCAATGAGCTGAGCGAACTGCACGCTTCAGCCCTCATCTGAAATTGGGCCTTTATTCATATTTTAAAATATAAAAGATACGCATCTCAGATTGTAACAAATCTTAGCATAAGATAAAAACAAAATAGCCTGAAAGTCAGCGAAGGCCAAATAAATAAATAAATAAATGATGGAACCAAAATCAGCTATCATCTGTAGTGGGAAGTACACTGTGTTGAGAAAGATGTCCGGGAGCAGCTGCATGGAGAGAGGCCACCTCCTGCCCGTTGCTCTCCAGGACATAGAACGGTCCCAAGCAAGTTTTATTACTAATAGAGCTGAAACCTTAAGGAGCCACTGCCTGGATCCTAAATTCTGATGGCAGAGCAGGGCAAAGGGCCTCGAAAACGTCTCCGTTGGGGCCCGCAGCAGCGATCCTGGCCCTGAGACCGTGTCACTGAGCTGGTTTGGTTGTTCTTCCATCACTGAGGGCCAGGCCCGCTCCTGTGTCTAGGAACACATCGCATTTCCATAGGACAACAATTGCTTTTGATTCCCAGTATTGTTTGAGGCAGTCAGAAACTTAATAAGGATCTACCACCTTGCCCAACCTCACTAACAATTTCGATCACATATCTTCTCTAATCATTTCTCTAACTTGTTTACAATGACATATACACAGTAAATGAAGACATCATTTTAGTAAAATTGAATTTTCTTTGACCTTTTTACTTGTATTCCAGTCAATACACTTTATCTTTCCATTGCAAATGATCTCCTTTTTTAAAAATTAAACTTCTGTTATTGGCATACTCCAATCAGTCTTTTTCTCCTAAATCTGTCCCTTTATCTGCATGAACGGCAAACTACACTTCAAGATCTTATGTGGAACCAGTGCTTTATGACTAGTGGAAGTCACAGTGCTTTTTTATTAGAAATAAAAAGCGCCTTGAATTCACACCATAGCACAGCCCTTGGGAGCCCTGCACACGTTCTCCTGGAAGCCTCACAGGCACCGATCAAAGAGATCGCTGTCTTTTTGGTCTCAACTCAGAGGAAAATAATGTTTTACAAACTCAATTAGAGTTCTTGAAATTAAAATAAAGCAGCTAGCAATGGCAGTTTTGATTAGAATGCATTAAATGATAACAGGAGTTTGATCTAGCTCTGTGCAGGTCATGCTTGAAAAGACTTGTAAAACACAAGAGAAAAGTTGACGTAGGGCAGGGGGAGGCAGGCAAAGCTGGTCACATCCCAGCTGCTCCCCGGCAGTGACAGAGGGAGGCTGCAGATTCGGAGACGGAAAATTAACTGTTGCCATCCACCTTTGGGATGGCCATAGTAAATGTAGCTGCCTGTCTGACGTGGGTCGTTTCTGTCCCACACACCCGTAACTGCCTACTTGGAATTCATATGGGCCAGCAAAATGAGCTTTCTATTTTAAATCCGTATTACCCTTCCTTGGATGGCACCCCAGATGGTGTTCCGAGCGCCCTTGCTGCTTGCAAGGAACTAAACAGCGGGCGGATAAACCGCGGGCTGCGAGGGGTGGCTTCGTTCTGCAGGAGGGTTCTCCCGGGAGCCCCTTTGCAGAGACCTCACGCGCCGGCCCCAGGTGCTGAGGGCCTGTGACCAGCCGCCAGCTCTGCCTCAGGACGCCCCGGCTCGTGTGTTTGCTCTGGCAGCCGCGGCCCCCGGGGATTCCTGGGATGTGCCAGGCGTTGCCGCTCCCGCTGCGTGCCCTGGGTATGCGCGCAGCCTAGCGCGGCACGAACGTTGCCGCAGGCAGAGCAGGGTGAGGGCCCCGCTCCCCGCTCCCGGAGCCGCTCCGCGAGCACCTGCTAAACCGCCCGCTCACTTCCCAGGCTGATACTCACGGCGCGCGACTTGAGAAAACTACAGCAATATTTTAGTCAGAATTATCCACCTGGAGTAACTGTTGGATATTTGCGGCATTAATTCGGGCTTAATGGCTTTTTGCCTGGGAAAATCTTTCATTTTAATAATGCATAGATTACATCCAAGTGTGACCTCATTCATATTTGGAAAACGCACATTTTAGATGCGGTGTTTTCTAGGAGTTGGTTTTGCTTCCGTCAGTAACTACTATCACAATTTTAAATGAGATACCACATTTCCATATATATATAATAATGGCCAACAATCTTCTGGGCTCAAAAATAAATTGCCAATGTTCTTACGTACAAATGAACAGTCATTATCCAGTGTGGTGTAAGGTCGGTAGCTCGTAGCACATTTGTATTAACTCCCTTTAAATGAAGAGGGTTTTGGCCTCAGAACCTACAACAACAACACAAATATTACTTGTAAAGAAATGAAATGTCCTCTACCAGGAGGAACTGGATTTCCTTTTCTAAGTACTCGTTCCAAATGCTTTCTCAGGCATTACCAAGTGTCACTTATAGCGTTCGCAGAGTTTCCGCTGTAAAAACGCAGTCACTTCATTTAATTTTGCTCAGCATTATACGAAGCAATCTGGAGCAGTGCTTTCCCAGGGAACGTGTGCTGCGGAGGGCCGATGCGACGCGCGCCTCCCGAGGGAGCCCGCGCGGTGCCGCCGGCGCCCGCCTCCCACCGCCGCACGTGGCGCCGGGAACGGAGCTGCCGCCCGGCACTCCCTTTCTCCTAGCGCGGTGAAGGGTTGGGACACCACCTAGGAAATAACAAGGCGTTCGCCAGGGTCTCGGCTGAAATGAAGAGCAGGTTTCTGTGTGGGATCACTCACAGGGGAGCAGCACGAGTTACGTTTCCAGCACACGGGTACTGCGGCCTAGATGAGCTCCAGGCAGCGCAAGAAAAGGATAAAAAGAAAGTTTTCTGCTGCTGGGTTCCTTCTCCGGGAAGTTGAGCTATTGCAACTTCTTTCTATACCAGTTGCTCCTTCTTCTCAAGATGAATCTTTTTTTTTTTTTTTTTTTTTGCCTGACTTGCAGAATCCTAAGGTTTTCTTCTTTCATCTGGTATCAGCCCTGTCAATATTTTCCTTCCTGCAGCCCTAGACTCCCAGCACAGCAGCTCAGCCTGGCCGTGCTCTCGTTCGAGCCGTTCGCATTAGGAAGGAAGAGGGCTGCTTGGCACCTGCAGCTCAAAATATGATTTCTTCCCACTAAGCTGCAACATCATCCATTCATTTTTAATGCTTATTGGCAATTTGTCTTGTTTCAGGGAGACAGTATAGACATTTATCTCTGCAGAAACAAAATAGCCCGATCTGATCTCATTACTCTATCTTACCAAAATAAGGTTGCTGGCAGCAGAACTGCCCTCAGATATCTCCAAATATGTGAAAACATATTTTAATACTGTATTTCCCATAGTTTTTGCAAACCTTTTTGTCATATGCAACCTATTTTTCTTTCTTTTTTTCTCCCAGAAGTTCAGTCATTCAGGGGAAGGCTGCATTTTAGGACGGAAAGTCATGAAAACGGCTTCAGCAAATGAGTATCATTCCTTACTTGATTCCAGTCATTAACATTTCACACCATGTTCTTACATTTTTTTTTGATATTCTTTAAATGCCATTAGCGACTCTCTTTTTTTCCATACTCCTCCTCTCTCTTTTGGAAAGGGAAACACTATTAGCACAGTTTTGGTACCTCTGATTTCTGTATTACATATCTCATTTCTGTATTTCATATCTCTGATAAATAGTTACCACTGGAAAAAAGTATTGATCTTAAAGAGAATTACTCCAGCCCTCCTTGATTTTCATTTTTGGTATTTTCTTTCTCTAACTAACTTTTAAAGATCTTGTTTTAGCTCTCGCACTGAAGCTCATCATGTGTTAAAATATAACCCTGTGGTTGTACTGAGCATCCAGGTACTTCTCTTTGTCTTCATCTTCTTTGGTTTTCCATTTCTATACACTTATTTTGCCAATGGCAACTAAATTTTATTTCTGCCGTCCCTTTTTACTGTAGAACTGGAAGGTGCCATTGCAGGGAACGCTACATCACATTAGGATTCTACAATGTTGGGCAAAAATAAAAAGATTTTTTTTAGGAATTAAGAATAAATAAAATGTTACACATAAATACTATGAAAATTGCATCTTCATCGCTTTTAAAAGGCTTACTCTCAGTTTTAAATTTCACTCAGATATTAGGTTAACCAAGGACTGAAAGAGTTATGGAGAGGTGCCAGTGGTGGGCAGTATTTTACTAAAAATAAGTAAAGATTTAACATACCAGTTTTAACTGATTTATAACCATTTATCCTATTCTAGAGTAATAGTATAGGGCAGGCAGAGTGCGGGACGGAGCGACGAGCTGAGCGCAAGGCCGAGCACGGGCGTCGAGACAGAGACTCAGACTGTCACCGATGGTGCCAAGCTGCAAGCAAGCGCACGGTGAGCACACCGGAGAAGCCAGAGCTTCTTTAGCTTTGCATTTTTCAACTTGAGGCCCTTTCCCGGAACCTGTTATATGACAAGCAGGGCATGACAAGCAGGGGAGCGAACAGACCCTGGCTGCAGTCACCGAAACACGGAGGAAGAGGCTGAGCTCCCGCAGTGCCCAGAGCTGCAAACACGAGGAGTTCCCCGCGGGCGGGAGAAGCAACTACAGAGATTAAAACGAAGCAGGCTGAGCTCTCAGCGAGGACGGGCACAGGTGTTTTAGGAAATAAAGTTCCCTTTGGAGATGGAGGATGTATCACGCTGACCTGATCTTGTGCAGGGCAGCTTCATAGTTTTAACAGAGATTCCATGGAATCCAGCCTGGTTCCCCACGTTTCGCTGCTGACACGTTATCATGCCGTTGCTCCTGAGCCTGGCTCTGGAATAGAGCCCAAACTTGCTTCCGAAGCCTCCTTGGGCAGCGAGCCGGCCCGCGGGCTGCCCCGTCCTGCCCCGCGGCGCCGCTCCCGCTGCTGCTGCCGCGTGCCCGGCGGCACAACCCCATCCTGCGCTTGGTGCCGGGGCGTTTAGTCCCAGGCCCGGGCTGTGGGAGCTCAGCACCTTGCAAACAAATTGCGTTTTGGACTCCAAATTCCCGTGCCTTTCCTGAGCCTGGAGCTGGGCTGCCTGTTTGTTGTGTTGAAATCCTACTAGGACAGAAGTGGCCAAGAAATTCTTTAATTACACCCAAATTGGAAGTATGTACAGAAATATTATTGCGCATTGGGGGAGGACGCCCATTTCAACCATGTGCAGAATGGCATTGCTGCATTTTGGGCAGGTCAGTGTGCGCACGGAGCGCCTCGTCAGCCGGCACAGGGCACGGGCAGAGCCGCCCCCCGGCGCCGCTGCCTTTCCCCCGGGGAAACGCGTGCGTTGAGCAAACGCAGATGGGGAGCCCGGGCGCCCTGCGGGGGCCTGGCAGCCCCGGTGCCGTTCCCGGCACGGCAGGGATTGCCCACGGACTGCGCCCGCGTGCGAGGCCAACGCTGGCGGAGCAGCGCGAGCAGCTCTAGCAAAGCGCCCTGCAGCGCTCGCCCTGCAGAGCCCAGGCCCGCGGGTCCCTGCGGGCTGGGGCCAGCCTCTGCGGCGCCCTCCCGGGGTACGGCTTTCTTAGCTGTAGCACGGAAAGAAGAGTGCTTTCCTACCCCATAGACGCAAGAAAAAATACAGAAATAGAGAAGGGTTTTGAGAGGTCACTGCAGCCTCACGTGCACGCGTGTTCTGCAGACACTGCCTGGACCTGCTGCCTGCAGGTGTCCCTAAGGTCTCCGGTCGGATAACGCCCCTGCGCGGGGAGAAGGCAGCTCGGCGCCGTGCCGCGCTCATGGCTCCCTGCGCTCGCCGTGGTTTGACGCCACCAGAAGCCGCATTTAAAGCCCGAGCCCGGGGCGCGGTCGGGGTCTCCGCTCGCCGGGCGGCGCAGCCCGGGG
>VZSV01000273.1:281294-292580 GCA_013398735.1 Nothocercus julius
GGGCCGGGCCGCGCGGCGCCGCTCGCTTCAATAAACGTCTCGCACTTGTCGCGCCGGCTCCTGCGCTGCTTCTGCCCGCGGCGGCCGCGACGGGACGGGGATGGACGCGTCCCGGGGCAGCGGGGGACGGCAGGTCCTAAGGACAAGCCAGAATGGGGATTGTCGGGTCCTGGGGGCAGGGGCGGGACGTCGCTTCCCGGGTAGAGCCGGGACGAGGATGGACGGGTTCTGGGGAACTGTGGGGGATGCCGGGGACAGCCGGAACAAGGACAGGGATCGACAGGTCCCGGGGACAGCCAGGATGGGGATTGTCGGGTCCTTCGGACAAGGGGGGGACACTGGGTACAAGGTAGAGCCGGGATGGGGATCGATGGGGTGTGAGGACGCCAGGGGACACCGGGTCCTGGGGGCAGCTGGGTCCCGGGGACAGCTGGGACGGGGGAGAGCTGGGTTGGGCACAGCAGGGTCCTGGAAGACAGCTGGGGTGGGGTCAGCTGGGATGGGGGACAAAGGAGGACAGGAGACAGCCAGGACAGGGATTGTCGCGTTGGGGATCGCTGCACCCTGGAGCCAGCTCCGGAGGACAGCTGGGCTGGGGACAGCTGGATCGGGGACAGCTGGGTCCTGGGAGACAGCTGGGATGGGAAGAGGAGAATAGGCATTGCCGGGTCCCAGGGAAAAGCTGGATTGGGGATTGCTGGGTCCCGAGCCACAGCCAAGCAGGGGACAGGCGGGTCCTGGACGCCACGGGGATGGGGAGAGCGGGGCCGGGAGCAGCGCAGGCGCGGGGCCGTGCGGGGCGTCCCCGCGCCCTGTGCCCAGCCCCCGCAGCCCGTGCGGGCGACTCTGCTGAGCCCCCCCGGCCGTCCCGCAGCGCCCGGGGCAGCCCCGCGCCCAGCCCTGCGGCTCCCACCTGCAAAGCCTGCACCAAGGCTGGTGCAGCCCATGCGAAAGCCCCTCGAGCAAGGAATGCGCGTGGCAGTGCCGTGGGGATGCTCCCCGTGTATCCCGGCATCCCAGCATCCTCGCATCCCGGCTCCCCGGTGAGCAGGGCATCGCACAGCAGCCCCGGCACGGCGGCCGGTCGCTCCCCTTGCGATGGGGACGGGCAGGTTCTGACACGGCAGCAGAGGGGACGAAGGGGAGAGTGGCGCCAGCGGGATCCCCGCGGGCGCCTTGGAGGGACGCGGCGCTGCGCCCTGGGAGCCGGCAGGCCGGGAGCTGCGCGGGAGGAACCCGCTGCTGCCCAGCCCTCCTTCCGCGGCAGCCCGAGCAGCGCCGGCCTCGCTGGGCCACGCCGGGGAGGCCGCGGGCTCAGGGCAGCTCTGCAGCCACACAGCAGCTCCTGGAGCCCCAGGCGCTCGGGGGGCACCACTCTGCCCGGCTGCCTCTGCCGCCCGGACCCGGAGCCACGACCGGTGCCACTGCCGCCCCTGCCCAGCGCGGGTTCTAAGGATGCGGTTGCTTTTTGTGGGACACGTGTATTTGTGCTGCCAGGAGAGGCGTCTGCAGAGCGCTGGGCCTGGAGGCGGCCGCTGCGGAGCAGCCCAGCGCGCAGCCCTGTCCGCGCGGGCCGTATCCGTCAATACGGCCACCGGCGGCAGGGACCTGCTCCACAGCTGTGGGCGGTATTTTTAGCACATGGAAAAAAACTGTCACGAGCACATGATACAAAACACACACAGAGCGACACGTCCGCGCCCGCCCGGCAGGTTGGGCGCTCTCCTTCCCGCCTCGCTCCTCCTTGGGAGCAGCTCCCGGCAGGACCTGCTGGCACTGCCGCACGGCCCCTCCTCGGGCACTGCCACCGCCTCCGTGCATCAGCCTCGTGCCCTTCACGCAGCTTCCTTTCCTTCTTCTTGTTTCTTTCCTATCAGCTGCTTTATTTCCCTGCCAGTCCCATAACTTGCAGGCAGAATAAACCCCCAATGCCCCTCGAACGGCAGCACAGCTCCGACACACGAGCGCAGGGCAGAGAGCAGCAAAGAGCGCCAAAGCTCTTTGCTTTGGTGGAGTGAAGCTTGTGGAGGGAGCAGCACGGGTGGAAAGCAGGGCACCCCTGCAGCGAGGGTGTCACCGCGTGGGGACAGGTGACCCGGGGAGCAGAGCCACACGGGCCAGGCGGGCAGCGGTCGGTGCGATTTTGCTGGCTGGTGGGAGCTCAGGTTGCAAGTGCAGGAAGCAGCAGTGCAGCAGCCGCGAGCCGGCGGCGGGGAAGCATCAGCAGCGCCCGTGGGTGCCGCCGCTGCAACGGAAACGCTACATCCCAATAACGGGCACGCTCACGGACCGCACGGCAGCCGGTGTCGTGTCACCAGCGCCCGTTTCTAACGGGCCGTGTCTAGGAAAACATCCAATACCAATACGGAGGAGTTTGACTTGTTCCCAGTCCATGGAGGTTCAGCACAACTGTTCCAATGGCCCGTTTCCCTCCCTGTTCAGAAATTACAGGTTGTTTTTGCCTGAACAGATCTCCTGCCACTCAGGGAGTTTTTCTCGTCCGTGTTTGCACTCTGGAAACGTGCCGGTCACGGCGCCGGCCGTCCCGTCGCTGAGCCGTTCGCCGGAGCCTTGCTCGTTCTGCCGCCCGGCCCCGACGCCTCGGTGCTGGTTAATTGTGCTCGCAGCATGCACCTGAACCCGCGCCAGCTGCTCGCTGCCTTTTTTTCTTATTATTTTTAATTTGGGCTATTAGAACTGCACACAGTGTTCCAGCAGCAGCCCGCCCAAAGCAAAGGCAGGCGACACAAGCTCTCCACCACATAAATCTATATTCATCTTTTAAAAAACAAAACACAAAACCCTGCGGAAGCCACTTGTTCTTGAGGTCCCAATGTCACAGAGCCGACGAAACGGCCTCTCAAAATTGGGGTTCCTAGGAGAGGTGCCCAGAGGCTCTGAACGCAGCCTGCCCGCCCCGTCCTCGCAGAAACGCTCCGTGCTCGAGGGCATCAGGCCGCTCGCTGCGTGCCGGGGAGGGCCCAGCTCGGCGTCCGCCGCCGGCAGCGCCGTCCGCGCCTGTTTCTGGAGCAAACTGGCCGGCGGCTCCGCCGCGGCTGACACTGCTGCTGCGGTAACGGGCAGCAGCGCCGACCCTGCTGCCGAGCCTGCTGCTGCGCTCCTAGGAAGCCTTCGTGCGAGCGCAGAAGGAGAGGGAGCCCCGAGCGCCGCACCCTGGGGAGCTAATAAGGAAAAGCCCCGCTGGCCTGCAGAGCGGGAGCTGGCGGCGGCGCTGGGAGCCGCGTGGCGGGGCGAGGGGCTCCCCCGCTCCCGGTGACACAGGCGAGCCCGGCATCGGGGCCGGCTCCGCCGCTCCCTTCCCACCAAAAGAGATGGATAATCGGGGATAAACATCCTGCGTTTCGCCGGCATCGAGCTCCTCACCAGCAAGGCTCCCTCCAGCATGAGCCAGGAAACAGCCCAACTCACCAGGTGTCTGCCAAATAAAGGTGGCTCTGCAACGCTAACATTACCCCTAACACCTTCCCATGCTCAGCAGGGAGGTTTAAGGACTCAGTTTAAGGACTGAAAGGTTCTGCTGCAGTGTGACTGAGCTAGGCAACACTTACGGATCTTGCACTGAAAACGGCTGAAATATCTTTTATATTTTCTGTGTCAAATAAATAGTGATCATGTTAAAAAAAAGAGCAGTTTGGCAAAATACTTATCCTCGATAAGTAAGGAAAAAAATTCATGTGCATTCTGAGGAAGAGAGTGGGGTCTGCTGGTGCTTGGCTGACTTTGGTGCTGAGAGATACTGGCACCGCTCATCGCCCGCCGTTTGCACCGTGCAGTACCCCACGTCTGCACCGTCTCTCCCAAGATGTTCGGGCTGTGCATCCCATGACGTTCGCACCGTGCATCCCATGACAGCTGCACTGCACATCCGTCCTTCGCAGAGCACGGGGTAATGGGGTAGTGGAGCCGAGTAGCCCCAAGGACTGAAAATGAATTAAAATAAAGGCAAAGCAGTGGCTGGAACCTGCGGTGGGGGGGGGGCTCGGGTTAGTGACGCGCGTGTCACCACTGCGGCAGCCCCGGTCACCGCCGCCTCCTTCCTAAGTCACAGGAAAATACATTTCCCTGTGTTTCCATTGGTATTTTGGGATTCCACAGTGAATTTGCATGAAGGATATTTTGCCTAATTGGGAATCTTCAGTAGGAGGGAGCAGAGGGGCTGCAGCCCCGACGCAGCCCCGACGCAGCTCAGAACCACGACCAAACACGACCAAAGCAGCTGGAGGAGCTGCCCGGCTGTGCCCAGGGAAGGACACGGGAAATCTGTCCTTAATCCTCAGTGCTTTGGAAAATGCCAGTGTAACGTTTCAGCTAATGCTCTGCCAAAGGTGCTGGAAAGCTGGGGCTGGGATGGCCCAAACCAAGTGAGCTGGAGCTGTCAGTATCTTCTCTGGTTTGGGCTCTGCCTTTTATCTCCACCAGGAAAGCGAATAACTGGACCCAAGCGTGTGCAGTGAGTGCAGCTTCACTTACAGCCCTGCGATGTTGTAAAGCCCGGAGCCAGGGCAGAAAATTTCAGCCCCAAATGCAAGTGATTTGGAAAACTAAGAGAGGGCGAAATAACCGATGTGCGATGGAACAGCCAAGCAAACTAATCTGGCGGGATGACAGGAAACGTGTTACCTAGCGTTTGGTATCGTAACTCGCTTAAATAACCCGCTCAGAAAACTGCTTCTCCCCATATGATGCTTATTTTTAAGTGGAGAGTTCAGTCGGTATCCATGAAAATATGTTAGATGTGGAAAACGTTTAAAGCAGTAGAAGTTGTTAGGGGAGACCCACTTCAAAATAAATAGCAATTAAAAGAAATTGTATAGATACAAAGTTATTTAACAAAAATGAAAGATGCCTCTGAAAAACATTCTGAATACAGACAATTTTCAATTCATGCTTTTCCCACAAGAATCACATTTGGAAAGCCAGCACATGCGTTTTTAGAAATGAGAACCCTAACCCCAGCGATTTTTGCAAAGCTGGCAGCAGCTCTTGGATAAGCTGGTAGCAAATCATGAAGACATTGCTTTGCAATATATTAAGACCGGAGGCATTTTCTTTTTGTATTCGGATGGTTTTCCAACAGCCACACAAAGGAAAAGTGAAATGCCAGAGACGGATACCAACGGAGAGGTTTCCTTGGCAATGGTAACCACGCAAAAGACTTTGGTCTCCTTCTATCTGCCTAATGCAAAAAGGTATTTAAACCTGCTAAGTGATCTACAAAGAATATTTGAGCTGAAATTAGACTATTTTATTAATTTGGGACCCTGGGGACATACTGGGCATGACGAGGTAGGTGTACCTGTGACTGCTGGCATTTTGGCAATCCAGCGGATTTACCTGGACTACTTCCTTGCTGGGAGGTACTGAGAAGACCTTTTGGTTTTAGCATGTGGGGCTTCGCTCGCTTCAAGCCTCTACTAACTTAAAAGTAAATGCAAAGTCAATTAATACTATTGCCATTTTTCTGGAGCGTGTATTAAATTTGGGACATCTGCTGCGACATTGTAAAATGAGCTGGCTAGCTAACTTTAATTAAAAAAAATCACAAAACGCAGCCTGCATCTGATTGGCAACTATGTTATTGGATATAATTAATAAACTCCCCCTGGATACTGCAAAAATGACAGGCAAAGCAAGAAGAGGGGCAGAGCAGGGAGGCAGAAGGGCTGGGAGCACCCATGCCCTGCAGCTCCCTGCTCCCTGCCGCCCGGGGAGGGATGCCATAACTGTGCAGAAATAAGCACAGAACCACCGCCGAGCGCGGTTACCGCTGCGGCGGGGCTGGGCGCGGGGAGCTGCCGTCGCGCCTGGCCCCAGGGAGCGCCGGCTCCAGCTCCCCCCGCGGCCCCAAGGCTGCCGACGGGCTCACAGCGATGCAAGCCGCCCGCAAGGCGCTTTGCGGAAACTCCCGCGGGCGCGGGGGCAGCAGCCCGGCCCTGCAGGCCGGCACAAGCCTATGGCACCTTTATCCTGAACACGTAAAGACGGTTGTCAAGGACACGAGCAGGAAGTGAATGATGAGGCTGATGCTGGCACCAAGCTCGATTCTCACTCGTTATCATGACCTTTGCTTACAAAATAATGTTGACTAATTTATTTTAAATGTTTGATGAGCGCTGAAGGAAGTCAGCAGCCAGCGAGGCGCAGGAGCCCCGGGGCCGCCTTCGTCTGAGGATGACTATGGCTGATTAGGTCCATAATTCCCCTGATTATTAACCTTAATGAAGTTTTGCTCCCTAATAGCTGCTCGGCTATCGATTTTGAATCGCTTTGTTTGTGCTCTGAATTGATGGACACCAGCGCGGGAAGGCAGGCACAGCGGGGAGGCTCCTCGGTGCTCTGCGAGGCGCCGCTCGCGTGCTCCGCATGGGCGCCAGATATACAGCGTGTGTGCACATATAAATACACTATACATGTAAAAATGTAAAAAGATACCAAAATATATGCAGAGGCAATTAGCTAAATAAGGGTTTTGCAGTCATGTGGGTAATTTTCCTATGACACTCATGTCCCTTTGCAAAGCTGGACCCCAGGCAGTGCTGCTGTGAGCACTACTGAGTCTGTCTGAAATAAAAACAATACTTCAGTAATACTGGAAGGAAAAGAAAATCTTAAATCGTCTTTGATATATACTCAAAATGTTCCTTTTTTCATTAGCCTAGGTTAAGCAGTACCCTCAGAGATGCCCGGGGGTCACCTGCCTATTTCATAAACAAAAACACGAGCTTTAAAAAAAAGCCCAGAGGTCACACAGGTCTCCAGATACAGTAATTTTCATATTGAATGCAGGAGATGGGCTAAAGAGTATGAGAGTGGGGAGAGATTACCACCCAGTAACAACAACGAATCCTGCTAAGATTTCTGACTTCTCTTAAGGGAAGGCCAATCACTGCAGCGCTAGGGAATCCTCTTCTCTCTCTTCCCTTCTCTTCTTCTACATTATATTTTTATGCATAAACAAGAAGAGAAGTGAAACCCGTTGTTGCTCTCAGATATTCTCTCTCCCCAGTTGCTAATCACCTACAGGGTAACAGGGAACCTTCATTCTCTAACTGGAGATGGGGCTCTTGGAGGTACTGCAGCAGCTCCAAGGAGGAGATGCTGGATCAGCTGGGGAGCCACCTGAATTTGCAATATGTATTTTCCACCTCTTGCTTTATTTCTTGCACGGAGAAGCCAAATCCGAGTCACCAACAGCCTCCCCTTGCTGCAGCTGCCTCCCTGCCAGCCCTGCTGCTGAAGCCGGGCGCCTTCTCGGCTGGATTTGCCCTTTCCCGGCTGCAGGCGGCCGGAGCATCCTCGTGACGCCGCGTCTGTCACGGCCCCAGTGCTGCTGCACTTGCTGCTTCAACAGCGACGTCTTCACCCTGGGCCTCACTCAGGATGTTTCGTGTATTTTTTATACCGCTGGGCACAAACATGGGCTCTTTATAAAAAGGGAAACAAAGCTTCATAGTTTATAATTTCAATCTAATGTTCTTTTCAGCCCAGCCAAGCAACGAAACTCTTGGAAGGCTCAAGAACTAGTCAAATTCAGCATTCTTTTCCCCTAGATTGGCTATTCAAGCTACTCGTGGCAAAATCAGGATGGAAAATCAAAACAGACCTGAGAGCACAAATCACGGCAGCTCCTCCCGCGCGGGAGGCTGGAGGCGCTGCAGCCGGGCCTGCGAGCACGGACGCTGCGCGAAGCCGCCGCGAGCGCCGTGAGCGGGCACCTTGCGGCAAAGCCGCAGCCGCGCGAGGGCCCTGGTCACCCTGTCCCCGCACGGGCAGGACACGGAGCCCGCGTCAGGGCCGGGCCCGTGCCCGCACCTTGGGCCGTGTCCTTGGCCGTGCCCGGCAGAGGGGAGGCTCCCCTGGACACCCGCTCCGTCTCCCCCCGCGCCAGCCACAGAGCCGCCAAAGTCCTTGCTCCGCTATTCCATGGACAGAGAAGAGACGCTGCCCTTAGGAACTCCTCGCACCTTCAAACGCTGTAATTTGGGGATGAAATTTAAGCAATTCTCTACAATAATTACCGCTAAGCGATTACACATAGAGCAAAACCAATTAATCTCTGGAACTCAGGAACAAATTTTAAAATTAAATGAAACACATTTTATATTCCCCATAAATATGAACTATGGCATGTTCAGTTTTCACATTTTTGTGAGCGAGTATTAACACAGAGACCATGGTCTGGGCACTTCTCCTCACTGTCTACAGAAGTGAGAGGGCAGGCTGCCTGGCTGCAGGAGAACGCCCAGATTCAGGAAACTCTGAGGGCTTTTACCTCCCTTCCCATTATGGGAACGCTGGCGCGGGCTCTGGGCTGGGCTCTGACACGCGTGCTCTGGCGTCAGCACGACTTAGGGACGTGCCGACCGATGTTCCCACTGGAATCGTCCCAAATCCCGCCCAACTTGGCAGCCGCTCCAGACGGCTGAAAGATGCTGCTTATGTTAAACGTGATTTTTCTGCATGGGCCAAGGACAAGGCACAGGGTAGGGAGCAGAAGAAGATGCTAGCGGGTCCTCAGCGACGAGGAGCGCCTCAGCTTCGCGAGCACGGGCGCTCTCTAGCTCGCGCCTCTTTCCTTGTGTTGGGAGCCAAGTGGGTGTCGCTCTGGTCCCTCTGCGACACTTCCTGCTGCAGAACTGCATCCTGGAACTACTCCTAGGTAATTAACTCTCATTAGTGCTGCACGTTAAATGCTCCCACAGCCGATGCAGGAGCTGCAAAACTCACGTGGGCTGTGCCTGGCTTGGCAAAGAGCTGCCTGCTCTTCCAAAACCCAACACAAGTGCAAATAGAAAACAACATTCCCAGCAGCTGGAAAAGCAAGCGGAGGAGCAGAGTAAGCCCAGGGAATGAACGCTTGGAGGCAGGGAGCACAAGAGCCAGCAGCTTCGCTGAGTCTTCCCAGGGAATGGGCAGGAGCAACTTTTTGTCTTATTAAAGTATGAAAAATTGGCCCACGCTGTCAGGCCAGTTTGAATTTATTGGCTTCTCTAGAAAGCATCTTGGAGCAGATTCCTGGTGTAACAGAGCCTTGGTTCTCCAAACCTCTGTTTTCGAGGGTTCTTGCAAAAAAAAAAAAAAAGAAAAGAAAAAAAAGTTCCCCTTGCAGCTGCTGGTGGGGCCGGGGAGCAGCTCCCGGGCTCCCGCTGCTCTTCAGCGGCTCGGGGTGCGCGGGGGAAACACAAGCAGCGCGACGCGAGGCACCGTGGTGGCCACCGCGCCGCCGGCGCCGGCCAGCGCACGCAGCGAGCCGAGGCCGACCCGAGGAAACGCCGACGGGCCCTGTAATTCGGGGAAATGGAAGAAAAGCTTGCACTGGAGAACGATCATAGCATCTTTCCAGTTTTCCTTAAAAACAAGGTCTGAATTAATACGAGCTTTGGGAAGGAGGCTGCAGGGTCAGTTTGCTTCAAGCAAAGAGCAGCAGCTCCCCGCGGGCTCCCTCGCAGCCCGTCCCGCCAGCCCTTGTCACACAGGGAAGGGCCAAGGGCTTCGGCGGCCCCACCGCGGGGCCGTGCGGCTGCGCCCGGCTCCCGACGGAACCGCTCTGGGATGCATTGCTTGGCTTTCTCTAATAATTACCGCCTAAAATCGTTTCCGCATTGCTTGGATTCATGGATTTGCTGAAGACTTCCAGCTGTACAGAAATTATGCACTGCTATAAATCCTGCTTTTATAACTGGAATTGTTTCATAAAATTAAGCATATGTAAACAGCAAATGGATATTCAGTTTGTCGTAAGTACAGCGCTGTAAATATTAAGCATAATAAAAACATAGCAGCAAGGCTTATCTTTACTATGTACATTCAACACGTGACAAATTTTGCTTCGGAGATCACGCATTTCACCAGCAAGGCACTAATTCAGGAGCTGCACTCCAGCGCTCTATTAAGCTCCCTGGTCATAGCTCATGATCAAAATAAATAATGTTTAGTGAGAAATGGAGAATACATTTTCTCAAGCCCTTCGGCTGCAAGCGATGCCGGCAGCTTTGTTCTTAAATGCAGTTATAGCGAAGGGCAGCCCGGCCAGGGCACCGGGGACTCGCCAGCACATCGGCCCCAGGGACCCCGTCCCCTCGGAGGCGGCAGGTTGATTCCGGAGGCAGAGCAGACGTAGCCTCAGTTTTACCCTGTGCTGCACGGGGAGATGCTGCTCTGCAGCCACAGCCGCCGGGGCAGCAGGCGGCAGCGGGCTCAGCCGGCGCAGGGCCGTGGAGCGCGGCAGGGCCGCTCCGCCTGGCCGCCCGCCAGGGCACCGCGCACGCGGCTGCGCAGGCACCTCTGATTGTCTTCGTAAAGACCGCGCCGTGGCCGATGGGCCTGCGCAAGCGACGCGGCCGGACAAGGCGCCTCGTGTTCCGCTGCTTTAGAAAAAGAAAAAAAAGTCAGCATGTTGCTACTGAGTCAAACTCGGGAGTTCCTGTTTCACACATTGCAACGCTCAGTTGGAAATGAAATTGTTTAGCAGATGGGCTGATGGTGAAAATGGTACAGTACAAAACATTTCAGGGTTTGCTTCATTTCACCTAATAGCTATTTCTGTTATTAATTGCTAAGCTGCTGAAACACTGTATTTCTCTCAAAACAAATGCATAAGAAATCTGCTCCTCCTTGAGTGACGTCTGTTGAAGAAAACAAAGCGCCGCAGAAGGCAGAAGTAACAGATGTCACTCGGGCTCCCCTGCTCCCATCACTAATTAAGTTAGGAACCCATCGGCTTCTATTAGCATAATTATTTCTTTAATCATTTTTCCTCCCCAGATTAAAAATGCAACATTCCTGTTAGACAGACATCAGCTGCTCAGACAATATTTGCCTTCTGTCCCAGCCACCCACGGCCACGTGCGGGGGTTGGTATCTCTAGGATGCTCCATGAATGGACACACGGGGTGCGGGACCGGCCCCGGGCACCAGCCGGTCCCGCTGCAGCACCCGGCCTGGAGCGCCGGCATTCCCGCAGATGTGGGCGCCAGCCGGGGAGCCGCGGGCGAGTGCAGGGGCGCGAGAGGCACGGCGCACTCAGGGCGCGACCAAGGCCTCGAGAGCAGCAGCGGGGCCCCGTGCTGCCGGCAGCCGCTCCCTCAGCCGGCCTTGGCGCACGGAGCGCAGCCGAAACGTCACCACATGCCAAGCGCGTCCAGGCCGAGAGCGCGGGCCGGCCCGGCCCCTGCTCCTGCTCCTGCTCCTGCTCCTGCTCCTGCTCCTGCTCGTCCTTGTGCTCCTGCTCGTGCTCCTGCTCCTGCTCGTGCTCGTGCTCCTGCA
>VZSV01000273.1:304648-321348 GCA_013398735.1 Nothocercus julius
CCCACGGACGAGGTGTGGCGGGAACGCGGCACCACGACCGCCCAGCACGGACAGCCCGGAGCCTGGGGCGTGGGGGGTGGCTGTACTGTCACCTGGCATAAAGTTATTTACTCTGGAGCCTCCCAGGAGGTGGAAATCAAAAGGCGATGAAAGGGTCTAACAGGGTGAACATCCCCTAAGTAACCCAAACTAAAAACTTCTGGGAGAGCAACACATCCGTTCTTCCTAGCCCTCCCAAAGGGCAGGAAAGACGAGGATCCTGCGGGAAGGACAACCCGGCATCCGCTCCTCAGCAGGAGCAGAGCTTTGCCAGGGGACAGGCAGTGGCCCTAATGCCATTAGGGCTGTTCAGTGCAGCTCTCACGAAACACCCAGCTCAGAAACACTGTGTTTGGGACGAAACTGCAGAGCCGCCCCCCTGCCTGCCTCCCACACAAGGGCGGCCTCGGCACGACTGCCGCGGGCGTCACCTCCAGCCTCGGCACCGCCACGGCACCACGGCCCGGGGAGCTGTGCGGAGCCTCTCGCAAGGTGATCTGCACAGCAAAGAGCCCGCAGAAATTGTTATTGGCATTTGCTCTGCCCATGCAGGGAACCTCTCCGCGCCGTCTGGAGCCTCGCTGTCTGCAATTTCCCGATTGAAAGGCTCACGTGGGCCGGGTGGGGAAAAAAAGCAAACACGCCGCCCTTGCAAATAAAGCTGCCCTGAGGGCTGGGAGGGAAACAGCAAACACCAGCTAACACCCGAGCTTCGGGTCCCAGCGCGCTATCTTCTTATCTATTACTTTTCAGCCGTTGCCTGCGTAGCTCATCCACGAGTTGTGTTAATATTGCTTCCTCTCCCGCACTCCGTGTCCCACTGGAGTGTAAGAACTAAAGATTAGCACTAACCTCTGCGTTACCCAGCAAGGCAGCTACCCAACAAGGCCACGACGCTATCCTGCCCTTCAGCTGTTTCTCCAGCTCAGCGGTAGCTACCCAGAAGCTTTAAAATCTCCCCAAATGGGATGATTTAAATAAATAAATAAACAAATGCAGCTAGCACCCTATGGGCAGTAGGTTACTCGGCAGCACCCGGTTTAATGTGCTCACATTTACGGCTAGCGCCCAAGGGGCGCGCGTTCTGCCGGGGGGAGCGCGCCCTTGCGAGCGCGGGCCGGGGGCTGCGCGAGCCCTGCTGTCCCCGCAGCGCAGTTATGGCCTTATGGGTTCCTTACCCTTAATAAGCCGCAGGGAGCATCTTCCCCCCTAAGCCCCCGTAGCGCTGCTATCGTTACAAGATGCCGAACAGAGCAAATCCAGCCCGGGGCGCGTGGTATTTATAGCTGTTGCTTCATTGAGACAGGACAAATACCTCACTTGGCTGCGTCTTACAGATGTTTAATGCGGAACACCACGCTTTGCTGCTAGTTAATGCCGAGAGCAAGGGCTTATCTCGCCGCGTGCTCCGGCCCGCCACCCCTCTGGCTCTGTTTGCTTTGCCGGGCTGCACGCGGCCAAGATAGCACAGTTAGTGCAATTACCGCAGCACGCGCCGCTGATAAACTGCATCCGCTCGGCCTTATCCGAGCAAATCCTGCTGGATTTCAGAGGAAATTTTGCCCGAGTAAGGCATCTGAATCCCAACGAGAGCCGAGCCATAAACCATGTGATGCCATCTTGAGATTGCAGGGTTTTTTCCAGGAATTAAAACACAGAAGATACACAAAGTTAGTCTGCTGGTGATTTATAAGGAAGCTGACGTTTTTACCGGCAGAAGGGCAGCTGGGTGAGCCAAGAGCCAACGTGTCCACGCGAGCTGCCGCGCGGGTGCACGGCGCAAAAGCAAAGAGCACCGTAAGGCCCAGGAGGAGTCCCCATTGCATAGAGGGGCGGGAGGGAAAACACGTCACCTACCTGCAGCAGGCCCTATAGCAGCCTTCCCAAACTCCCCCATTGCTCTAAGTCATCGCAGCTGAGTCTTGATCGGGACCTTTTGAACAAGTGTGGATCCAAGGTGAAACAGAGAAGTCTCTCACTCCTTGCTGTCTTGAACCTCTATTTTATGATCCTACAAAAAAACTCAGTCCTAACCTCTGTCTTGTCAATATGTCCTGGAGGGTTAGACCCAAGAGGACGAGTAGGACTCACCCCCCAGGTTTATAGCTTTTACACAATGTGCATTATGCAGCTAATGCGTAATCTCCAGATTGGCAAACCGTGCCCGTAAATGCCTGCGAAGCTCATGTGGGAGCCAAAAGAGCTGATAAAGGCGCCCGTGCCGCCGTCTGCGGAGGTGGGATGAACCCAAGGCCACCGCCGACCGCTCCTGAACACGGGCTCTTCCCTCCACACCAAATGATGGGCACGAGACCCGGGAGACCGGGCGCACCGCTCCCTCGCAGAAGGGTATTCGCATGGGGATCAGGCAAGCGCTGCTCTGCTGTTGAAAACATGATCATGTTCACATAGCCATGACTTTGCCGAGGATTTAAATACAAAAGAATACATAAAAGTTTGGCAGCATGTTTACTGGTTTCCTGAGAGTAGAGTCTGGGGTTAAGTTCACAGTAACACTTCCAAAAAAAGAGCTAACTACACAGAAAATATTAATAATGCAAAACATAATCCCCTGTTAATAATATACTCCACTTTTAAAATACAGCCCACTGAAATTTTTAAGTTTTCCCTAAGCATTTTCTGTCTGAAAGGGTTCCACAGTTTGGCTGCTGGACCGAGCAGGAGCGCAAGCCTGCAGGCCCCGGGTACCAACAGGCGCTTCGGCTCCACACTCCTCGGTGTCAACCCACGGACCGGGGAGCCCCCAGAACGCTGGGAAAATCCAGGCTGAGCCAGCGAGGCGGGAGCGCCGGCCCTTCCCGAGGCTGGCGGAGTGCAGCACGGTACCAGGCAAAAGCAGCAGTAGGTTTAATAAGTCCAACTTGTAATAACATTCTCATAACAAATGTTATTGTATTTGACAAAAAGCAAAGGTTCTACGTTTTCAGACATTCTTGTTGAAATGCATGTTTAATTTCTCTCAGTGAAAAGTCTTCATGGTGCTCCAAAAGCATCTTCATCTAAAACACAAACCTATTTCTTTGTTTTTAGGGCCTTGCTGCTGCCGCTCGTGTTCTGACAAGCTCCCCTCTGCTGTCACCAAAGTCCTAATGCACTTAGCATCGATGCTATGAAATGATCCCTCCCAGCAGCACGGCCTCAGGTCTAATAATTCCCCACAGGAAGAGTTAATTGAACAGCCTGAGGCAACATTGGATTTTCCTGTGTTAAAACCCATCAGCAGCTGCAGGTGTTTTGGCCCCTTTCTGGGAACCACTAAAGGGAAAAGCTCTTCCATCCTGAAGGGACACATTACCGCTGAGGAAGAGCAATTTGTAAAATGGCCAGCTCCAGCAAGAGAGCAAAGGAAGAAAAATGCAATAAGGAAAACCTGTGGTGAGCTACAGGCTGTTCAGCTACTCTGAAAATTGTCGGTCAAAGGAGGTATTAGCTCATGAGAAGCAAAGGAAAAGCGACAAAAATAATAATTGTGCCTGGGAACAGATGAGGACAGAATAAAAATTCACTGCATGTAAACGCACGTGGATCTTACTCATTTGTGAGTAATTTCTGGTGTTCCTGCTGTAACCTTCGTTACTCATCAGCCCCGCTTGCCGTGGGGCACCCCTATGACCAGCACCGACGCCGCGACCTACAGGCAGAGGCCCCCTCGGAGCCGCGACGGGCAGCGGTGAGGAGAGCAGCGAGGGCCGTGCTGGCTGGACCAAGCCCGCGCGCCAGGCTCTTCCTGCATCCTACGTGTGCCACGCACGAGTCTTCCGGAGGGCCTCCATGTGCGGCTGAGTGTTACTCCCAACGGAGAGCGAATCCTCTCAGTCCTTATCCCGAGGTAGTTTAGTTGAGGCAAAAATGAGACGCGCACTGGAGCTCCTCTATCCGCACGCAGGAGAAGCAGTTGAATTGGTGGTGTCGGAAAGACGCAAAGGGGAGAGGGATGGTGCCTGTCCGCCGTGGAGAGGAACAGCGCAGCGGGGAGCGCTCGGCTTTAGCCCCTGCCTCTCCCCGGCTTGCGTCATCTTAAATATCCTTTTAGACAACTCAGCTCTCCGCACTCAGGCTCAAAATGAGAAATACATGACTTCTCACTCACAGCATTTATTTTTCGTCTGCAAATACTTTCTGCTTTGTCATAAAACACAGTCCCCAGCAGTTTCAAACACGTAGCAGGACTTTGCATCTTCAGGGCACTGTGTGAAACCAGAAGATTTTTTCCCCTGGAGAAACAAGCAAACAAGGAACCGCTTAAGTGTTAGATTAGCCAGTGAAGCCCACTGGCAGGAGAGACTGCTGAACACAAACTGATGAAAGACTCAGATGAAAAATACACGCATAGCCCTATGGCTACCAAGAACCTTCTCTTGAGTGCATGGAGGATACGCTATGTTATTAAGCAGTTGTGGTAACGCTCACACACACGGTGCAAGGGAGACTTATGTCAGAAATCTGGAGGTTTTCCAATTTTGAGAGCTGTTTGTTATTAGAGGGGACACAAATCCATAGGGTCCCAGGAGCTCCCCAGCTGGGCTCGCCTCCACCAAAATCCCACTGTTTCCAATAAAGGCTTCAAAACACCACAGCTTCTATGTTAACTGGCCAAGGTCTACAAAGACCTGCTACAGGCTCAGTCCTTACAACGGGCTCTGGTCTGAAATCAAAACAGGCAGTTCTTGTCCTCAATTACTTTTTCCTTTGATTCAGTTTGATTTTATTGCTCACTAGAGGTGCAGACGGATTCCCGCAGACAAGGATGATCAGGGGCCTGGAACATCTGCCCTATGAGGAAAGGCTGAGAGAGCTGGGCCTGTTCAGCCTGCAGAAGGGAGGCTGAGAGGAGACCTGAGCAGTGTCTGTAAGGACCTCAAGGGAGGCAGTGAGGAGGATGGGGCAGCCTCTTCTCAGTGGTGGCCACTGATAGGACTAGAGGAAACGGCCACAAACCGAAACACCAAAAGTTCCACAGGAACTTAAGGAAACATTTCTTGCCAGTGAGGGTGCCAGAGCCCTGGAAGAGGCTGCCCAGAGAGGCTGTGGAGTCTCCTGCTCTGGAGACCTTCCAAACCCACTTGGACGCAGTCCTGAGCCACCTGCTGTAGGTGACCCTGCGTGTGCAGGGGGGGTTGGACTAGATGATCTCTAGAGGTCCCTTCCAACCTTGAGCATCCTATGATTCTATGATTCCCGAGCGGCTGCTCACCAGCCCGGGCAGGAGCGCGCGGGCCGGCGTGCGCAGGGCTGCGCTCCAGCTCTGCGAGGGCGACAGGGCTCCGTGGGCCGGTTATCCTTGCGCCTCTCCAGCTCCAAGAGCGCCAGGCGACACAGAGAAGGGTGGAGGAGCTAAGACCCATCTGTCCCCAGCTTCGGGGAGCTCTTGGCTCACGTTACACACAGCTTTGGCCGTTGCAGAAGAGCGTGGCAGCAAAAGGCAGCAGAGCAGCTCATCCAGCACCATCTCTTGTGTCATTAGTGCCCAGGGCTTCAGGGGATCCGAAAGAAGCTCCGGATGAAACGACCGAAATCAGAGACCTGAACAAGGTTTTTGCTGAAGCTGCCTCCAAGCTTCAGCGTCAAAGCCAAACTACCTAATACAGACCCAGCCGGGCCAATGCCCTTCACAGGAATGGATTCCCTCCCCTCCATCCCCTTCCAGACCTGGGAGACCGTCTCCCCAGGCCCCAGGAACAACGCGCCCTGGGAACAACGCATCAGGGGACAATGCGCCCCAGGAACAACGCACCTGGGAACAACACACCTGGCAACAACGCAGCTGGGAACAATGCACCAGGGACCAACACACCAGGGAACAATGCACCCTGGGAACAACACACTCCAGGGCCGGGGCGCTGCTGGGCAAAGAGCAGGAAAATCACACCGAGAAGAGGAGTCACTGAGGAGATGACCCGCTACAGAATTCCCTTGATACCAAGCAATAAAATATCAACAGGGTCACTCCTATCCCAGTAATGCACAGCCACACAGCTCAGGCAGTCCCAAGCACAGAACTGACTTTGCCATTAAATAATAACAATAATAATAAAGCTATTTGCCTGCTTTACTGTTTTGCTCCTCCAGTTTTGAGCAAACAGCTCAGGGGAGGAAGCAAGGCTTCTGGAAATATGCTCGTGATTTAGGCTTTTCTGGAAGCCTGATATGAATTACATGTACTCATTAAAATATAAAAATGAAAGATGCTAGCTGCCTACGTTGGCCAAGTAGATGGATTAAGCATTAAGTCCTCTCAGTCACGGAAAATTGACACTGCTAAGGCCCGAAGCATCTATCGCAAATCACTCTGTGAATCATCTTCCTCCTCCTGGGAAAAATCGCAAGCAGCCAGACAGCTATTTTCTGTTTCCTTTGCAGCATTTCGCCATTGCCACCTGCTGTGCAATATTTTATGTTCCAACTCTTCTCATTAGCCTATTTCACGGGAGAAATAATAACAAAAATCATTTATTTTATTTGGTATATGAGAGCAATGGAAGTATTTTTCTGCAGTGATGGCCAGCTGTGTAATGTGAAGAACAGCAATATTAATCCAGCACGAGGGCCCTCAGCCATATGAACATCCTGGAAACCCTTTGGAGGAGCTCACAGCCATTCCCACATGCCATCGCCCTCCAAAAGCAGGGCCCTCTGCTCCCCGCCTGCAGGAGCGGAGCAGGAAAGCGCGCGGGACACGCAGCCGAGGCGCCCCGGGGCTCACAGCAGCATCGCTGGGAGGGGGGAGCCTCCCGGCCACCTGCATGGCACACGGAGCCGACGGCTCCGGGCGCCCCTTCCCGGGAATGCCGGCGTCCCCGGCACACGGCCCGGCTCGCGTTCCTGCGCGCAGCAGCGCTGGAGGCCGCGCTGACTTCCCTCCCTCCGTTGCTGCCTCTGTGATGAATCTGATGCCTGAAGCCCAACTTCCGTCTGCTCTGGATGCCTCCCAACAGGGACGCCAGGAAGCCTGTCACTTGCTCCATAACCTGGGAAGAATTATTGCAGCAGCTGCTAACGACCCCGGGACACAGACACACTTCCCTGGAACGACACATCCATCTTCACAGGAGAAACCCAATTAGTTTTTCCAAGCAAATACTAGACTTGCAAGAGATTCAGACCTGCATTAGCGATAATACTATAAAGACACCAGCCTCTGCTCATCTCGCTGCTGGAAGCAGAGGGGTGGCGGCGCTCGGTCCCAGCAGCGGCATCAGGGGCTGGAGGCTCCCGGGGCTCCCCGGCCCCTCTGCAGAACCCCCTTCATCGGCTCCTTGCTGTACACACTTGCTCACGTCCTTCGCTGCAGCCAGCTTCACTCTGAGCAATAAACGTCAAAGTTTCAGCGACTAACGGCCAATGCCGGGGTGCTCCTCAAAATCTTGAGTTGCTGGCTGTTCCCGGCAGCAGCAATTGCCAGTGATCCTGGCTGGGGAGTTTTCCTTGGTTAGAGTACTTAAAAGCCATTTAGCTCATGGTGGGTGACCACTACTGTGTGAAATCAAAAGCAGGTGAAGGGAGGGGGAGAAAAAACATCTCCGTTGGCTACTCATCTTGGCAACAAGAAAATGACGACTTACCCTGAACCTCCAGCTTTTTCTACAAAGTGCAGTGACACATGAGGATGGCAGGGGACTTGGCATGCCTGGTTTGTGTTCCCCGCGAAACAAGAGGCTTTCCAGAAGGTAGCTGTTCCGGAGGAGCCCTAACACAGCTCGTTCCTCCTTCTGTTTCTAGCCACGCAGCAACCTCTGCAGTAGGTTGTCCCAAATAGAAGAAAAATCAAAAATAAAGCAAAATTTCTAGCTGATCTCTATCTTTGGCTAGAACAGGGTCTTTCTATTTTGCACAGATCAGTCATTCTTCCTGTCCTCTACTGTGGCCTATGGTCAAGTAACTGAATGCAGAGTGTCTTTTCTCGCTCTTGCTTTTCCAAGGGCTGCCGCGAACCTTTAAAGGTCGCGTACAGCTGTATTTGTGCAATACCGCTGCTCCAGCCTGCCCGCCTCGCACACGCTGCTCTGCTCGCAGGGCTCTCTGTGCCCTCCGCTGCCCGCGCGGGGCTCTGAGCTGGGCTCTGCCCGGGCACCGTGCTGGCTCCGCAGGGACAGCGCAAGGACCCTCGCGGCCGCTCTTGCTGAGCCACCAGCCAGGAAAGAACTGAAAAAATACAGTTTACCAGCCAGGAGAGCACCAAAAACTATAAAACCATCTTCAAGCTTACCAAAATACCTTGGGTAACACGCAGGTAAAAGTAGAAATAAGCAGTAATCCAGGTCAGCAGAAAATGTGTGATTCCTCTGCTCACGGGGCCGTCCTGCAAAACGGCCTCGACACCAGCAGTGTCGTGTCCAAACCGCTACCGTGAGCCTTGTCCTCCCCGGGTTCAGCAGCTACCTTCACGTCCCAAACTTTTAGACCCAGAATGGAATTACCCATTTTTGATGCCACTTTGTCACATGTCCAGCATCTGCAGAGACCTATCAGTTTTCATCAGTTTCAGGAAGACCTATCCGTTTCATGGGAACTAGGGTAGATTTTCTTTGCAGCTTCTGTCCCAAGTAGTAATAAACCTGATTTTTTGGACCAAGAATGTCGATTTTTACATTTATTTCTTTTAACAGTATTTAGAAGTTCCTCCTTCTTACAGGGAGCAAAAGCAAGGTTTAAAACCCAGCTAGTTGCCATGAAACTGCATGATTGCCCTTTTAGCCAGACCCACATTTCACATTTCACTTCCATAAAGTACTACAGAACATTTAACGTGCACCAAAGGGCTGCCGTTGCCTGGCTTTCACCACGCTTTCTTTTCTCACATTTCTTGCTTTCGAAATATCCTTGCTTTACATTACAAGTGCAGCAAAGAAATGCTGGGAGCTGAGCTCATTTTCCGCAGGAGAGACTGAACAATAACCTTGAGGAGTGTGACTCCGGCATTGCAGGAGCCGGGTGATGGCATTTTCAGGAATTCACAGAGAAAAATGTAATTCAACATCTAAAACACAGAGCTGGGAAATTTTCCATCACACACCTTGATTTGCAATTCTGCGCAAATAACTCGGTCTCACTTTGTCTCGGTTTTCCCTGCATTAAAACAGGGATAGACAACTCCCTGGCAAGGATCAGTAGGTCTTAAACAGAGGGTATTTTACATAGCGCGAAGTAGAGCATCGATATAAATGGCTCCAATGACACAGACCATATGTCAAATACCAACATTTCCCTGGATGTAAAGTACAAAAATAAATAGGATGAAACAGAAATAACACAAGTTAGTGACCCGAGCGGAGCAAAACACGAGCAGAGCACTTAACCATTTGTCCCCCGCCGCCGCCAGCCCGGCTGGGCTGCGGTTTCTTCCCCAGCCTGGGAAGAGCCACCTGTAAGGAGGGGCAGCGCTGGCGGCAGGGCCACGCAGCCGTGCCACGGGTTCAGCAGTGCCGCGGCGCGCTCCTCCCGGCACGGGCAGCCGCACAGGTGCTGCAGAGGACGGGTGACACGTTGTGCGCGGAGGCCGGGCTGCGGCCGCGGCGGGACAGCTGCGCACCGGCGGTGCCCTCCCGGCGGCAGCCGCTGTGACAGCAGCAGAGCATCACGTGCAGCTCTTCACCTGTGCACCTGGAATCACAAGTTTATTCCACAGGGAAAGAAGTGTCAGAGCTCTCTGCCTTTTAAGGGTCTTAGGGGTTTGAAACGATTTCCACCGAGACCGACAGAGGCCTCCTCTCCTGTTGAGTCTCTTTTAAACAGCTCTGTCAGCACACGCTAACTTTGTCCTTGTGCTCCTGGGCAGGAAGGAGATCCACAAATCCAGCCATTTTATTTTTTTAGCTGGCAGCTACTACGCACTTATCATCTCCATCAAGGAAAGTGCCTTGAGGATGAAGAGCGAGCTCCTCACAACCGCTCTGCCCCCCGGCTGTGCCTCCGGTCCCCAAAACGGGGGGACAGCGGCCCCCTCGCGCCCGCAGACTCCCCAAAACTCAGAGCAAGGACACGGAGCACAGCTCCTAAGTGACACACAGACGCCTGTGCCCTGCAGTGGCGGCAGCCAAGCACGGCCGCTGGATATTAAGGTGGCGCAAGCTAATTTTACAAGCAGTAATGGACCGTGTATTTATGCAGGCTAAAATATGATTAATCACATCTCATGCTTCGGTGTGGCAACTTATTGCCCGCAGGATTCAATTTTACTCCCAGTTCACTACACCAGCTGAGTGGTCACTGCTGGCAGCAGCTCCCCAGGCACAGGGGCCGTTTGCCTGATTCAGCACAGCAAGCGCTGCTCCTGCATGGACAGCGCGCGACAGGGCAAAACCAGGCAACCAAAACCACACAAAAACCCACCAAAAACAGCAAAAGCATAAAAGAAGATGCAGCCCAGTCTCATCACTTAAAAGCCATTAGTTTAGCAAATATATCCATGCCAAATGGCTCACAGCTGGTCTGTGCCACCGTGCGCTCTCATCGTTGCAGCTATAGGGTGCATGTACACCGTGGCTACCACAGGAACAGGGCTGGCAGACCAAAGGCTGTATCAAACAGCAGTAACTAGCAATAAAGAGGAGCAAAGAGCTTTGACCTTTTACAGTGAATGAAAAAAGCCATGGAGGTGAATCAAATGATTCCCTGCGAGTTTAATGAGATCCATGTCAGACCCAGTCTGGAGGGAAAAAACAAAAACAAAACCAAACCAAAGCCACCCAAAGGCCACTGCAACCAGAACTTGCCTCTGCTGTCTCCCCGAGCAATACATCAAAAACAAAACACAAGGCTGTTTCTCTGTGCACTGTAACTGTCATACCTTCACGATACTCAAGATGTTATCTAGAAAACAGTCAACTGCCTATTTCTATCACACGCATCCCCAGGTTGCTGGTATACTAACCAGATTTTCAACCTAAGATTGTCTATACTTAACTCTGTGGTAAGGAGGATCTGCCATATTCTGACTTTATTAAAATGATTTTTCTTCTCTCCCTTCCCTCTTTCCTTGCAGACTTAAGAGATCATTGAAATTTATCCAGCACACAAAAATGCTGATCATCTCACATTTTCTTTCCTTTTCTTTTTTCTTTTTTCCCCTAAAATTTATCAAGCGTTTGGATCAAGATCAAATGCTCCTCTTTTCCTTCAAATTTCCACATTCCTGCTTGTCCTTGCAGGGCCAGGCTGCCTGCGTGGCCTGTGCTCGGCCTGGAGGAGCAGAGCTCCTGGGAGCCACAAGGGAAGGAGGTTTCCCTGCAACTCTTCACCCTTCTGCAATTAGTTTTTGCATTTTCACCAAAAAAAAAGAGAATCTAGATTGGCTGGAGGCAGCTTGGGGCAAGCAGACCCCCACTGGCAGGAGAAGGGAAGAGCCCCATTTCTGGATGCAGCTACCAAGAACAGCACGTACTTCCAAAGGTGAAAGGAAAGAGCTAATCCCTTTCCGAGCCTGCTAAAATTCCAGCCAGGCGGTTGTACCCGGCACTGAAAATCCCCCCGGTTTCACGTGTGCGCAGCACACAGACTGCATTCACACACAGGCATACAGCATTCAGCTGCTCATGTTCTCCCACACGGTAAAAATCAGAAATCCCTACATTTCCATGAGAAATATATAGCTAATGGAAGATGACAGCTCTCCTCCATATGCTTTTGGCAAGGGAATAATTGCCAAGATATACTCAAAATGAGAAAAATCCATTTCAGGGGGTGGCTGCTTCTTTCATTATTGCTTTCCTCATTAAGGTGTTAGAAGGCTTAATGCTCCTGAAGTACTTGACTTATTGCTCTTTTAGACACTAAAACAAACAATAAAGCTCCACAGAAGTGCATACATTTCCCACCTTCCTTTAGCCTGCGGATCTGCAATGATGCCTCCATGTCATAGACACCATCAAAGGCACAAGTAGGTCCTTCCTTCAAGTTTTCTGTACAGGTTGTCCTGCTCGCCTGGTTCTTCTCCATTTGAAGTCACAGTCCCCTGTGATACCCCAGCTGTTAGTGCAGCAGTTACTCTGTGTGACAGGCACTCGCAGCGTGTGGTTAGGAGCAGGAGAAGCCTAAGATCAGTCATACAAATATTCTTGCATATGAATATTTTGGACTTGATCTTGAAGGTCTTTTCCAACCAAAATGATTCTATGATTCTTAAGGTTGGTAACATACAGTGGTCCAGGAAATCTAACAGAAGCAAGACTGGTCTTTCCTCTTCATATAAATAATGCTGGGAAATAATTAAATGTTGGGACTTTCAGTTTTTTTCTAAAAGCACCGCTCAGATGAAGCCCAAGTCTACCTCCCCAGGTAGAAACCATCAAAATATAATCATGTGAATGTTACTGTAAGATGTAGGAAGAACAACTCATGGGCTGAAATGGAGCAAGTTCAGATGTCCCATTTGTGGAGGAGATTTCACAGGACATTGCTAATCTGCCAAAGATGACTCACGCACAGTGTCCAGACACACAAGACAAGCGAGGAGGTCTGGAGAGCCCTGCTATGGGCAGGACGCTGCAGCTCTGGGGTCTGCTGTGCTGGGGTGTCAGCACAGGTGCAGCAAAGCACCCACAGGATGGTGCAAAGTGCCCACAGGACACGTCTTCTCCTGCCGAGCCCACCTCCATGTCCCCTACCCTGGGAGCAGAAGCCCACGGGGCTCGGTGCTGGGCAGACGTGGACCCTTGTGGTGTCCCAGTGCAGGAGACAGCCTGGGGCACAGGGATGCGGCCAACAGGGCTGCGGCCCACGATGACGAGCTGCAGGGAAATGGGCGACTTATGGGCTCCTTCAGAAGAAAGGAATATCCGGGAAAGTCCTTGCAGGGTGACACATATGGACTGGAAAAGCATCGCAAACGATCTGGCTGCAAACACTGGAATTCCATGTAACTTGTTTCCAAGCACCAGATGCCCGAGAGGGACATGGGAGAGTTGGAGCCTGCAGAGGGAAGAACGTAAGGGTTGGCCTGACTGTAAGTTTGGGAATTGAAACAAATGCTCCCACCACCACCAAACTATTTGGTACAGCTGCATTTTTCAATCAATTTACTATTCTGGGATAGGAATCTTTGAAAGATCTTGATCTCTTCCAAATATGAGAGAGGAAAAGGCACAAATATTTTGACAAGCCTCACAGAATGGGGAAAACTTTTTTTTTGTTTTGCCAGACAGAAACACATCTACCCTTTACAGTTAAATTTGTACCTAATAAAATACACTAAAAAAAACTTATTATTTTGATGCACTCTTATTGAAATGGTATTTCTGTAATTGTAAGCTGGCAGAATACTCAGACACGAGACCTGTGTTTTTCATGATGTCTTTGTGCATTCCCTACAAATTATTTAACACTTCAGACTGAAATCTCCTGCATGGGAATACTCCATTTCGGAGAAATGTGTACTGAATTAGTCTCTACTTTTATCTTGTGGAACATCAAATCTTGTTTTGTAGACTCAGTGTATTCTAGAGGTGTAACAGCTTGCTAAGAAAATCAGCAACAGAGAAACAAAGTGATATGTCATTGCCAGAAATAATAAAAAGAAACTGCACTAAAAGATTTTTCTCTAAATGCGCTTACTTTGAAAACTTAGGTATGCAATTAAGAAGTCTTGTCCCCTTGTAAACTACATTTACTTGTGATGCATCAACCTTTAAATTACTGCAAATGAGAAAAAAATGGTAATGGCATCTGGTAACCAAGGTGCATATGGTAATAGCTACGTGTGTCCCCTGCTGTCTCTCCACTAAAGCAAATTAATATTTATGTGTGACCTCTTAAAAGAGACCAAATGCACAGGAATCACGGCATCAGGGCAGGATAACAGCGCTCACCATGGCCGAAAGCCGCTGCGGGGCATGGGAAGGGCAGGCTGGATGGAGGCTTCTATCCCTTCCGAGCACCTGCCTGTCTCGGGCGCAAAGCTCTCAGGGGCTGTGCGATTCCGCTGGGAAACGCTCCCCAGGCAATCCCTTCTGCCGCAGGTAAGCAGCACCACGGCCCCAGGCACGTTCGCCCGGCTGCCTAAGACAGAGCCTTCAGTAGGGGCATCAGCGCTCTGCTCACTCCTTTCAGCACCAGCGTTTGTCCTTGGCAGGAAGAGCCTGCAAGGAGCAGGGACACGGCATCAGGATACTTCCCATTTGGCTCCTGCCATGGCTGACGCTGAATGGGTTTCACCCGCTCCAACTGCCATCCCGACGCCCACGTGCCCTGTGCAAAAACACAGAGGCTGCAAAAGTTTTAAACCGGGCGCTGGAGGCTCTCCCGTCAGGGGCCCTCGGCTTCAGCACCTCGCCCCGGCGCAGGGCTTTAGGCAGGCCTGGCCGCTAGAAGGACACGCGGGTTGGTGCTGGACACGATGGACACCGTGCCCCAGCAGACTGGCCGTCTCCACCTGCCACGCTGCCCGGCGCCCAGATCCCAAGCTCCCGCCTTACGCCCTGCAGGAAGCTGCTCCTGCACACTTGAAGTGCTAAGCTGGCTGGAGCGCTTCGTCAAGCGCTGATCTCAGCGGAGATTGCTTAGCGCCACCGACACACAGAAGTGCTCCGGACCGACTACAGCATCGCGAAAAGGCGATGTTCACGGGGGCGTTAGGGCCGCTCCCAAGGCGGGCGCTGGCGCAGCAGCACAGGGAGCCGGCGTCGGAGCCCGGCAGCCACCCGCGCTTCCCCGCCCCCAGGCCGGAGTGGCCCGTGGGCCCTCGGGGCTCGTCCCTTGGAGCGGCGTTCCGGGGGACAGCGTCACTGAGGCCCTGGCTCGCCACGCAGCAGCACCACGCGCGGTTGCTTTCTCGGCCTCTCCTGCCTCGCCATCGGGGGAGTATTGCTACTAGAAAGGGAAGAAATGAGGCAGAATCGTTCCCGCTCTGTCCTCGCCCAGCAGGCACAGATCTTCATCAGAGCGAGCTCAGTGCCCTTCCAGCACACGGCATAGTCTTAAATGCTGAATTTCCAGTAGCCCTGGAGCTCTTCACCCGTTCAGCTGCTATCACAGAATCACAGAATGCTTAAGGTTGGAAGGGACCTCTAGAGATCACCGAGTCCAACCGCCCTGCACACAGAGCATCCACCCGCTCCAGAGGCAAGCGAAAGTGCGCTTCAGAGAGCCGCGCTCCTGCTGCGGCACGGGAGGCAGCCTCAGCCCCGGCCGCCCGGCGCCTTCCGGACCTGCGCGGCGCGGGGCCGGACGCAGCCACGGCTGCCGCGCGGCAGCTCGCGGCACAGCCAGCAACTCCTGCCCTTCCAGGACGCTCACACGCTCTCCCTTCGACTGGAGCCAGTTACTAAGGTGTCTTGTTCTTCTAAATACTTCCTAGTTGTGTTTTCTGAAATATTGCACTCATTCCACAAAACCTCCCTTAAACTTTATTTCCTCAACAACTCTGCATTGTCATTCACTTCACAGGAGGCACAATAATAGAAGATACCAGAATAAGCACAAATTATCCCCATGCTTTCCCGTCAGTCATGAGGCCAGCTCTAAGATTTACGACTCCCTAATCCAGACCAGGTCCTAACCTGATATTGTTTTAATTCCAGACATCACCACTGTCCCCTCAAACACACGGGCAAAAGGACACCACATCCTTGTCATCCCTGGTGCCAAAAGCAGAAGCAACACCCAAGCCAACTCCTCTTGCCCTGTAAGGTGCCCTCATCTCAGCTAACCTGAACTGCGCCTGCAAAGAAACCACCACAGGGTGCCAGCAATCGTCGCCCCAGCTCCTCCTGCAAAGCTGCTCCTGGGAAGGACCACTGAAAGCATTAAAAGCATTGACCTCTTCAGGGAGCTCCTGACCTCTTCAGGGAGCTCCTCGGAGGAATCCCCTGGGCCAGGGTCCTAGAAGGAAAGGGGGCCCAGGAGAGTCGGCTAATATTCAAGTACCACTTTCTCCAAGTTCAGGATCGGTGCATTCCTACAAGAAAGAAGTCAGGCAAGGGGGGCAGGAGATCTACGTGGATGGGCAAGGAGCTGCTGGGTAAACTTAATGAGAAAAAGAGCATGTACCTAATGTGGAAGAAGGGCCAGGCCACTTGGGAAGAACATAGGAACATTGTCAGAGAACGCAGGGATGCAATGAGGAAGGCCAAGGCCCATCTGGAATTAGAGTTGGCGAGAGATGTCAGGGACAACAGGAAGGGCTTCTACGAAAACATCAGCAGCAAGAGGAAGACTAGGGAAAATGTTAGGCTGCTGCTGAACAGGGAGAGGGTGCCTTGGTGACGGAGGACACAGAGAAGGCAGAGTTACTAAATGCCTTCTGTGCTTCTGTCTTTACTGCTAAGGCTGGTCCCCATGAACTGCAGAGCCTGGGGACAAGACAGATAACCAGGAGAGAGGAGGACTTTCCACTGGTTGAGGAGTATTGGGTTAGGGATTATTTAAGCAAACTGGACACCCATAAATCTATGGGCCCAGATGGGATGCACCCATCTGCAGTGCAGAGAGTGCTGAGGGAACTGTGGGGGTTATTGCTCAGCCACTTTCCATCACCTTCAAGAGGTCATGGAGAGCAGGGGAAGTGCCTGAGGACTGGAAGAAACCAATGTCACTGCAGTCTTCAAAAAGGGAAAGAGGGAGGAGCCGGGAAACTACAGGCTGGTCGGCCTCACCTCCATCCCTGAAAAGTTGCTGGAGCAGCTCATCCTAGAGACCATCTCTAGGCA
>VZSV01000273.1:330041-340851 GCA_013398735.1 Nothocercus julius
GCGGGCCCGCGGGCCGCTCCGCGTCAGCGGGGCACAGAGGGGCCGCGCGAGCTCCTGGTGGGCACTTAGTGCCTCTCCCACGCAAGTGCGGAGCTGAGCTCGGTGCAGAAGAGCCCTCGATGCTCGGAAAGGTCACGGCAGCGCCATGCTGCTGCCTTCCTGCCATCGGAATGGAGAGGGACATCGAAGTTCTCCCATAGATAAGCTCTCCAGATACAGTAGCTTGTATCTCGCAAAGATCCCTTGCAGCAGGAGTGCAAGCACAGGCTGAGCGCGGGCGAGCCGCCGCGCGCCCGGCACGGGCCGTTGAGGGTAACATGCGAGCAAGCAGCCGGGACACGGCAACGCGCCATGCGAGGCAACCGGCTGAGTCTTCTGACTATTTAGCTCCCACTTTGGCCACCCTAAATACTCATGAAGTGGTGAGAAACTCATCCCCCAAAGCAGAGTTGTCCTTGAAGACCTAAAGTGTGAACTGCTGCGCAGAATGTAGCTGAGGTTGTCGCCGCCGGCGTGCGGGCAGGGCCAACAACCAGAGCATCCCCCCGAGACCGCCCCGCCGCTCCGACGGGGGCGCCCGGCACAGGCGGCCAGCGCCGGATCGCTCCTCCTCGGAGAAGCTGCAGCTAAAGCCTGGCCTCGACCGTGCGCACCCTCCCTTTGCCTCCCTTCGTGCCCGCGCTCCTGGCGGGCACACAAACCTCTTTTGGGGGGACACGGACGCGCAAGGGGCTGTCACGAGTTTGGCTTTCTCGCTACCGCCGCTCCTGCGGGTCAGGGCAGCCTGGTGAGCAAGACGACGGCGGCCCATCCGTTCCGGCAGTGCGCCTGACAGGAGGCCATTCATCTGCCGGCCTGCGGAACGTCACCGGGGGCTTCTGACAGCCGCCAGGAAGATGGAAAGGGGAAACAGGCAAAGCACGAGAGGAAGATAAATCTTGCTATGAAAACTGACGTCAGGCGGTGCGCTGAGCTGCCCTGCCGGGGTCCGACACGGGTGGAGCCAGAGGAACACGGAGCAGGGTCCCTGCCCGGGCGAGGGTGCCCACGGCGCTGTGCCAGACGCCCTCCCGGTGCCGTGGGCACGGGCGCGGGCTCCTTCACGTCACAGCAAAGTGCCCTAAGCATCGCGCTCCCGAGGCGCCGGGGAGGGCCCTCCCGTTAGCTTCTCGGAGAGTTACACACAGCGAAAAGAAACGTTTCTGAGGGATTTGAGCCTCTCCCTCCACAGCCCAGAACCTCCAGGCTGGAAACTCCCTTCCACCTTTCCAAGCCAAGTTCCAGCAGGAGAGACCGGCCCCAAACACCCAGCCGGGACACAGAAAGATTCAAGATGTCTTGGCTCTACGTGAGCCAAGACAAGGAAGAGCCCGAAATCTTCCTCCTCCTGCCCTGAGGGATGTCCCAGCTCTCATCAGCTCGCACTTTTATGTGGTTTGCTCCAATAAATAAAACCTAAATCCTCGTTTTGGCTCCAAAGCTCTGCAGAAGTCCTCAAGCAATCAGGGCCTGAGATGCACAGGAAGGCACTGGGTAAGTTTTGAAAATTCATGGAGCGCATGTCTTTTAGTAATTGTGACACTGCATTTGTGTGAGAAAATGAGTCTGAGAAGAACATCAGAATCATTTACATGACTTTAAAATCATTCCAGCTTAAAAGCTGTTCTTCACAAATTCTGCTCATAAATTAAGCTGTAGGACCACTGAAGCCCAGCAGATAGCTCAGTCCTAGCTCAGTGTGATCATAGAGCTAACAAGCCCTCAGCGTTTGCTCCAAAAAAGGCCTTGCATTTTGTATCCAAAAGTCTGGTAAGTCTGCTGCTGATGTCTAATTAAAAAGGGGCTTTCTCCTCTGCCTTCTGCAATTTTTAAGGCACTATTTTAGTATCAGATCAGTAAATTAGACCGTATGAGATGTGTAAAAAATGTCCACGGTGATGGGGGAATAATCAAACTTCATCATGAGTCTTTTCATTTCTTTCATTTTCAGCCTTTAGTTTTCTTATGTTACTACAAATATATTTTTTATTCTACTATATAATTGTGCATACTGGTGGTGCTTTATCGGGCTCTTTCAAAGCATTTTTGTTTAGATTTTCTTGATGAATTCCATTAGGGTCGATGTTAAATTTTATAAAAAGTACTAAATTCTAGGGCCTCTTCAAGTGAGGCAAAATTAGAAGACACAGCCGTGGGTTTCTTTTTGCCCACGCTCACAGCCAAGCCTGGCTATAAAGGTCCTCAGTCCCTAGGATTTCCAGGAAGAGGAATAAGTGAGAGAACCTGCTCTTATATTGTTACTTCATGTACTTTGGTTTGTGAAGCAAGGGAATAAAGCGCTTTTGAAAATCTTTCTTATTCACTTTTAAAGCACAGCAAAGTTGTCAGAGCTCAGGAGAGCTTAATCCTGACCATGCTCAGTCAGTCCTCAGGGTGCATTTGCACTGCTGTGTTGTCCATAGGCATCCAAGCTCCATATTAATGAGCCACCTCGTACAAGCGGGTTTATTAAGATGTGCCATAATTAGCAGGATCTCCCTGCTGTCATCGTGTGCTTCTCTGCAGTTCCAGCTAGATAGTTTAGTTACACTGTATTAGGGAGATGCTTTCTGCGTAGGGCATATCATCTATGCCAGGATGCTAGAGCTGTGACACTATAGATTAAAATGCTATAGATTAAAATGGGTGAAACATACGATGCAAATACCAAAAAATGGCATTTACGAGAGTATGAAAGGCCTGAAACCATCAGCCGTGTGTCCTTGAGCAGCTCCCCTTGCCACAGCTGCTTCCTTGCACCTCTGCCCTCCCTCTGTCTGCCTTTACTGTGTTTGCTGTCTATCTTTACCCCTTGTCATCCTGCACTCAGTTCCATACGTACGGCACCTTCTCCTCCCTTCTGCGGGACGAGATGCCAGCTGGGCCCCTTGTCAGAGCAGAACAAAACCTGCTCACAATAGAGCTCCACAAAACAAGCGTGCCCGGTCCCACTTGCCATCTGTCTTCAGCTCTCTTGCCAAAGTTTTGATATAAATGTTAATTGTTAATTAGCTCTGCAATGAATATTTCATATCAACTGACGATACATTATATTCCTCGTGATCAAAAATGCATGCAAGACCTATATCACCTATAGTCTCTTAAAGCAGCCAGCGTCCCTATACCATCTCCACAGCTTGCCATCCAAAGGATACTGCTAGACCATGAAAGCACCATTCATTTTAGAAAGTCTTGTCAGGCGCAGTTTGATGCATGTTTGGATGCCTCATT
Organism: Nothocercus julius; assembly: GCA_013398735.1. Taxonomy (NCBI): domain Eukaryota; kingdom Metazoa; phylum Chordata; class Aves; order Tinamiformes; family Tinamidae; genus Nothocercus; species Nothocercus julius. The sequence goes on from VZSV01000273.1 coordinate 333,312, forward strand.
TTCATCAAAATTTAACCCTGCAGCTAATTGACGAATCAAAACTCAACACTTTGATTGTTCTCTGTAGGACTCAACGACTCTGGGAACATTTATTTCCAGCGTTTTGATGACATTGAGTCTTTTTAATCAAGCATCACAGTTTGCAAGAACTGCAGCGTCAGTTGTCTGTTATAAATAGTTCACTGCCAAACAACATCACAAAGTTTCTGCAATGTTTATGGCAAGATGACTTAATGAAATTAACCTCACTCTGTTAATAGAGACTGCTGCTTCCTATTAATTTCTTTATGACTAGTGCAAATCTGGAACCAATGACATTATTAAGATCAAGGGAAGAAAACTGCTAGAGTTTATAAGTTTTTAAAGATGTCAGTACTGATTTATAGTTTTCAGTCTATATAGTTTTTACAGTTTGCAGTTACGCTTGGCGAGTAAACTCAGTTCAGCACTTGGATGGAATTGCTTAAGACCCTGTGAGATTGGTAGTAAAAGATAAACCAGTCATCCAGAAACTGGGAGACCTCAATGAAAGAGCCTCCTTGGAAGCATCTTTCATCGATAGGATGACACTGAAAAAAAATGTGACATTTAAGTACCTGTTATTTTGGGCCACATTTATAGTAAGAAGAAAAAAATCGCAAACCGTAGCCTAACCAAAAAAGAAAATCACTTTTATGCTGTAATATGAAATATTTTAGTGAAAAAGGTGAACGGTAAACTGTGAGACATACTACTTAAAAATCTACATTCCTTAACTCTTATGTGCTGCAACATGCACAGTGCTAATGAAAAAAAATTTAAAAAAATCCTTTGATTTGTCTAAGTGTCATTTCTGAATTTTGGCAATTACGTCTACATGTTTTATTTTCAACTTTCCACTCAAGAAAAGTGTCACGGTTCTTCTCTTATTCTTATTTTACCTTATTTTCTCTGGCTTCTTCACCTTGCCACGTACAGTTTCCAACAGCAAACACTGACAAATGTTTGTGAGGATGAGTTGTGCTGCTCCCTTACCAATCTTCTCAGGAGATCGGTAACAAGTTCAAGGATTTGGACCTTTACCTTAGAAATCTAAAACTAATTCACATCTTGCAAAGGTGTTTGGAAATGTAAGAACTCTCTCTTTAAGTAGTCTCTAACTGTTCATCTGTGTCTGTTTTCTTAGTATTTACAGTATTCCATGTGTGTCAAAATATTTAAATATTTAAAATAAATAAATAATATTCAAAGATACATTATTTCTTCTTCCATTCCTGCAATTTTTAGTTTTTAGAGGTGCTTGCTTTGAAAAATGCAAAGAGGAAAAACTTACTGAAAGAAATAAAATGAGCAAGCAGAATGATCCCCAAATGCCCAACCTCTCCCCTAAAATGAGACTTGCCCCCGGGAGAGGAATGTCTGTGGGTCAGGCCGGGGGTTGCAGGTTGGTGGCCTTTTTGAGACCGGCTCCTCTCAGCTGCACCTGCTGGGGCTGCGCTACGCACTGAAGAGGCCTAGAGCAGCACCTGCCCACGGGCACTGCTGCTGTGCAAGGGCAAGGGGGACGCTCGCCCGGGCACGAAACGCAGGGACAACACAACTGAGCTGGGCAGCATTGGCCAGGATGCCCAAAAGCAGGAGTGCAGGCGCTACACTTCCTTGCCCTGCCAAATAAAGGGGGCGAAAAGCAAGGTTTCTTTGGAAGATACCCCTTAGGTCCCTCCACAGCATGGAAGCTCTGGGCTCTCTGACCTTCCCTGTTGGTCAACGCAACGTTTCAGCCAAAGGCAGCTGATAGAGCTGCTAGTGCCATGAAAGAGGAGACCGGTCCTACAAATCACTTGGGCCAGATCCAGTGTGAGCTGTAGCTGGAGAGAGAACATGCCTGCATACCAATCACCCGGGCACCAATGCCCAGAGAAGGGACCGAGGTTATGGTGTTCATGGTAACCTTCATCGCTAAATTACTCGGATCCTTTTCAAGGCTTTTAGCTTGACGCATAGGTAGAGCACTTGCAAGAATCAAGTCTGTTGACCTCAGCAGATAAGACATAGTCTTCTTCGAAATTACCCGTAGAAATGACCATTAGTATTGGAATATGCTGTTGACTTAATGTATTTCATATGCTGCTTATACTTTTTGAAAATAGACTAGTGCTTTATCACTCAAGTACAAGAATTGGATTTGGGTAGATATATTATGAAACTCTGCTTAGCAAATGACAATAACCAGATGCCAAAAATATAAAAGAGGAACAAAAAGTGCAGCTCTACAAGATAAAATATGACTAAACATAAATCATGAATATTAATCCAGCACAAATGGAAGACTTAAGGGGGAAGCATTATGAGAAAGGTGGCTATTAGTGTTTATTTATCTCCTTTAGCATGATAAACAGTCTTGTTCTCTCATGAGTCTCACTAATTGCAAGCAGAAAATTGTTACCATGGATGCCACTAAGGTATGCAGATTGCTACTTTCTATTTTTTTTTAATCTATTTCAATGGGTCTTCATACAATATGACTGGAAGTGCAAACGCATTTCAAATAAAAATGTGCCGCTGAGATGACAGATGAGATTCAGTCACTTTGCAAATGTACAAAAGCAGAACACAATCGTTTCATATCACTTGCAAACCCTTCAGTAACCCTTCAGCTGCTCAGTAAGCGACGCCGTGAGCCAGGGGCCGGGGCCTTTGCGAGCTGGCGCGGCGCGCACGGCAGAGCTCTCCGGCCACTGAGCCGGCGGCACACGCGGGACGGCCCCCGCGGCCGTGTTGGCACTCAGGGACATGGGGCGGGACACAACCAACAGCTGGGACACAACAGCCGAAACACTTTGGCTGTAGCCCCAAAGTTCACCTCGAAAGAGAGCTCTCAGCCTGTGCCGCCCCACTGCTCTCTGAAGGGCTGCGTGTGCCACAGCCCCAGTGCCCATCAGGCTGTAGCCATTGAGCCCCTGGTGCCACCCCTGTCCCTGTCAGTGTCCTCACGACTGGAGGATGACTCAGGCTGGCAGGGACCTCGGGAGGTCTCTAGTCCAACCACGGCCCCAAGCAGGGGCCGCGCTGGGGCCGGCGCAGGGCTCAGGGCTTTCTCCAGGCTCCAAGGACGAAGGCGGCACAGACTCCCTGGACAACCCAACCCATCACCGCGCCATCCCCAGGGCCCTTCCCCGTCACTGACCTCAGGAACATCTCCACAGCTCAAGAGCTTCAGAAAACAGGCTTTAGGATATGAAAATGGGAACAGCTTCCACTTCGGGGGTGCAAATGAGCAACAACACGTAAACCATGGATGTTTTCAATGTAACGTACTGCAGTTACAGCTTAGACTCAGGTCCTCATAGCCTGAGGGCTAACGTCACATCTCAGTATTTAACTCCCACGACACAGAGATCAGATGTATGTTCTCCACTTCCCATGGAAACAAAAAACAAAAGTCCTGTTCCTTTGCTATCGAACAAACATTAACTTTACTTTTTATTTTTAAGTACTTATGTACTTAAGTATTAAGTACTTCAAGCACCTAATAATCCGCCCCATGTCCTACAGCGTGATCTGGACTTGGAGAGCGGAAGGGCTGGAAGGAGCAGCAGGGATAGCCTCAGTGAGAAGCAAACGTCCATGCTGGACATGACCTAGGTGCTTCTCTGCATTCGGCAGCGGTTTACATGCCTGTTTGAGTCACTGCAACCAGTCAGATTCTGTCCAACGTATTTAAACTCTCAAATTAAACTTTTCACCATATAAACAGATATCTAAAGTGTTAAGGAATGCAGCTTGGCTAACACAGGTGAGGGACTAGAAAAGGGGAAGAGGAAGGGTGTTAATACTCCAAGCGAGCAGCCAACCAGCCAACCAACCACCTCAGCTAAAGTAATATTGCTATATATGTTTCAGTATCAGGAGGAGAGAGAGAAGAAACAGAGAGAGGGAGAGAGACAAAACAGTGTTCGTATAATTTGCCTCAGGTCCTGCTTCTTATATATCTGCTAGAAACTGCTCCCTTAATGCAGGAACAGTTTGCACAGACCTCCCAGCACTGAAGTTTTAAAAAGCTCTTCAGAAAACAAATGGGGGTTGCAGTTACAGGACTCCAGCATGAACAATGATGTCCTCCTGCACAAACTGCAGCTTCTCCCAGCCTCATTCCTCCTTTCCCAAAGCGTGTTGGTGCCTCCTAATGCACCGCCGGCTGTGGCTTGCTGCTACCATAGAGCTGACCCCAAAATAACCTTCCTTGACTAATCAAACCCCTATTAGAGAACAAATGCTGTGATTGGAGACAGAGCCGCGGTGCCACCAGCGGGGTGTGAGGATGGAAGGGCAGGCGGCGGGGGCTCCGGGAGACGGTGGTGGAGGTGGTGACAAGCCCAGCGTTCCTGTAATCTCCCCGAGTGGCCGGACACGGGCTCCCCCGCGCGAGCGGCACGACGTGCTCTGCAGAGCCGGGCTGAGCGCGCGTGGCCTCCTTGTCTTCCTGAGCCGCTCAGACCGCTTTTACTGCTGTTTGGGGAGAGGAAGGTAGCAAAGTTTGCTTAATCTCTGACAACTGATGATGTCAAGACGTGCAGCAGTCTGCTAGGAGCTAAGGACCCCTTTCCAGCCACTTCCTCCCATTGCTCCGGCAGAGATTCCCAAAGAAGGGAACGTGGTTGTGCTGGCACCGCGAGGGAGGCCTGGCTTGGTTTCCGTGCGGTGTAAACACGGAGGTTCAGCGGCCGAGCCTCGGAGCAGCCTAGAAAGCACCCCAGTTCCTGCAGATGCGGGGCAGCGGGAGTGGGCTGAGCGGCGGCGGCAGCAGCACGTGCAGGGCGACGGGGCCGCCAGCGACCGCCGGGTCCCCGGCTGCAGGGCGGGCGCCGCTGCAATGATTAATCACGTAAGGTTTGCACAGATGTTGGAAGATATCATTATGTGGAGTGCAACCTTCAGGAAGCCACTTAATGCCTATATATAACTTCAACACAAAGTACTGCTTAATGTTATTGTACCAGCATCAGTACTAAAGATTATTAAATGCTAATGGCACAGCTGAATCATATTTTCATGTTAAAAATGGTAATATACTTAGACAAAAGCCCAGAACAACAGAAGTTTCTGTTTATTTAAACCAAAAGCATTAAAGACTCAACAAAATGTGGTTTAACTGCTGAGTTAGTTTTTAAATCATTTCTGATTAATAACAAATTCCATCTTAGCTGTCACTAAAAAGGTGAGTAGGAAACATTTTAGCAGAGCCTTTTTTGCTTCCTTTTCTTTTTTAGGGAATTCAGACCTTGTCTTTGATAAACCAAAGACAAGCAGGACAGCGGCTGCAGATGGAAACATCCTTCACATGCTGCGCCCACCACCGCCCCAGCCGTGCGTGGGAGGGGGAAAACGAACGCGGCCGCGCGCGGGGTGTCTCTAGCTCCAGAGCTGTTGTGCCTCAGCAGTGCCAGAGGCTACTCGCTTACACACATATACAAACTCAGCCGTTTTGTCTGGCAAAGCGCAGTTAATACAATAACATTTAGCAATGCAATACACGTTGCAATCGAGCATGAAAAGATAAAGATGAAAGCTGAGCAGAGGGTATTTAGACTGACTCTACACCAGCTTTTACTTGCTCCTTTGCCCAGCCAAGGCGGCTTCCTCAGCCACAGCAGAGGCAACAGCATTTACACTGCAGGCTAACCCTATAACCCCGCTCACTGCAGCTCTGCTAACGCTGCCGCGCGCTGCCTGCTGCTAAGGGTGGCTCCAGGAAGGCCGGCAAGAGCGCACGGAGCACCTGCGTAGGGCCGGGTGCCACTCCAGCACCCTGCCTTCTGCACCCAGAGCGACCTTCCCGCGGGCAGGTCCTGCTTTGCTCTCAGGATGAGGCAGGAGATGCACTGGGCCTTGCTGTAGCACATGAACGATAAAACAGCAAGTGTCTCAAAATAGACATGCATGAAACTACAATGCTGACAGAACAGGACCTGTTTTGAAGAGCTGAAAGAGCAAGAAATTCTCATCTCATTTGCAGTAAACTCGCAGAGAACTATATGGATGAATAAATTAGCTAAAAGAGCATTGCTTGGTTTACCTGGAGCTTTTGAGGACAAATGGCTGTTTTCATGCAGTGCAGTTAATTACAAAAGTGCAAGTCAAAACAAGTAACAAGTTTGGTTTTGAAAAGAAAAAAAAAAAAAAAAGAACATATAAATGTCTCATAAAAACAAAATTAACATCAAAGAGTCTATTTTAAGAAAATGTTTTACTGGAATGTCATTTCCATCACTTTAACGTGCTTTGCACTACCTTCATTAGCACAGCTGAAGTACCAAGTCAGAAGTTTATGGGTAACCTGGTTTCCTTTGCCAGCGGTGCCAGTTAAGCTGCTACCACGTCCTTTACAAATCACTACACCAATTCGGTGCCCCTATGAGAAAGCAGACACCGGCTGAAGCAAGCTACAGGCAGCAGCACTTTGGAAGCTCCTTGTTTTCCTGCCAGCGCCCAATGAAGAGTGCCAAGGGACTCAAAGCAGCTGTCCTTGTGCTGTAGGAAGTGAAAGAAACCCAGTGTCCAGGTGCACCACGGGGGCTCGGAGCCCATGGACTTCACGGGCAGCTCGGAGCCCCTGCCAGGCTGGCAGCTCACCCAGCTGCCCCACTTCAACTGCTTTTTGCAAGCGGCGTGTGTGCACGTGTGAAATCACAGCCACCTCGGCACCGCACACGGGCCAGGGCTTGGTGGCCAAGGCAAGGGGCAGCAGCCACAAAGGAAGGGATTCCCAGAGGACCCACTTTTCCTAATGTTTGGGACTGCTAAATTCATCTGGTTTTAGCTGGATGTCACTGAAACACCTTGCCTACCTCAGCTCCTCTTTTTAATCAGATCTTCCTTTCAAATTAGCAAAAGCTTAAAACCAGGGACTCATTCGGTAAGAACTAACGAGGGAGGCAAGATTTCCCTCTGTACTTTGTCATGCATCACAGTATATGAAGTAAGCAAGGACATATAGCATTTCTTGGAACACGACATAACTCTAGGGAAAGCCCCTTTTTGTGACAAAATATAAAATTCACTCCATTTTATCTAGCAAATAATAGGTATTTAAAAATGAAATGCTCATAAGCACTAGCAAATAATATAAAACATAAGTGGTATCTTCCCTTTTGTTGCAAGGTGAGATGTTAACCAGAGCAGCTTTGCCTATACATGATGGACATCCCTACGAAAACAGGTAACAGGGTGAGCCTCTTATTTTTGGCACGACGGTCTCCTGTTTCTTTTGAAATAAAAAGCCTACGCTCTGCGTTGCTACTTACTGCTGTGGGGTCCCCTGGGCAGGACAAGGCACAGCCGTGCGCACCGCAGGGGCTCCTGAGCACAGCACCGTGCAGCCGTGGCGCCTGTGTGAGCGCCGGCCGCCCTGGCGCCCACGGGCAACCTCCTCACCCTGCACCGGTAACCTCCTCACCCTGCACCAGCAACCTCCTCACCCTGCACCAGCAACCTCCTCACCCTGCACCGGCAACCTCCTCACCCTGCACTGACAACCTCCTCACCCTGCACTGACAACCTC
>VZSV01000273.1:341331-354412 GCA_013398735.1 Nothocercus julius
GCACCGGCAACCTCCTCACCCCGCACCAGCAACCTCCTCACCCTGCACCGGCAACCTCCTCACTCTGCACCGGCAACCTCCTCACCCTGCACCGGCAACCTCCTCACCCTGCACCGACAACCTCCTCACCCTGCACCAGCAACCTCCTCACCCTGCACTGACAGCCTCCTCACTCCACACCAGCAACCTCCTCACCCTGCACTGACAACCTCCTCACTCCACACCAGCAACCTCCTCACCCTGCACCGACAACCTCCTCACCCTGCACTGACAACCTCCTCACCCCGCACCGGCAACCCCCTCACTCCACACCAGCAACCTCCTCACCCTGCACTGACAACCTCCTCACCCCGCACCGGCAACCTCCTCACCCTGCACTGACAACCTCCTCACCCTGCACTGACAACCTCCTCACGTCCCACCAGCAAGATCCTCACCTCCTACCGGCAACCTCCTCACCTCTCACCTGCAACTCCTTTAGTGTCCTCTTTCCTTGGGCTTCCTCAGCTCACAGGGCTTACACAAAGCTGATTCTGAAACCAGCTCCCTCTAATTCATTCCTCCTTTTCTGCATTTTCTTCCCATTTTTCTCCCCAGCCTCCTCCCTCCCCATCTGTACCAAGCAGCAAGACTACTGCCTACAACCTCTTCAACTTGTGCTTATTTTTTTACAGGTAACATAATCACTTGTGCTTCCCCAGTGGTCACTTTTTAAATAAGAGCAATTTGTGCCTTCGGGCTGAAGCCTGTTTAAAAACACTAGAGTAACTATTTCTCTATCATATCTCCTCTATGAGATACATAAATAAACCTTTAGGAGACAACAGAGCTACGAAATGTCAATGTACCATTATTTTTCTCATATAAATCCAATATCAGCACTAATCTCAAACTGAACTATTCTACTTCACCATGCTAGCAGTTCACTAACTCGGAGATGCAGAGGTATACAAATTCTCAGAGTATGGCAATACACATTAATATTGCGCTGGTAAAGCACTGCGCCTCAGGATTAAAGCTTGGTTCTGTTACATGTATTCATGATGGCAGTGGCTTGAAACTTGTCTAAATAAAGGCTGCAGTATCAATTGTTTTTTGGTGGCCTATTCTCTTTTACCTTATCAAAAAAATCATGTGCATACCCATTATAATGTAAGGCAGCAAGCAGAGAAATCTTATGCAATATACTTGAGCTGCACACATTTATTATAGCCACTTTTTCCTCTCTCCTCTCCCTCTTCTGTTCTTTCTTTAGTTTGCTTCATATAATTTTGCTTGGTCTCCATGCCATTTTGAACCATTTTTCTGAGGGGAGCTGCAGTGTACACTAAGTGCTAGAATCTACAGGATGGTGTGACCAGAAGCTCAGTTTACACTTGCAAAGGCAATATTGCATTTACAGTATGCTAAAGTATGTGAATAATTCAGTATTTAGGATATTGGCTATTGTAACAGCTTTTGTATACTATGGTTTTCATTGACAGACTTTTAGCACATCAACTGATTTAAACTGTTACATAGAGTAAAATTTAATCAAATTTGTGAATAATTTGGAAACAGAAGTATTAAAGTATGTAAAAATATAATTTAAAAATAGGCAGTGAATGTTATGGGGGGCATACTACAAGACCCAATCAAGTAATTTCACACACTGTATAATAAAACGATTGAATCATCTACAGTACTTCCACAGTGATTTTATGCATGTTCAAGAGGCTGCATAAAATGACTGGGGCTTAAAGATACTGTTTATTTCAATTCACAAATGATTAATAATAATCATAATGCCTCATGGGCACTATTGCGTTGCCTCTCTAAAATGCTCGCAGTTATATGGAATTGGACTGTACTGCGTGTCTTTACTGCGTTCTTTCAGCAAGCCAGATGCGGCAAGAAACCTCAGGGCCCTGGTGGAACCCTGACTCTGCTCAGGAATAAAGACAGCAGAGTAACGCTCAGCTGAGCTGTCTGGAATGCAGGTACGGATCCCACAGCACTCTCTGAACCACACTGTGGAGGAGTCCGAGCACTTTGATATTCCACGGCAAGCAGATGACACGTGCTCCGTGATTCTGCGAAATCCCATGCAGTGCTACTACCTGCAGCGACGACTACTGAGCAGCTCGGCTCGTACCTGGAAGCGTTTTGTCTCCGTCCCACGCGAGAGCTGCTTCCTCCCTCTTTGCAGCAGCTGAGACTGCCACGGCTTTTGCCCGGAGCTCCTCTCTCCTAGAAGCAGGACAGCAAGGAGCTTTCAGTAAGGAACTGCAGAGGCAATTGCTAGAAATCACTCCCTCCCTCAATTTCCAAGAACTCGGATTTAGCTAACGTCATACTAAGTTTCAAAATGTGTTTTACTTAAAATAAATAAATAAATAAAAGATAAAATAAAAACATTTTAAAGCCAATATGATTTTGTAGACACTGCTTTGTTTATTTTGAATGCCGAAAATTAGCAGCAGTTAAAGAGAGACCTGAGGCCAAGGAGGTTTGTTTTCCCACCAGTGACACCAGCAGCTGGAGGAAGAGCAGGAGAGGCCTTCTTTGACTGTGCTTTGCATAACAAGTATAAAAGCTTGGGATGAGTTTCACTAACTTTGTATGCATGAATAAAAATGTATTTTTATACATTTTTAATTTGAGCTGCCAGTCATAGAATACCTGCTGTGATTATGGATGCTTTTATTCACATCTCCCAAGAAAGGTTCTTTGATGGACACGTTTTACGGTTATTCTGCGAAGCACAAAGTAGCCGGGGTTGGCTGAGGAGCTCAGGACAAAGCCGGCGCGTGGGCAGGATGGTGCTGGGGCTCACGCACAGACCCTCGCAGGCCTTTGTCGTTGGCATTTGCTGTGAGGGAAACGTAAGAACGCTCTCAGCGCCAGCCGCGTTCAAAGGCTTCTCACTTCTTGAGCACTTCAGTCACCAGAGCTGTGAGCCACGGCCCATTTCAGTAAAAGCAGGAGAACTCAACGTGCTCATTGTGGCATCGTGACAATTTGTCCTGCTATAGCACTGCTTCTTAAACCAAGATCCTTTTCTAGATCAACAACCTCCTTACACAGTTCCAATAATCAAAGCACATTTTATCTACGCACTTTTGCTTTCTTGAGCTACGACAGAGCAGCATGGAAGGAAAGACAAGTCTTTAAGGGTGGGCCTAAAGAAAAGCCAGGCAGTTTCTACTCAAGCAGCCCCGCTGACCAAAACTTCAGAATGGACCTTTTACGGAAGTTTCACCTCCCTCGATAGTGACTCCTGTAGATGCGCTGGAAAGCTTAAGAGGCCCTGGAAGCAAAGTGAGGGATCTCACCTCATCCATGCTGCATCGGGACAAGGTTGTGGATAGAATAATATGAAGTGTGTGTGTGTATATATACATATGTGTGTGTGTGTATACATATATATATATAGGTTCTCCATATTCAACCCCCAAATCACTGTGATGGTTATGCTAGGAAAAAAATGCTTCCATTGGGTTTGCTGTGAAACAAAAGACAACAACAAAGTGGAGATTATTAAAAGGTATCTCTAAAAAGCTCTGCGCTTACTTTTAGGGCATTTTAAGAACAGGGATATTCTGTTTCTATAAACAGCAGGCAGCCACTAATGTCTCCAAGCGCCGCTGCCCTGCGATCCTGGTGCATGGTAAGTGAAGAAAACGCTGAGGAATTGCGCATCCTGCTGCGGACTCAAAAGGCGTTTTCCTGCCCTTCGCTTCAGTGGGTGGCAGCTCCGCTCCTCCCACCTTGGGCTCTCTATCCGTGTTACAAACCAGTCACCGGAGGGGCCCTAAGCGTCCACATCCCAGGGCAGCCCTGGAGGTACGAGCTGAGCTCGCACCAGCTGCTCTGGCCCCGTGGGTCTCACGCCCCTTGCTGCGCTGTGGCAGCTCCAGAGAGAAAGCCCAAGCCTGGCCCCCTCGCCCTAGCACTGAGCCACTTTTGCCCCTTTCCTGAGCAATGCCCTGACCACTGCTGCTACCTATTATGGGGAAATCACTCCTTGCTTCACTATTAACAGGACAAGAAAAAAAAATCTTTCTTTCAAAGACCACACACAAATGACTGCTCTTCACCAAATTCTGCAGAGTGAAGGGCTCACAGAGCTGCCCCGGCTCTGGACATTGGCAGGCTTTCATATAGATCCGCTTGGGAACAGCAGAGCCAGAGCTAGACAACAGCCCTCTCTGCACACAGAGCAGCACTGGGTAACTCACTCACCCGGCGACCTACACAGGGCCCTACGAGTCACGCACCCTCCCACAGCTTGCGCAGAAGGGCAAGATCCCCAAAGCACCCCCAAGCGCCCTGTGCTGCTGCTGTCCCGCGCCCTGACTGCACGTTGCCTTGCAGGGATTGCGCCCCTTCCCCAAAGGGGACCTCGCACCCTCCCCAGACGTCTACTTTACCCCAAGCTGTGGGAGTGATGGGCATTTGGGACGCTGCCCCCCAGGCCTGGGAAGCAACAATCCAGTATCTTGTCTTTACTCCTAACTGTTAAGGAGAATGCACAATGTAACTCTCATCCACCTGGATTTCGGCATGAAAAAGAAAGTAGGAAAAAATATCTAAATATCCCAAACACATCCGCCCACCACATGCATACTGCAAACAGAGAAATATTTATTCTCCTATTTTATACAACCGTTCTAATTAAGAGATTTACTTAGAGGCTTAACACATTTGAAGGAGGCTGCTTTAAGAGCACGAGCTGAGGAGAATTACTTTCCACTTTCTATAACCAAGAACAACTACTAGTGTAATTAGACTAATGGCGTGCAGGTAGACTTGAATTCTGCTCTACGCAGAAAACACATGAATTAGAGGGTTGAGCAGCTGCATACCTAGTGAGTTTGAGGTAAAGTTCACACGGTTAAGGCGTGCAGAGCAGGAAGCCGGAACAGTCCCACCGGAAAAAGCATTTGCAAATGGACCAGCAATATTCTGCAATAGCACAGGTCAAAGGAGAAGGGTTTATTAAGAAGGTATTTAGACCCTTTTTGTTCAGCATGAAATGAAAGGGCAAACACAGTATTTTATGACAGTTACATGTTTACAAAAATGAAAATCCATGTACATGTGCTAATCCTGTACTTTTATACAGAAATGTATCTCAGAGTGCAGCCAGCTCTCACAATCCCATTCAGCATTGCCAGAGTGGCCAAGATGGGAAGAACGACCTGTCAGTCGGGCTCGAAGCAGCACGGTGCCATTTAAAAAAGCAAACACTCTGCATTACTGTTTGAGAGAGTCCTGTAGCAGCTGCTGAAGAGGGAAACACAGAAAATATTTTTATCCAAATAGAAAAACATTGCAAGTTCCACAACATACCCTAAATTTAAGCATCTTGCTGGTGGTGCTTGTGTTTCCACTGGAGCTACTGTTTAGCCCAGCAAACAAATTTAAAATAAGATTTGAGTTAGAAAAAAAAATCACAAGAGAAGAGGCAAGAACAGAAAAGAATAAATACTAACTAAACTCTCCTCCCGTCATCTTGCAGACAGCTGTGTGATGGATTTTGAAACAAGCAGTTGGCAGTCATCTCGGCTTTCTAATTTAGAGACTATGTTGCCAAAAACAGTTAGTAGAAATCTTTAAAGAATATGGTCAGAACCCAGTGCTGCATAAAATAATATACCTGAAACTTCAGACAAATTCTGGGCTTTATTTATTACATATTATCGTCAAGACTCCAACTCTGACTCAACAGGGATGATGGCTGTGACAGGCAGTCGGCTCTGTTTGCCCCAGTCTAGACACTGATGACAATGTAAAGTGATGACAATAATTTAGAAGCAAACTTTGCATAAAACACATTTGAACTATGAAGTCTTCACTGTGGGTTTCTGTAAGAAGCACCAGCCATCAAAACTGTCAGTAAAACTTTTTGCCTTTAAACACTGTACACCAGCAAAAACGTAGGAAAGCAAATACACAAACAAAATAAAAGGAAGGGCAAAAAAAGCTCATCTAACTCTATGAGTTCTGGAGCCCACAGACCAGTATCAGGTCACTGCTGTGGCTGCTGGCAACTTTGCTCTGACCAAACCCAGCTGTTTTATGCTGTACAGGACTAGGAGACCTCCCTAGCACAGCTTCTACTGACTGGTAATAAAAAAGCTGAGGGCACCAGAAACTGGACCCCTTTTGGCTCACTCTTGCTGGACATAGGCTATCTACCAGGAACACGAGGTAACCACCCTTGGGTGTCTGCTCCCCAGGACAGTGCACAAGAACTCCACTTGCATACTGGCCACGGTGCTCTCCATGGGGCCACAGCCGCCAGCAAAGCCCAGGGACGCCGGGCAGGACTTGCCTAAATGAGCACTTGCCTTTCAAGAGGGCAGTAAGGCCGCAGGGCACTTCTGCGCTTCCCTCCAGGTGAAAGGAACAAGCTCTCTGACTCTTCTGATGACTCAGAAAGAAATTAGAAAGTGTTTTCAGACTGGAAAAAGAACATATAAATGTGCAAATTTGAATACATTTTTAACGGTGGGCGCCATTCAAAATTTTGCCCCTGCAGGCTTTTCCATTGCGCGTTGGAGGGAACAGCAGCACCACTGAGCAGTGCCAAAGGTAGGTGGGGGGACGGCAGCATTTGGAGCTGTCAGGCTGATTTCATTTTCCATGTTATGCCGCATGGATTGCCAGCCTGGCCTCTACACCTGATTAGGATGGAAAAATAAGCAAAAATACCCCACAGCAATGTGATCTTTATAACTGTTTAAAAGCTATGAAGGTGTTTTTAAGTCAAAGCCAAATGAAACACTAAAAAAGAAAAGTCATTTGAGAAGCCAGAACACTGAAGTTGAGTCAAAACTTGGCAGAATGACCAATTGGAAAGTGTCTACTTGCTTCAAACTGATTACTGAAAAAAACACATTTTCAATTTACCTGTTATTTCCTTCCGTGGGCACAGGCTGCTGTAATTAAAAGCTTTTCTAAGCAACTATGGAGAGCATCACACTTCAGAGACAGTGTTTCTAGCAACGTTAAGGCAATGCTCTTTTCAATGCCCTTTTCAAGTATGGAGCAGCATTAAAAAGGAGGCTCTTTTCCCTGAGTGCCTATACCTGTGTTTATTATCAGGTTAGTTCTCCTCTTTAATATGAGATTATATATTGATTTTGATTCTTTAGTTCCTCCTATATTATTTTTAGTACTAAATAATAGATTGAAAAATGTCCACCATTAAACAGCATGACTTCTTGGCTTCTTTTAAACAGTTCATCATCTGTAATACTATTTACTTTAAAGTATGAAGATGAACATTTTCATTGTGAGCACAGTGATTTTTGTTCCCTGAGCTAAGCCTGGACCTTTCCTGGTAATGAGACCGCAACAGGGCTCTCCACAAAGGAAGAGCAGAAGCTCTAGCTGAGGTGATCCAAGCCAACCCTACTGTTAAGGGATATCAAGCATATGAAAAATTCATGTGCTGAATTCACATCTTTAATGGTTTCAGTCTCAACTTCCCTAAAAGTCTCTGCAACAGCCCATGTTTTTCACCTTTACTGCCATGGTAAAGCACCATGCTAGGAATTAATTAAAACTAAAAACAAGTTTAAGCTTGTTTTTATGCAACAGTACTACAGACGCTGGAGACTACTTTCTGTGACCTCTTAATAGGCCAGACTAACTACTTTTGTTATTGATGCTCTTAAACCATTACACTCATTCCTGTTTGACCACAGAAGTTCAAAACATCACCACTGGGAACAGGGAAATACATTTTCATTAGAAGCCCGAGGAACAATATTCTCCATGCTGAAGCTCAATTTACAGGGATTTTCAAGCTTAAACTCAGAAAAAGCAATTAGGTGAAGAAACCACCTCCTGGATAACAACGAACGGATCCATTTATCGATGCATTTAAAAGTTTCCTGAAAAATGAACTCAAGAAGTGAAATAAGGTATATAAGACTCTGCAGACCTTCAAAAACAGGATTATAAAAGAAGAAGATTATAAAAGAATTTGTCTTCCTGAAAGATAGACTGTACTTATGTACTGAGTTGAATTTTTACAATTATTTCCAAATATAGCTCCTAGATTTTTGTTCTGACTTTTCTATCACACTTGACAGTAACTTACTGAGACTTTGCATTTTTTCTCCCTCAAAAAAAGAAAAAAATCATGTTGATAGATTCCAAAAGTGAATGAATTTTCAGAAATAGGGAAAGCATCCACATATGATAAGTTTTCTCTTCCTAATGCCAACATCATTTGGGAATTAAATGAAGATCTACTGCCCTTTTGAGTCTTATGCTTTTATCTTCAGCTTCATTAATATATTTTTAAAACACATTTCAGACAAGCTCCAAAGCTTTGACGTATAGAAAATAAAATTTTCAAACAACCTGGACTGTTAATTTATTCTGATTTTTATCACACATAATGCTTTTTCTTTCTCCTTTTATTTCTCATAGCTAAAGACATCAAAGGTTCTTAACTGCTGGTTGAGGGGGTGAATGCTATTAAACAGATGTCATTATTCTCTTTGCTTTTTAACATCTCACTCTTGAGAGATTTTTTAAAACTTTAATTCTCTTGACTTCAAGATATGGTTTTGAAACAATAGCCCATAGTACAGTCTTAAAATCAAGAATTAATCAGATATAGAGCAACAGGATCAGACAACGACCATTACTTGTTTGTCCTCGTCTGATTTTTATGAAACAAAACAAGCCTATGGAAATAAAGAAGTGGGATGGACAGTTATTCAGCATAAAATGCCTAATTAGCTTTATCAAAATCAGTAATTAGTTACTTGGATCAAATTTACACAAAGACTCTTCTAAGAAACAAAATATAAAAAATCCCATATTTACCCACTCGGGCTCACATTTACTCACTTTGCCTGAATCCCACTCAGTGTAAAAATACACTCCTGGAACATTTCAATACATTTTTCATAGAATAAAGAGTGAAATAGAGACAATGTCCAGAGGAAGAATTCAGTTGCAGAGAATAATTTTGGAACAGGGAAAAATAGCTCCCCTTCATTTCTTGACAAACAGGTTAAATGCCGAATATATCTGAGATCCCTGGCGCTACTTGCAAGGAACAGTTTTTCACAACGTCAAACTTTTGGAGACTGTTAACTGTATTTTTCAAATAAACAGAAGCCATTGAATTCTTGAATAATTTAGTAAGTCCTGCTGGAAAAAAATGGCAGTGTAACCTGAAGTGCAGCTTTTTTTGTAGCAAACATTCAGACACAGCTGCAAAACAAAAATGTAATAACTAGCTTCATATAACATTTGATTTCCTCCATTTCCTCCATTTCTTGCAGTGTCCAGAGGGATATTTAAAACTCAATGTATTAGAATCCAATAGCTTTAGTCTATCCTGAAACTAAGGGCATAGTTGCTAAGGCAACACTGTCTTTTAGATCAGCTTGCTCTTTGCTTAGTATGACAGTATTTGAAAATATTTTAACAGTGCATATAAAACAGGGCAAAAATCTAAATGTCACTCTAAAAATATACATATATATATTTCTCAGATGGCTGCTCCTCGTTTCGTTGCTGAATGCCCAGATAAAGGCGCTGCGCTGGGGGCTGCCTGGCCCCGTTCCTGCAGCTGCCCAGGTCCAAGTGCGCTGTATTCTGCGTACAAGCACTCACCCTGCCGGTCGGACGGGAAAAGACCTTCAGATTTCTTTGAAACAGCACTGCGCAGAAGTTAGCACTCCCGGCTCAAGCCTAGAAAATTGAAAACAGCTTTTACATTTTATTTTTACATGTGCTTAAGATTCACAGAGCTTTGGAATGGGGCCAGTTCACTCTAATCAACAACCTTTAACATTTTAAGTCCGGATTGGAATTATTCATTTGATCGTTGCCTAAAATAACAGGTCCAAAGGCAACAACAATAAAGAGACTCTAGATAGCAAACTTGCACTTAGGAGCAACCAAATAACCTAAAATCCTCTTTGAAAGCGGACCTCACTATGCACAAAATCAAAAGCATTCAGGCAGATTTGAACTTCCTAAATAGAATTGCAAAGTCAAACATATCTTGGCATGTTCATGACAACTCGTATTTTGCAACAGGTCAGGATTCCTGCAGTAAATTGTGCTTTTCATACCATTAATGTTCAAGTCGGTATCCGAGAGGCAGGAAAGAGGAAAATGTCATTGGCTGACAGTGTGCAGTGGATCGAGGGATAGGGTGGTAGTCTACAGAGACAGAAACATGCAGGATGAGTATGAAGTGCAGGCACAAGCAGGGAAAGACATCTCGGTGTCCTTGTTTGGCAAAGTGGGCCCCAGAGATCAGAAACTGCTGCTGCCGCAGCCGCTTGTACCGCATTCAACCCCCTGGTAATTACCGAGCCTAAACAAAGTGAGATAGGGAAGCCTAGATGTAGTTAGGAAAACACAAATCATCTGCTTTCAAGCTTGGAATGAGACTCCTTCTATTCTTGTGAGAGTTTAGTTGTTCTTGTTTGGATAGGGAGAAGATAACACTTCAGATTAAACTGAATCCTTTAGTAGTGCCACTAAGCCTAGATAGCAAATGTGAGATTTCAAGATTTTATTTCAACATCGTAAAAAAAAAAAAAAAAAAAGAAAATCTTAAGTAAAGGTCTCAAAGTTTATGTACTAATAAACTCTTCTTTTGGGCACTGCCAGAATTGCAAGGATTACAGCTTATAGTATTATCTTTAACTACAACGTATATATGGGCTTAGAAACAGTAAAAGCAGTAGCTGTCAGATTTAATACCACTACAGAATTTTGCTCTATTTTATATAATTTGCAGCAAATCTTAAGTATTTGAGAAGCAACACAGATGCTATGTTGAGATGTCTATTCTAATGTTCAAATGGGATAAAATAGATTCTCCACTATTGAAGAACAGCATCTGATTCAATAGCCAACATTAGAAACTACACCAAATCAGATCTCATATAATTCTGCCAGCAAAGCTACAGTAAACAGCACACCCCAAAATCTTTTGGAAGATGGAAAGAGAGTTTGATGTATGTATTTTAATACTAATTCCAAGGCTTTGCTGTATAGCCCACCTCCACAAGGCAGCAGGAAAGGTCCATTTTCCCACAAGGAGGCAGCAGCCCTGGCTGCCTGCTCTGCCTGGCCAGCACCATAAGCAATCTGGCAGGAAACACAGCAGCCTTTCCCTCTATCCTTCTCTTTCCACATCTCCACTCACAGCACAGCCCGCCCCCCGGATGGACCAAAACCAAAGAAACCTCCAGCAGGGGTTTAGTCTCTTCATCATAAGAGCCTTCAGCTGTTCTGGCAGCCCCCATAGACAACTCAAATTAACAGGGCGGCTCCTCCTGAACCCTTCTGCACGGCTTACTGATCACGCTGTCGGTGAATATATTACACAAATGTAATAGCAGATGAGGAAACTGCCCACCCCCACTTCAGAGGTGCGCAGGGTTGCTGTAAATAGCTGCAACGAAGATGGCCCTGTCCAAACAAACTCGAGTCTTTGCAAGATTTTTTAAAGAGATACTAGAGAAGTTCTCCACTTCGAGCAAAACACTCAAATCACTTCCACTGTTTCTAGCGTGTTGTATGCATATCTAAACACGCCGGTGTAACAAAGGGATGCCTTTTTTATAACGAGTTCTTGCCATTTCCACGAAAGTCCTGCAGGCACTGGCTTGTTACTGAGAGCGCAGCACAATGCCAACTGCCCCAGCCAGCAGCCCAGAGACTTATTCGTGAGACCCCTGACTTAACAAGCTGGATGTCATGGGTTCTATTTTCTTGAGCGATATCAACAGGACATTAACAACATCGTGGTGCTTCCCCTGCCGGAAGCCAAGACAGTTTCCTGCCTTTGGTGGCCACAACGGCAGCAGCTGCTCCATGGGGGCAGCAGTATCAGCACGCACAGCCCGAGCGTTGGTATTTACATCTTCAGAGCTGCTCTGACTAAGCTTTTAAAGAGAAAACTAGTTACAAATAATTAAGCGTGACTTTCAATGCTTTCCCGATAAAGTGGGTTGTCTTTTATCCTTTTATTCACCTGAATTATTCTGAAGACATGGATGAATGGTATCAGAAACTTCTATCCTGAGATCCGGGGGCCTAAATCGTGATGAACACCAGACAGCGTCACCTGCAGAGCTGCGACCGCAGATGAAAACCAGGGGCAGAACTAGGAACAGTTTCTATCACCAAGCCCCAAGACAAAACATATTACACCGAAAGGATCGTAACTGTGATTTCAAGAAACTTAAAAAAAGCAAAAACAAAACAAAAACAAAACACAGAGGTTAAGTTGTGTTTCCCCACACTTATACACTACAGTTACTGGGAACCTGAACATTAAGTTGATAACACCTGTAAACACACAATGTTCACACATGCTATGCAATTGCTCTCTAGAGGCAACAAATCCTTCCTTCACAACACAAAGTTCTCAGTAGACATATATACTTTTATGAAAAAAAAAATTATATGCAAAAAAAAAACCATTTGTATTAAAAGTTTTATTAAAGCCAGTGGATACAATTTACATTTAATTTTGGTTAAATTTATAGTGAGTTGTGGCACAGAATCAATTCCTGTTCTCCTCCTGGGCTTTCTCTTTCCTCCTCTCGCCATTTCTAGCACTGAACCTGCCCAGAAACTACTAAGAAAGCAGAAGGACAGGGCTGGAGGGGGGAGGGCGGGACAGTTACTGCTGTGGGGCGGAAGCAGTGAACACAGGCTGAGCTGAAACGGCGTAAGGGTGGAAGAGGGATGAAGTAAGGAGAACGGCAAAATCAGCATTTGGTTAGAATCGGGTTCTGTGAAACCTGGCTTGTAGTATATGAATAAAAAGAAAACCAAAGTTTTTCTGTTTTTTTTTCTCCACTAAACTATTCTGAAATCCTACCGACAGCTGCCAACGGCTATACTTTGAAAAACTGTTTTTCATAAGAAATAGCTGTTATTCACAGAACATGAACCAGGTGCTGCACAGGCACCTGAGGGGGGGGAGCGGGCGGCTCTGCGGGAAAGCCGACGGCGGGGCGCAGCACAGCGCACCTCGCAGTTGCGGGTCGCGTGCGCTCAGCCCGCCGTCCCCAGGGGCAGCCCGAGGGCGGCG
>VZSV01000273.1:355438-379093 GCA_013398735.1 Nothocercus julius
GGGGAGCGCGGCCCGGGGGTGCCCCCGCTCGGCCTTCGCGCGCCCCGGGGAGCGCCGGCACCCGGTGTCCCAGCGAGCACCGCGAGCCCCACCCAGGCGACCTTATGTTGTCTATACGTGCGCATATACGTACCCACGTGAGCCTGTCTGTATACCCAGATACACGTTTACTGCAGACGCTGCCGAAGACGTTCATGTCTTTGGGCAACCCCTAGAAGTCTTCGTGGAACAATTGCTTTTAAAGCATGAAAGAGAAGTATTGCCAATGTTCTCTGAGGTGTTACTTGTGTTCTTTGTTTTTTTGCTAGTGTTCCTTCTCAAAAACCCCTTTGCTTAGAAGTGCTGTACCTGTTAGTAAGCTAATGGATGTGAAATGCATGAGTAAGGTGCAGAGATGGATTTTTGTCTTTCAAAATAAAGTGCCCCTGAGCCTTTATCCTAAAGCAAGCTTAAAGCTAATATTGCTGACAGGAATACAAGGGTTTTAGTGTGTTTTGGTAGTTAAACAGTTTCGGAATATGGAAGGAAGCTCCTCCGTGTTTCTTTGTGTTTACAGAACAGTTTTCTTTCTATATGCTGGCCGTTTTTTTTTTTTGTTGTTGTTGTTCCTATAGCGTGAAAGATTTTTGTTTTCGCTTGGTGATTGGTTGTGAAGCTTTAAATGTATTTGTTAATGCTGATAATCTCCTGCTCTGCAGATCTTAGAAGAATGCTCTGCTGGAGTATGGTTAACTCTAGAATTGATTCATTTTGTTAGAATTTTGTGCTTGCTGTCTGTCTTAAGCTCAAATTGAATATTTTTTTCCTGCAGAGTGTTAATCTTCAGGGTTTTGTGTTTTAGGGGGTTCTGTCTTTGTGCTACTTCTTTTGTTTGTTCATGGCTTTTAGATGGGGCACCCGGGCATGCCACACTACCCACCCATGGGAATGCACCCTATGGGTCAAAGACCGCCTAATATGCCACCCGTCCCGCATGGGATGATGCCTCAGATGATGCCTCCGATGGGAGGACCCCCAATGGGGCAGGTAAGGTGCTCTTACTGGTTGATTTTTCTTTTTTTTTCCCCTCCCCTAAGGAGGTCAGAATTTCTGAGATAGGTAAGTCTCATGTACTAGCTTGCAAACAATAATGGGAATAATTCAGGATGTTTTATGCAACAATTTTTATCCGTGTGAAAAATCTTCTCATTTTAACAGGTAATGAAAGTGTTTTCACAGTTTTGGAACTTTAAATGATCATAGCTGTGAATCCATAATTTGTCTTTTAATAAACCTTTTTGATAGTGTTCCATAGATACGGAGGACTCAGCCATTAGCATGATAGCTAATTGTATGAGCTTTTGTGTATGAAAAATGTCTAGCAATTCTATTTTATTCCTCTGCCTAGCCTTTTTTTTTTTCTCCAGTTTCTGTTTTGTTGATCTTATTCTCATGTAATTAATATTTTAGTCTTAGTATTTTAGTAAACAATATAAGAAGAGAGCTTACTCATTTTGGTAGATACAGAATGGAAAACATGGCAGAGCAAGAGCAGATTAGGCTCAGTGACTTGTGGATGTGAGGAGGGGACAGGAGGCTAATATACTCAGTAGCCTCCTGTAGTTTTAGGTTTTGTTTTTGTTTTCAGTAGCTTTAGTGCAAGAGCATCAGCTGATGTTGCCTTGCTTCCTTGGATGCTAAGGTTTTTCTTGCATCAGGTACTGGAGATTTGTGACACTTACCATGGGTGGAATGTTTCAGTAGCTTGTTTACTTCCTTGCTGAAGTGAACCCCCATAAACAAGCAACTACAGTAGGCGTGATCTTAAGCAAAAGTAAGATCCTACTGTCAACATCATTCAGAGGAAAGTCTCACGGAAAAGAAGCCAGGGCCTGCTTAGTTGCAAGTAGCATTAGGACGAGAGTGCCACCTTCTCCTGCTTCAACAGGATGGCAAGGAATAGGAGGGGCTGCTTTCCAGTCTCTCCTTCCTTGGTCACCCTCCCAGGAAAACCCTCTGAATTGAGGGTGGAGCAGGAGCCCTTACAGATATCCCCTTCTCTGCACAAGAGACGCAAGATGAGGAGAGGAGAGCAGTAACGTCATGCTCCCTGAAGATGCAGGGGATGGGGTTACTTAGTGCATGGACAGTGAAGGTAAAGGGAGTAGCTGAAAGTCTGAAGGGAGTTGACTTCTCAAGACTTATTTGGACTCAGTGGCCAAGAAATTTTGCTTTTTTTATGGCTCACCATTTCTTAAAAGCCAAGATCCATACATTTTAAAGAACAGTTCAGAAACAATTTAGAGCTTTGATATTTAAATATGGCAGCTCTCTTCATCTTGAAAATGTTTGCTGGAAGTTACTCTCTTAGTATCACTGTAAAATCTTTCTTCTCTTTAGAGGTAGGAGGAGGGGGAGACTCTTAAGAGGTTGAGAACTGTCAGAAGTTACAAACAGAATTAGTGATAGACTCTGAGTTCACCTTTTCCTTGTTTAATACCTTGTTAAAATTTTACAGAAATCTCTCTGACAACACTTTATTTTTCTGTTGTAATTTTGGATGTCAGTAAGAGTATTTTAATAGATCACTCTTTTTGTTAATGTTCTTGTAATTTAAATGGTTGTCTTTACTCGTAATTGCTGTTTTGAATTATATACTTGTTTTTCTTAATGTTCATTCTGTAGGAGTGTAATGAAGGGAATTAGAGTTCTGCAACTTCTTTAACCCTGTGTTGCCAAATGCTTATAGGTTTGTTCGGGTCAGAAGCTAGTACTGTGTGATTATTTTCAAACGAACTATATATATATATATATATATTTATATTTGATATTAGCAGTATCACAAAGTGTATTTGAAATACTATTTACTTAAAGATGCCTGGGATGATGCAGTCAGTAATGCCTGGAATGATGATGTCTCACATGTCCCAAGCTGCTATGCAGCCTACGGTTCCGGTGAGTTTAACTTCTCTGTTTTTAAATTCTTGTTTTCATTTCAGTTGCTTTCATTACTTCATACAGGTATACAAAGGTATGCCTTTGTTTTCTTGAATTATGTGTAACCAGACATACTGTATTAATCCATCCACCCACCAGTCCTTGCCCTGGATTCTTAAGCCTGTTGGCCAATCTCAGCCATGATAGTGAGAGAGATCTCAAGCATACTGAGCTTTCCAGGATGAGTGGTGAGGAGTGTGTTGAGGAATAGAATATAATGTCACTCTGACATGCACTAAATAATGGAAAACTCATATTAAAGAGAGGATATTCATTATCTTAGGAGTGGGGAATCATCTTTAATGTTTGGGCAGATACCAGAGAATCTGCCTGTTAGTTAAAGGTTTGGGTTTTTGCTGCTGTTCCCTGTTGTCTAGTGGGACACAAGTGTATGTTACAAACCTTAGTACAATTTAAATAAAGGCAAATTTGAGTGATTTACCTTCTCTCCCCTTCTGAAATTAGCATGAATTTCTGGTAAGTGGTGCTCATGGGAAATTTTGAAGGAATTTCAGTCTCTGGGAGAAAAATCTTCAAAGTGCTATGCCTAAATATGGTTTGGGGCAGAGCAGTAGAGTTAACTAACTTTGAATATCTACTGTGTATTTTCAGGATTTCAGAGAGAAGGCACATCTTTCTGTTTCCAGATATGCCTTAGGAGTAAATTTTGATTGAATCAGATATGTGGTAATTAGGAGGAAAAATAGCGCAGCAGCATATTTAAGCTTTTTTGTTTCACTCTGAAGCCCTTGGCAGGGATCTTTGTAGATCATGTGTGTGTGTATCAGACACACTGGAGACACTCTAGAGATCATCACGTGTATATCAGAAGGTACCTGTCATGGAAGAATTCCTTTACCTCCCTGCTATGGGAGGTGTACCAGAGCCTAGAAAGACTTTTGGCAACGAAAGGAAGTTTTTGCTTTTCCTAATCTAAAACAATTTGTAGGTGAATAAAAAGAAATTTCATCAGGTTTCTAGCTATCTGATCACTTTCATGGATATCTGATGAGCAATACTCTATCCTTTCCAAGTATAAAACATAATGTCAAACTCATTGAGGCCGGTTGGATTATTTATATTGATGTCAGTGCCCTTTGGTCTTGACTGTGTTTCGTGGAAGTATGTTGATCATTCAGAGTGCTCTTACAAGAGTCATCTTCTGTTTTGATCTGTGTAACAGTGCTTACTTCCAGAAACTGAGTAGAACTAATGTAGTTCCTCAAAATGATGAAAATAAAAATAGACACGAGAAATAGAAGGATACTTAAGAGCATAGACATACATGTGCAGAGTAGTTGAATTTTTTGATACACAGAATAAGATTCAGACTCCTTAAATTGTGGAATGATTTATCCTACTTGATGCTTTTTGATTTGAGGTAATACAATTTTTCTTCAACACATTTTTAGTTTGTTTTTTACATGGGGGTTTTTGGTAATAAAGTTCAGAAGAGAATTGAAAGAAACCCTATTGGATGATAAGCCTATAAGATGTATTTTTGTCTAAAGAAAAAAATAATTTTGGAAAACTATTTGAATTATGTTGGTCTTTTTCTTAGTTTGAAATTCTGTCAGGAGTGTCACTAAGACCTTTGGTTGTTCTCAAGCAGTTTAGCAATGCATCAAATCCAACGCTTCTGTACATTCAAAGGTGTATGCTTTTGGCAATATAATTGCTGTGGAATTATGCTAAGCTACTGCGGCAGAAATTGAGAATCTCCTTTCCCTCCCTCACCCCGCTGCCTCAGAACTACTCATTTTGGAGATAAAGATGTACTGGAATGATGTCAAGAGCCACTTTGGTGTAGATTATTGCATGTATTGTCTTTCTCAAAATTAGTTTGATCTCCCTCATCATTTCTTTAAGAAGCAGTAATAATTAAGTGGGTAATGGGTGGCTAAGAATCTATATTTAAGATCACAGGGAATTTTGCTGCTGAAAGAACTTGTTGGATATGTACTTTCTTTTTTTATTAATACCTTAAGCGTTCAGTGCAATTGTAGTTAAGCATTTGTTGATTCCTTCTACAGCCAGGAGTGAGCAGTATGGATGCACAAGTAGGTGAGTATAAACAAACTGTTGTAATTTTGACCTATTTAACCTAATTTTGGTGAAATACTTAAACATACTTTTAAAACTATACTTTTGTGTGCAAGATTTTTTTGAATATTCATGGCAGCATGGGAAGCATACTTTTTTAACATCGTTTTTGGATTTTTGATGGACATTTGCAACTAAGTAACTTTTGTGGTTAGAGAACAGCAGTGCAAGTGTTGAAGATATAAGATTTGTTGGCAGTGCCTGTAGTTTGTAGGTGTGGATCTGTACTCCAGTTAACTTCTGTCAGCTTCTCAGAATGTAAAGATTCCAACAGTGCTTATTTAGGGACACATTCCAGCTTGTGCTTGTACCCTTTTGTAAGTTAATCAAAAGCTACTTGCTTGCCGGAGTAATGGCTATATACTTAGAAATAAATTGTGCTGAAGAGTGGAGGCCAAGCTTGCTTATTTTGTTCTTATCTGAACTGGAAAAAGATGTGTTGGATACTTTTTTTCCAAAGAACTTTTTTCCAAAGAACGCTTTTCTCTCAGACCCTGTATATTTTGAGTTGTAACTTAAAAAAAAACAAACAAACAAACAAAAAAACCCTCAATCTTACTTTTTTTTATTTTTTTAAGGTGTAACACCACCTGGAACTCAAGTAAGTGAAAACCAAAATTCTGTAAGATACTTGGGCTTATAGATTTGAAAGAAAGCTTAACTTCTCCTTTTCTTTCTTTATTTTATGTATTTAATCCTGGAGACTTTAGACCACCAATCTGTAATTAGTTAAAATTAATATCTGAATGCTTTTGTTCTGCTTTGAATATATACAGTTTTCAGGATCTGTTTGTGGCAAAGCAGTATTTTATCGTTGAATGGAATTTAGGTTGAACTAAAGCACTTCTGCTTTCTGGTGTGTTTCTGTTAAAGTTTGAAATTGGAGATCGTCGTCTGTCTTGTGTCTTTTTTTTTTTTTTTTATAGCAAGCAATTGAAAACCTAGATGCCTGTGTTACTTCAGATTTAAATCTTTGCAGATGTCAGGCTAGATAGTTACTGAAGGTACAGTTGGTTTTATTTGCACTGACAAAGAGTGAAGACTGTGGTGTTTGTTGTTGGTTTTTGTTTGTTTTCCTGCAGCTTCACAGTGATCCTAACATTTACTTACATTTGGTAACTTTATGCCGCACATTTTGATAACTATTTTTGATTTGGCAGTTTTGATGTGTATAGCAGAACTCAGGTAGTGAGTAAATCTACTTTGTTCCCTGGCACAGTTGTGTTTAGCAAGAAAAGCCGCTTTTGGATGCTGCCACCATTCAGTCCTGAGTGCTTTATTGGGTCCTTCATTAGGAATGCAAGTTTACTGAGACTTTTGTAACCAAATATTGCAACAGTAAAAAGACAATAGCCTAAATAGTTGCTAGCACTCGTTTTGAGAACATCACTGAATCTTGAGGTTAAGTATTAACCTTAAAAGAACAGTTATTACTTAGCACTCTCCCAACACATTTTGCTGCTAATTGGTAATTCAGCTTATTTTTTTTCCTCTCTGTCTTGACACTATTTGAACAAATTTCAAACAAATATTGGATTGCATGGAAGGGATTTAACATCTATTGCAAGCAGTATGATGATTTGTAGATGAGATTACTTTGTTAGGTGATTTAGCTACATGTCACTCTTCCACAAAAGAGAAGCAACCCATGGAGTAGCCCTGGTACCGTAGCACAAGTCACTAGTTAAAGTTTTGGATCACAAACCAGTGTGACTGTAGGTAGGTAAACAGGTGTCATTTGGAAGTAAATCTGAAAATTTACCTCATTTGACACAGTGAATGACCACAGACAACTTTCACTATCAGACTTCCATTTAAAGTTATGCAGCTATTCAGTTATCTGTTTAAATGTTTCCCCTTGTTTTCTAAGACAGACAAGAAAGTAATTTGCTTAAACAGTTCGTAATTGGAATGTCCCAGTCATGCTGTTTTGAAGATACCGCACTGTAGGTTTTGGTTGTCACTTACAAATTTGGAAGCCTTGTACCTGGCTTATTTAAATGTATTGTTTGGTATCAATTGTCCTTTTATTTCTGTGAAATTTGTGTTCTGTGTAATGGATCAAGGAGGTTGGAACTTGCAGAATCAGATTTAAACAGTGGAGTCAAATTTGTTTAGATTTTTATTTTGCTGCCTTCAGTACTCTTTTTTTAATGTACTTGAATACACATGCAAATAGAAAACAAATCGTAACTGGAATGTCTTTTCAGACCTCTGTTTTGTTTCACCCTCAGACAACGCATCCTGTAGTTTGTGCCGCCCAGCAAACCACCACGACCAACAGCTCTGTTAGTGAGGAGCATTCTAAACAGGTTTATCTGCTTTCCTCTTGCACTTAAATTTTATCATGGCTTTTCATAGCATTTGGCTCCCAATTACTACTCCGCATTAATGGCATATTTTATATTCTTAGAAATCTACGTGGACAGAGCACAAATCACCTGATGGAAGAACATACTACTACAACACTGAAACAAAACAGTCCACGTGGGAGAAGCCAGATGATCTCAAAACGCCTGCTGAGGTAAAGCAAGCTCAAATGGAGATTACTGCGCTGTATGTGAGTGTGTGTGCAGGCCTTTACTAGTGTAACTCTTCTGCAGTAGGAGAGCTCTGCAGGTAGGTTTTCTTCCCCTGGGAGCAACCTCTTATAAACATTTTTGCAACATTCCTTATTTTGAGGCAGCTATCAAATTCTTTACATTGTTGAAACTTAAAGCTGCAAGGTGAGCAAAATCTCTAAACAGTTTTTATCAAATTTAGATAGATTTTCCTTGTGAAAAAGATTGCATTCTTTACTACCTGGATAAGTGAGGTGTTTATGTTACTAGGGGAGATCTTCATTGTATTCATTGATCCTTAAATTATTTCTTGGCTTAGTGTTTGTTTTTGGATACCATCTTATGTTTGTTTTTATGTTTTTATTTTTCTTTCCGTCAGCAATTGTTGTCCAAGTGTCCCTGGAAAGAGTACAAATCTGATTCTGGAAAGCCCTACTATTATAATTCCCAGACAAAGGAATCACGCTGGGCGAAGCCCAAAGAACTTGAGGATCTTGAAGGTAACATTAAAGAACTTGTATAGGGAAGGTGGAGGAGAGTTGGAAGTTATTTGTGTGTATGATTTATTTTGAAAACAGTAATATATCTTATAGTCAGTAGTGTCAGTTGTCTGCTGAAAGGCAAAATCACATGTAGGGCTTTGGTTAGGTAATAATTTTCTTTTAATCTTTGACAAAATATTCTGTGTGAAACTGATTTAGCAAAAGTGTTAGTAAAATTATAATGTCTTTAGATATTATAAAGGCAGTGCTCCGTTTTGTACCAATGGCCCATGATGATGACAGAATCACCAAATGGTTGAGGTTGAAAGGGACGTCTAGAGATCATCTAGTCCAATCCCCCTGCTCAAGCAGGGACACCTAGAGCATGCTGCATAGATGTGCTCTTTTTAACTTCTGGCGTAGCATTCCTTGGTATTGTAAGGAGAATTAGGCTTTGATTTAGAAAAATAAAAATATCTGAGGTAAGAAATAGATGCCTAAAAGACACTACAAAAATAAAAGAAGCATCCCATTACTGCATTTTAAAGCCAAAATAGTTTTAGACTGAGAAATTCTTTTTTTAATGTTTAGTAATATTTCTGAATTTTGTTTTAGTCTGAATAGATTAAGAGTACAAATATTAAAGTAGTATCAAATATTTAAAGCTATACTTCTGCTTAGTCATGTTAATAAATGTTAATGATAACATTTTTCTTTCTATACAGACTTATTTTGATGCCATATTTTGTGTTTTTTCCTTTCTTCTTTAGCAATGATAAAAGCTGAAGAAAACAGGTATTTATTTAATATCCTAATTTAGACTGTCCTATTCCTTGAGCACAGTAATCCTTGCATCTTAAAACATGCTTTTCGCAGCTCCAGATAGTGATTCAATATGTATAGCTTAAAGAATATACTCCTTTCTTTTCTTTTAACCAAAATCCCGAACCTACGTTTCTTTAGATGCACAGTTTCAAAAAAGCAGCTTATGTCTAGAAACTGTCCAAAATTTTGTGCTCTTTTTCTGAGATATAATCATAGAATCATTATGGTCAGAAAAGACCTTCAAGATCCAAGCATAAACCCCTCAACACCACCCGCTAAACATAATGTCTAACCCTGCACGTTTCTTGAACACTGCCAGGGACAGTGATGGGACAATTCTCCTGGGCAGCCTGTTCCAGTGCTTCACTGCTTTTTCTGTGTAGAAATTCTTCCTAATATCTAACCTGAACCTCCCCTGGCACAACTTGAGGCCATTGCCTCTTAATCTGAGATACAGAAATGGTGCATTTGCCGTTAACTTGTCCTGTGCTTGTACTGACTGTTCCTGTTGTTTAATATCTACAGCATCAAGCCTGAAGACTCCACTCTGGCAACAGCAGCTGCAGCAGAGGCAACAAGCACAACCGCTGCAGCCACAACTGCTGAAGCTGCTGCAGGTGCCGCTTCCACCGCTGCTACTCCTGGAGCAACAGCAGCCTCTGATGCAGAAGCTACTGCAGCTTCTTCTGTGGCAGAAAATGAAAGTGCAACCACATCTGAGGATCAGGGCCAGCAAGCGACTGCGGCTGCTGGGCAGGAGCAGAGCGGAGAAGCTGCAGCTACGGAGGACTCTTCCAAGCAGGAGGCCTCAGGAGAGTAAGAAAAATTGAAGTATTTGGCTTTACTGCAGGTTTTGTATTTCTTCTAGGATCTAGTTTGTCTTTGGTAGTAGCTGACCAGGCATCTTTGAGCTGGTTGCTTCTGTGAAATAGGAGCATGACTGTGGTAAAAGGGAAGAATAAATACGAAAAAGAAGCATCAAACTATAAAAAAATGCTACCTCCCACCCCAAAGCTTTTAAACCCTGCAGAAAACTACTTGTAACTCAAGCACTTCATAAATGCACGGTAGCATATGCTCTTCTAGAGTAGCCTCCACTGACCCTGTATGCGTCCTCTTCTATAGGTCTGCGTAACGGTGAAGAAGGGTGTTTTTAGGCACTTCCATCCCTGTTACACTTATGTGTATATTATTTGCACTCCTGCCAAATTTCAGGGTTGTATATCTGTTGATAACTTAAAAGTAACTTGAACAGGTAGCCAATTGCATTATTGATGATACTTCCCTAAAATAGTCATATTAACTCTATATGTGTCCTGTACTGAAAAGCGCCATACTAATCAATCTTCACTGCATCTTTTATTAATTCTATAAAAATACCCCAAGCCTCAAAAAAATGTATCTGATTATGTTTTTTATGTCTTTAATGACTGTAACTTATTAAAAAAAAACTGCCTAAATAATAAAAGCTAGTAATTTTTATTTATAGTGCTACTTCAAAAAAAGAGGATGAAGATGCCCAACCAGTTAAAAAAACCTATACATGGAATACAAAGGAAGAAGCAAAACAAGCATTTAAAGAACTGTTAAAGGAAAAGGTATTTCAGGAAACGCTTCCTAATGCTTTATAGAATTACAAAAACTGCGTTTGCCAGAAATTGTTAGGCTACCTCTCTATGAAAAGAGTGTCTCAATGTTGTGGAAGATGACTTGTGTACCAGACAGAAACAAGGAAAAAGAGCACTGCTTGTGTTCCTTTTGGTAGCAGTAGTAGAGAGAAATTTCTGAAAGATTTAATTGTTAAATGGCAATAATCCTTAAAGTACCATGTTCCATTTTCCTTGCTGAGTGTTAAAAGATCTGCCATGACTGTTTTTAAGAAATCGGTTGTTGGATGTGCCAAGTCTAATTAATCATCACTTAATATCTTCACAGCGGGTACCATCCAATGCTTCGTGGGAGCAAGCTATGAAAATGATCATTAATGATCCTAGATACAGGTACTGCTTGACCCTTTTCTCATTATGTTTGTATACAGATACCATCTTAAATACTTTGACTTTACTCATGTGACTTTTGGTTTGAGAAATACTTGTATGTTTTTGAATGTATGCTATAGCCAAGGCACTATGGTACTTCATTAACTAAAGAAATGAAAATCCTAAGTTTAATTGTATCATGTGATTTTTAATGATTTCCTTGGAAATAGAAATGTGCTTTTTATAATCAGATGCTGTAGACTTCTTAGGTTGCCACTTGAATTTAGTGCTGCTGTTCACACTGTCAGCCAAGTGGCTGATATGCTTGGTAATACAGTATTCTGTGAAATGTGTAAACACAACCTGAAGCTGCGATTTTTGTGGGTGTTTTTTTTGTTAAACTTATATTTTTTAAACTGATTTCTTTAGAGTGTTTTTGTTTTTTAAAATGCATCTTTCATTAATTTGAAATATGTGGGGCAGTGGTTATTTATCTTATGTTTAATTTTGTCTCATAAGTCTGCATTGTTTGTCTGCATCGTGTTCTTTTGACTGCTCTTTTTTTTCTATATAAAATCCCTTTTTTAAATTACTCTTCTCCCCCCTCCTTGTTTTCAAGTGCTTTGGCAAAGTTAAGTGAAAAAAAGCAAGCCTTTAATGCTTACAAAGTTCAAACAGAAAAAGAAGAAAAAGAAGAAGCAAGATCAAAATATAAAGAAGCTAAAGAATCTTTCCAGCGTTTTCTTGAAAATCATGAAAAGATGACGTCAACAACAAGATACAAGTAAGATCAACCTTGAGTGAAGTTCTGGTCCTTGCTAACATGCCAAGTTTATTCTTAAATTTTTCTGTCTTATTCTTGGTGAATGCTAATCTTCGTTTAATGCTCAGCTCTTGAAATGAGCTAAAATATTTACAGGAGCAGAAATACTCTTATGTCTATAGAAAGCAACTCAGATGCATTGTGTGCTGATAGATGCTGAAGTTGCTGATAGCTTGAGCTTCAAATAGCTAGAAATGAAACAAGGCATTGTGAGGGGTTCTGTGTCACCTCTGCCATTGGGAGAAAATACATGCGATAGCTTGTTCTGAGAAGTCTAACATGATACTTTTTTGTCTAATGCCAAGAATCTCTTTGGAGGTGCAGCTAATTACTCTCTGAGCAGAGATTGAATTTCTGAGCTTAAAAAGTTGTTTAAACCTACTGTGTGCTCATAGTAAGAGATATGGGTGCCATTGGCGGGGGGGCTCTGTCAGTCTTAAGCCTATGGTGAATATCAAGTAAGAAAATTAGAGAGCTGCTGTACAAAAGCATTGCTGCTTACAATGCAGCTGATCTGTGTTATTGTAAGACCATTGGATGCTTTAAATTAGTGTTTGCAATAAATTATTGTGTGTTTTCTCCTTATTTTGCGTAGAAAAGCTGAACAAATGTTTGGGGAGATGGAAGTCTGGAATGCCATCTCTGAGCGCGATCGTCTTGAAATTTATGAAGACGTCTTATTTTTCCTGTCTAAGAAAGAGAAGGTAACTCTCAAACATGTTTTCAACTTGTTATGTGTTAATTAGCTTATGCCACTCAGGAAGAAAAGTCTTGCAAGCAGCGTAGGGTGTTCAAAAAAGTTAATTGAACACATTTTTCAGGGACAGTCAAAATGAAAGCAGAAGGGGAGGAATCTCTCAGTAAGTTACTGAGACCAAAGTGGGAGCACTGTTTTGTTCCTGTGAACCATGTGCTGGCTGCAGTGAACAGGTCAGGTTATCCCCTCTCCAAAGGGAGAAATCTAGAAAGGTAATAAAGGCAGGCAAGGTTGATCAGGTATGAGACATGATAGTGAGTGCTCTTCTGTTGAGAAAGGTGTGATGGGGGAAGGGAAAAAGTAAAGTACTAGGGATGAAACTCTTCAAAACTGACTAGTTTTGGAGAGATGAATTTGGAGACTGTTTTTATTTCTTATTATATAAAATGGAAGGGACATTCAAATAGAGTTAGTAGATGCAATATGATAAACCATTATCTTAATAAATGATAGAAGATGTTTCCGTGCAGTGTGTAAATGAGGTTTTGCAGCGTGTTGCTGCAGAGTAATATTCTGGAAATCAAAATTTCCTGAAAAACTAACTGTCTGAAACTGGGCAAGCATGCAAAAGGTAGATCGCTTTTTTGTTCTCAGTCATTGGCTACTTGAATTTTGGTCTGCTGGGAGATTAAACAAGACAAACCTCTAATTTGACCCAGTATAGCAGTGATAATAAGAGTTTTTTTCGAAAGGTCCTGCTGCTTGTTTTTACTGAGATAAGTTGTGGTGAATTCTGTGTTAAATTTTTTAGTATTGTTTAAATAAGTTATGTTATAACTTTTATTCTAAACTGCTCTGAATCACTTGGTGAAACTGTGTTACAGAGAAGTGGTAGTGTACTGACTTGAACTGATGATTTGGTTGTAATTATATCCAGTCAGTTTTTCTCCACTGAAATTTAGTAGCTGCTTTACTATTATGCTAGCACTTACCAGCCTCCCTGGGCAGATAGGATACAAATAGGTGATTAAAAATGAAGGGTGTAGCAAGGCCATTTCTGAAAACCTGACTAGTGTTAAGGTCTGCCCCAAACAACAAACAAACAGATAAACAAAAAAGGGCAGCCAACACATAGTACGGTTTAAGGTCTGTGAGTAGCACCTGTTTTAGATCTGTTCAACTATACAGTGGTCCATAGTACTTTCTAACCATGCTGACGTTTTGCTGAATAGTTTAATAGCTTTGCTGGTAGTTTACTAGCAGTATCCAAAGATGAGCTGCGTGTGTGTGCGTGTTGTTGTTTTGTTGGTGTTTTTTTTTTTTTTTTTTTTTTTTATGGACTTTTCCTCATCTCTTTGGAATAGCCAGAGATTATAGTATTAAAATGACATATGCAATGACATATGCAGGGATGACAGTGGTGGTAATATATAAAAAGACTGTAGATAGGTCCAAAATGTCATACTGCTCATATGTGAACAAAAGGTTAATTTCGTGTTTCCTTTGAGAATATACTGAGGGTCATGTCTATACAAGATCAATTTAAAAATATATATATTTTTCTTAGGAACAAGCTAAGCAGTTACGAAAGAGAAATTGGGAAGCTTTGAAGAACATACTAGATAACATGGCTAATGTCACTTACTGTACTACCTGGTCGGAAGCCCAGCAGTATCTGATGGACAATCCCACCTTTGCAGAAGATGAGGAACTTCAGAGTAAGTTAAAAGTCTTCTGGAAGAGGGAATAGATCTGTTTTAGCAGTGAGGACTCCTGTCTCCTGGATATGGCTTGCCTGGCCAGGAGCAGCTGTGAGCAGCCCTTGTAAAGGAACCTGTCCTTTTTAGCTCCAAGAAAACAGATATCGGCTTCAGAAACCAGATCAGTGATTAATCTCAGTAGTAAAGCAAGGGATATCTTGTCATGGGGGGCTGGATTGTCTCGACAGTTGCTAGTCTCTGATATTTGAAGAAGTATTTGACAAAAATAGCCAGCCTCCTCTTACCCTGCCTCCTCGTCAAGTGAAGCCCTGTTTTGTTTAGCATTGTTTTTCTAGAAAGAGTAATCCTCATCTAAGTTTCTAAATTCTAATGGAACTGCAGAATAAAAGTAGGAAGATAGGTGTTTTTTTTTTTTTTCTCTCTCTCCTTTATGAGCAATTTTTTCTCGTAAATGTGTTTTAAGAGCAGCTCATGACTTTAACCGTTCAAGTATTTGGTGGAAGTGAAGGAGGATGCACAGTTACTCATGCACAATAGTTTTCTCATAAAGACTTCTTTGTTCTGTGTTGTCAGTGATGCTTCATCTGTTCATTTTGTTTTCTGTTGCTCAGGTTTCATTCCTCAGTGTTCAATATATTTTCCCCTTATATTAACAGTAACATTTGGTAACAGTTGTGTCTTAATAAGAAACTTTCTACAGGTTAGTAAGAAAGAATGACTAATTTGTAATCCTACTCCTCTCTCTGTTACTAGATATGGATAAGGAAGATGCACTGATCTGTTTTGAGGAACATATCAGGGCACTAGAAAAAGAGGAGGAAGAAGAAAAGCAGAAAAGTTTGCTTAGAGAAAGAAGAAGACAGCGTAAAAATAGAGAATCTTTTCAGGTTGGTGAATCTTTTTCTGACCTAGACTTGTCATATCTTCAGTTATTCCATATGCTTTATGATGCCTTAAGATAGGTTAATGGGTGTGTATAATGAATCAGTAATCGGGAGATGAAGAGTACTAGTCTGGTTAGGACACTTTTTTTTTTTTTAATGATTACATTATGAGTATATTTGACAAACACAACAGTTGCATGCGTGTGAAAAAATAAAACTATGTGTGGCAAAGCTAGCTTTTTTGGGCTGTTGCTTTCTTTTAAATCACCTATTGATCTGTAAAAGTATAATCTCAAATTGTAAAGTTCAATATGGGATTGTAAAACTGGTTGGACATAGATACATTTTTTTAAAAAATTTCAAAAATTGTTTTTCTCTAAATTTTTCTTTGCTGTGCATTGTTGCATTATATTAGTCTGTCTTCCTACTGGCAAGATCTAGGCCCTTTTGTTTTAAGTATTACAGAAACACACGTTTGAGCAGCATTCTTACCAGTTTTGGTGATTCGAGGGGAAAGAATTGAATCATTTTGTATGCAGTATAGTTAGTAAGTCTGCTGGATAACTGCTAAGGACAGGGGGAGAGTAAAAGCAGTTAGATCTGAATGGTAAGGAAATTCAGTTGGAACTTTGTGGAGGAAATCAGGAAGAAGTGATAATGTATGAGCTAAGTTTTAAATCGATTTTAAACAAAAGTGAAATTTTAGTAATTGGGAATATTTGTGCCAGCTGTTAAAGTGATACGTAACTACAACTTTCCATATCACTTGTGTTTGGTAGATATTTTTAGATGAATTGCATGAACACGGGCAGTTACATTCAATGTCCTCTTGGATGGAGTTGTACCCAACCATAAGCTCTGACATCAGATTCACCAATATGCTTGGTCAGCCTGGTAAGATTACTTTCTTTTCAAACCCATAAACAGTAGCATAAAGATTTGGGGCAGAATGGAGCTAGGTTAGTTGTATGTTTTCTAAATCTTTTTAAAAAATGCAGCTCTTTTGCTAGAGCTAGCTTTTGACTTATCTAGTTTTTTCATCAGGATCAACAGCACTTGATCTTTTCAAGTTCTATGTTGAAGACTTGAAAGCACGTTACCACGATGAAAAGAAGATAATAAAAGATATCTTAAAGGTAGGGAGGAAAATGCCTCTACTCTGATGTGTATTTTTTAATACCAATATATTCAAGTTTGTGAAACTCGTAATTGAGCTCTTGGCTCGTGGGAGAGGGGATTGCGCATTGTGTTGAGGTCATGTGTGCTAGAGTTGATGTGAGAGTTCCTGACTTACATGATCAATTGACAAGGAGTCAATTTTCTTCCAGGATAAAGGATTTGTGGTTGAAGTGAATACTTCTTTTGAAGACTTTGTTACAGTCATCAGTTCAACTAAAAGAGCTACTACTTTAGATGCAGGAAATATCAAACTGGCTTTCAATAGTGTAAGTATTAATATATAGAAATGGTTTTAAATTTCTAATATGAAATCCCTTATAAAACAAGAAACTGCGTTTACTTCACTGCATCTTTTTTTGTTATGGCAACTTTGATGGTGTTTGAGAGATGTTGTGCCTTCAGGGTGCTTATCTTGATATCGGTTCCCGAATGGTAGAGGTAGATTTTTATTAAAAATATAAATACTCTATCTTGAAATGAAATTTTGTGGTAGCAATTGATAGTGTCTTTGTATTCATATGTTATTTTTCTTAGGAAGGACTTTTTTCTTTGTTTCTTCTGCTTGTATGAGATTAGTTGACTTTTAAATTCTCATAGAGAAACAGCAGTTGCATGCTTTAAAAATGAGTAGCTACTTTGCTGCAAGCCCTTATGACAAGTAAACAGCTCTAAAGCTGAACTATTAGTGGGCTTTCCAAAAAATGCATGAAACTGAACTGTGAGGCTTCTGATGTTTTTAAATACTCTCACACCTTTTACTTGATGTAGCTGCTGGAAAAGGCAGAAGCCCGTGAAAGAGAGAGAGAGAAAGAAGAAGCTCGCAAGATGAAGCGGAAAGAGTCCGCGTTCAAGAGTATGTTGAAACAAGCAACACCTCCTATTGAACTGGATGCCGTCTGGGAGGATGTACGTATTGTCACTTAATTGGGGTTTTTTTATATATCAAAGGCGATTGCATGCTAGTGTTCTTAAAGTAAAACACAGAAGATCTATAGCTCAGAGAATCTAGTATTTCTCCATTTATATAAGTTTAGACCTATCAGAATGATTCTGTTTTCCTTCAGTAAACATCTGATGTAGTAACTTTATTGATAATTCTGATACTTAGAGTTGAATGCACCTTTAAAAAAAAAAAAAAAAAGACTTGTAAAAAAAGTCAAAAAAATAAGATTAAACTGAGAGCATTCTACTTAAAAACTTAAAACTTTGCTCTTAATATTTAAAAACCCTCCCCCTCAAGGTATATTTTGTATAAAATTACATGTTTTACTAGATTTGCATAGCTTAAATGGATTACACAGGGAAAAACATCCGTTTTGGTTGGGTCCTCATTAAATATGAAACTGTCAGTTTAAAAAAAAAAGTTTAACTTGTAACTCTACAGTCTCTTTCAGTAGGTGAAATCATGTTTATGTTTGTGGGTTTTTTGTTTTCTTTTCATTTTTGAATAGCTGTGTTCCCATTAGTATTTCACTTTTGCCATCCTTACAGATCAGGGATAGATTTGTGAAGGAACCAGCATTTGAAGACATCACTCTAGAATCTGAAAGAAAAAGAATATTTAAAGACTTCATGCATGTGTTAGAGGTAATTCTTTTTTTTTTTTTTTTTTTTCCCTCCATGATTATAGAATATCAAAAAAAAATTTCTTGGTTGTTTGGCTCGTAAACTATGCATAATTGAGAGGATTTATCAGAATTCTACTGACTGCATCATTTAAAAGTAGGGATCTTGACTCCTTTTTTCCTAGTTAATGTGAGTTTTGATTTTTAACATACATACTCCTTGGGGGGGTTTGTTTATTTTGGGGAGTTTTTAAGAGATTTTAATTTGGCATAATTTCAGTTTTGTCAGAGCAAGATAATGCACTATGTTCTTGGCCATTTAAAGCCAGCGCTTTAAATTATAAGCATTGAAGCAGTGTCCCAGTTGTACACAGTGGGAGCTGTGTGCTGTATGTTCCTTTGCTCCTAAATTCTTGTTACTTGAAACTTCAACATCACGCTACTGATAGCTTTTATATTTTTAAACTGCTAGTACTAGGTGCTTTATGGATGATGAGGAACATCATTAGTTTCCTGTTGTGTCCTATAGCCCTATTATAACATTCGGAATCTCTTATCTTCTAGCATGAATGTCAGCATCATCATTCAAAGAATAAGAAACATTCTAAAAAGTCTAAAAAACATCACAGGAAGCGATCTCGCTCTCGTTCTGTAAGTTGTTTTATCAGATGTTAAAGTCTATTTTTGTATAACTTATTTGTAACGCTGTCTTATTACTAAATACATTGCCTTATGTCTCAAGGGCACAGAGTCTGAGGATGATGATAGCCATTCAAAGAAGAAAAGGCAGCGTTCAGAATCTAGATCAGTGTCTGAACGTTCTTCCAGCGCAGAATCTGGTAGGCATTTGTTTTCTTTTAAATGACTGTTATTGTTTTGTTGCTAGGTCTTAATATTTTTACCACTGTATTTTTGTTTTTTTTTCCCCTGTTTTTGCAGAGAGAAGTTACAAGAAGTCAAAAAAACACAAGAAGAAGAGCAAGAAGAGAAGACATAAGTCAGTAAGTAGATATTTTTGACTTGGCCAGTGAACTCAACGCGTTATGCTTTCGGTACTCCTTTGTAGGTGTTTGTAGTCATCCAGCTGTCTTTATAGTAGAAACTATGAAGAGGTATTAGTAGCATGGCAGCTTCAGTTCTGTATAAAATGAAATCATTCAAGACTTAAATTTGGGGGTTTTAACTGCAACCATTCATGCAAACTTGAACATCGTACTGGTAGCCTGGCATGTTCTGTTTATTGCCATTGTAATCCTTGCAGTTCACTGTTGTTACGGAGAGCTGGAAGGGATCACAGTTGTCTTCCTTTTGGCTCCTGCTGAGAATCACTCCTTTTAAGCCTGCTTGGGTATCAGGGTTTTGTGTTAGGAGCCTTGATAGTAAAGTTAATGGGAAGCATGGAGAGAACCTAAAGAGTAGAAAGCCAGCTTTCACTCCCTGTTAGTTGAGGCCACGGAATATTTTTGGTTGTGAGTAAGGAAGGAAGTTGAATCTCCTGACACTCATGTAGCTGCAAAACTCCTCAAAACGGATGTATTTTCATTTCTGATTTTTTTTCTTTAACAATTAGCTGTGCCTGTCAGTGGTAGCCCTCAGAAAGAGGGGAAGGGTGCTAATTGTTAGGCATTTGAGTAAGCAATTACTAGCAAATGTTGTAACAAAAGCAGGGCCACGTAAATTAGCCACATTGAGATAAAACATGGAATAAGAACCTAGTCATGGCACCTAATCTCCTTACCATGTAGTTAATGTGCCAGTAAAAGTCCAGCCAGCATTCAAGTCTGGCCGGCCAGCCAGCCATGTAGCAGAAGAATATTTACCAGACTTCATCCCTCCAGAGGTGGCCTTAAATAAATGGCATTTATGTCCATTGAGACGTACCGCGTGGTATCCAGCATGTCCTATCCTCGTGTGCAACGAGAGTGGGAAAAGCTGTGTGTTTACCAAACCCTCTACTTTTGCTTTCAAATCACTTTAGTAGTGATTTTGCATTATTTATTTCTGCTATGGTTAATAGCATGTGTTTAACTAGTAACTGCTTTCAGCAGTTACTTTCCAATACAGCCTATATTAAAAGTGTTTTTTTCCCCCTGCTGAGTTGTGGGTATTGGATATATAAATTATTCACTATGTTAATAAAATGGGAATGCAGAGGCTTTAATATTTTTCCCCTTTATTTATACAGGATTCACCAGAATCAGATATTGAACGAGAAAAAGACAAAAAAGATAGAGAGAGTGAAAAGGATAGAGCTAGACAAAGATCTGAATCAAAACATAAATCTCCTACTAAAAAAAGACCTGGAAAAGATTCAGTAAGCTTTCTTGTTTCCATTTTATATATATTTCAGTGGGATGCTGTAATACAGTACAATTTCTTTATAGATTCAAGAAGGGCTTACTTAAGAGTAAAGCTTTATGTTCCATTCCATTTTTATATAAAGTGGACCAGATGTTCCAGAAAAAACTTTAAATCATACAGATTCTGTGCCCTCATTTAATGTTTTTTTGATGTGTTAAATTATAGTTTGGGTAAATGTCATTTATTGCTAGTTGATGTAAAGGTGTGAAAGGGCATGTGGTTTTATAGGAAGTACTGAAGCACAGCCCGTGCCCTTGCGAAGTCTTTACAATTAGGTGGGTGAGGGGCTCCTAGTTTGCTTAGATTGGTCCGAAGAGTTGAGCAACCTGGCTGGTGAATCCGCACACGTGTCGTGAAATTCAGCAGTTTTGTCGTTACTTTAGAAGCTGTAGTGCTGGTCTGGCAGTGATCTGACACTGGGAGGAAGTTTGAGTGGAACAAGTTCTCCTGTTCTTGGGTTTTTTGAGCTGGGAGATTGTAGGAACGTGCTCAGGACTGTAGGCTCGGCTCTTTGTCATTGCTCGGTGTGTAGGTCGCTCGCAGAGGTGCTTAAGCAGTATTTTCAAAGAAGTAAAAAAGTGTTTGAATGGAAGTTGCATAATTTTGGTGCTGAGCACCTTTGGGCATCTCTTTGGGGGAGTGAGTTACATCTCTCGGTTCCGCGGCTTGTGTGGGTGACGTGTCCTTCTGGAAAGCCTCCATCTCTGCGCGTTCCACCTGCGGAGAGGACGCAGGAGGGCAGATGTCTGTTTTTTGCATTATCCTCTTAAAATAATCGGCTTTGGCCTC
This sequence comes from Nothocercus julius, assembly GCA_013398735.1. Lineage (NCBI taxonomy): Eukaryota > Metazoa > Chordata > Aves > Tinamiformes > Tinamidae > Nothocercus > Nothocercus julius. The sequence goes on from VZSV01000273.1 coordinate 376,384, forward strand.
CAGATGCCTTTGCAAGCCTCAGTTATGTGCCCGAGCGTGGGCGTCTCCGTCGTGAGTGTGAACTCAGTGTAACGGAGCAGACGCAGCCCGGGCTCTGCATTCGCTGCTGCCCTTTTGCCCCCTCCGCTGCCGCTCTGCTGCTGCCGAACGCGTTTTCCCTGGGGCGCGTGGGCTGGGACACAGGCTGGGACAAGCGCTTGGCTCCCCTGGGTCACTACGCCTGGAGAACAAACCCTTCTCACCAGGAACCTTCCTCCTCTCTGCAGGGCAACTGGGATACTTCTGGCAGCGAGCTGAGCGAGGGGGAGCTGGAGAAGCAGAGGAGGACGCTTTTGGAGCAACTGGATGAAGATCAATGAGAACGTTATTTATACCAAATATGTTTACATTGTGGCATAATAAAAGAAACCAATGTCGCTTTGGGGACGTGGGTTTCTATATCCCAAGTTCCACTGTTGAATTAACAGCGGGTTTTAATTTTACCACGTACGTATGTTCAAGTACTATTGTTATGGGCCTGGAATCAAATCTAGAAAAGCAAATGAAATTCTGAGTTCAAAGCTGAATGTCCTGGATCCCCGAGGCAGGATGTCTCCTGCTCACCGTGGAGCCCTGGGGAGGGAACGGCAGCATGGAAGACGTTGCGGTTTTGCCTGGATCCTGCACGCAGGCCCAGGGAAGTGTTGGCACCTTTCTAGCCAAGCGGCTCTTGCATATGGTCCTTCCTAGAGGGGTAGTAACGCTGCCTTCCCTGGCCAGCGGCAGATGAAATGTCCTTGTTAGAAGGAGTTTCCTAATAGAGTTCCTTGTGGTTTAATTTGCTTTATGGATTTGCTTATCCTTTGGAAAGGGAAAGGCAGGGGGGAGAACTGAATCTGTTTCTTCATCTGTAGTACAAAGACACGTCAAAAACAGGAATTGCTTTTTTTGTGACCTGCATTACCGCCCAACCACTTCTGCCTGTTTCTGTGCAAGAAGATGTCAGGGCTGGTTCCTGTGGCAGCTTCACCTTGGAGCGGCCGTGGCCGGGCAGGCAGCAGCGACGAAGGCAGCGCGGGCGCCGTGTGCGGGGGCCCTCGAGGGGCTGCCCCCTGTGCTGAGCCCTGCTCCCCCACGCGCCTCCCGCGGCTTCCTCTTCAGCACTTGTCTTCACCTTAGCAGTTAACAAAAATCAAATTGTAAAACAACTTCCATCTTGCCTTAAGCGCCTGCCGAAGAATGTGCCCCGTCTCCGCAGCAGCTGCAGCGTCCCCCGCGTCAACCTGAAAGCCGCTCGAGCCTCCTCGCCCAGGCCACGGCTCAGCCCCCTCCGCCCTGGCGCCTCTGCCCCCGGCCAGCACCACGGGTACAATGTCTGAAACGCTCCAATTTGAATATTTTTGTACATTTTTATCAATTATTAAACCTTGTCTCCTAGCGTGTACTAGTATTTATTTCTAGTTTTAAATACTCTGTACAGTTCCGATAAATCCAGCATTCAGAAGGACGCAATATTTTAAGCAACATCTACTCATGCAAAAAAAGAGGACTAGCTTTAGAGTTCAGGTTCCTTTTCAGTGTATTTTATTTTTCTAATATGGCAGTTATTACTAGTGCCTAAATTTTCCCCAGAGCTGCAGTGCGTTAAAGCCCTGCGGCCGTCAGTGTAGAGTGCAGGGCTGCGCTCGTGTTTTGCAGCAAAGCAGTAGTTGCACATCATGCATGTGTTGCTGGTTATCCAGAAACAGGATTTTGGTCTAACCTGTGGTAATTCTCAGCGCACAGTGGTGTGTTCAAGGTCAAAATCGTGGGTATTGCTGGCTCTGTTTTTTTCTGGGTTTCTCCTGCTGTGTGAGTGGCTCTCCCAGGTGCAGAAGGATGAGCGAAAGTTGCTGTTCCCGGCACTGTTGCAATGAGCCTGGATTTTATACACACATTTCACCAACCTTATAAATTCTCTTCCCTGGGTCTGTATTTTGAAGGGGAACGTGCAGATGTTAAACAGCAGTTCCTGAGCGCGAGCAGAGCAGCCGCGGGTTTGTAGAACATGAAGGTAACTGTTCACCATGCCTTAACGTTGGCTGCACGGCGGGAAGGGTGGGGAGGGGAAGCGACAAGCGCTGAGCTAATTTAGACTTTGACCGGCTCTGATGGCTTCCAAACACATTAGACCTTCCCTACACTACTTTGTTACTGCCTTGCAGAACTTACCGGAGAAATACGTTTCTAAGGAAATACTACTTTTTAAAGGTTTGCCTTTATTTTTCCATTAAAAATAATAATAAATGTAAATTATTTTAATGGATTTTTTTTTTTTTAATCTTTTAATCACATCTTAGCATTGGGGACGTTCCTGGCACGGTGCAAGGGGGAAATGGAGGTTTCCTCCTCCTCGGGGCAGCCGGGCCGGGCCCCGCGCCCTCCCCGGCCGCCGTCCTGCAGCGGGTCTCGCCTCGGGCTCGCGCTCTGGGTCTCGGCCGCGCAGGGGGAGGATCGCCGCGTTTTCCAGACGCTAGCGGCGTCTCTGGCGCTGTGTAAACGTGGGCGAGCTGCTGCTGGCGACTCGCGCAGCCCGGCCGCGCCCGCCTGGCACGGGCAGCAGCCCCTAGGTGGCAGCAGCGCCCACTCTGTCCCTCCGCAGGTTTCACTGGGTTCCTCGTGTCAGAGCCTTTCAAAAACTGAAGCCGAGCCCCGGCCCAGGGCGCGGGGGGTCGCTGTGCGCGCAGGGCCA
>VZSV01000273.1:381763-426686 GCA_013398735.1 Nothocercus julius
GCCGGGGAAGCCTCGCGCGTCGGGCACGGTCAATGGCACTTTAATGGCGTGACAGAGCCAGGCCCCAAGGAAACCTGGAGCAACTGGGAGGCACGTGGAGCCTGGGGTGCGTCCTGCTGCCAGCGCCGAAGCCCGCGGTGCCTGCAGGGCCCTGCAGGCCTCGGCCTCCGCCACGGGGCCACCCTCAGCGCGGAGCAGCGGCTGCTCCCGCCTCCGGCCTCCCTGGATACCCCAGGGCCTCGCGGGGCTGCCCCTGCGGCTGCGGGGGAAACGTGTCCAGGAGCCTCCCTGCCCGTGCCCCGGTGCTCCTCTCAGGCACGGGGGGCCCCACGGCCTCTCACCAGTATTACCCTTGGCTACATCTACCCGCAGCCTGCCTGGCATACAGAGAGAGGAGGAAGCTAAGTAAAAAGTGATGCTTGCCAGCTCTGTGCATCCTCCACCACCGGTGTGCTAGAAGAAATCCTTACCCTCGAGTGAACATTTGGAAATTTAGTGATATTATTCTTCTTTAGGGCTAAACAGAAGAAAAAAAAAAAAACACAAAATGGTGGTTAAGTAAAAAAAATGGGATGGAAAATGAAGAGCAAGTCAACTCAGCGTTCAAAAATCCCAGGCGTGTTAGCCAAGAGAGCAGGAGGAGGAGGGAAGGCCAAGGCTACGGAAGAGGTTAGAAACAGAGAGGAAAGAACGGGGTGGCCCCCCTAGCCTCTTGCTAACCAAAGTCCAAGCTGCTTTGAAGATTGGCTCCAGGGAGATAACACAGCAATTAACCGGAAAGAGCAAGTAACTGTTGAGCTGATTACAGTTTGCAATTTTATTAGAAGCTTTTATAAAAATACACATTGCAGAAGTGAAACACTGTTGTCTTCTTAAGCTACTGAGTCCTTAATGCAAGACAACGGTGTTGAGGACATGCTGTGTTAGGCACACCCCTCGTACGCTTCACACCACAGGATGCCAACCAGCCAGGTCCATGCCAGGCTTCTCAGCGCTGCCCTCTCCCCCAGACGCCAATTCGGTGGCAAACGGCCCGTCCCGGCTGCCGCCCCCTCGCCCCACGCGCGCCCCCGCTTTGGATGGTGCTCAATAGGCAGCGCTGCTCGCAGCAAGCTAGAGCTGGCATGGAGCTGATGAACGTTAAGTGTGGATGTGAAAACGCAGCAGACTGGGCGCCGCGCTTCCCGCTACGCCCTCCATGCAGGCACACATGCAGGTGCGGGTTAGAAGGGCCGAAGCAGAGCCCCGCTCCCCTCGGGGACACCCGTCACCACAGCCACCCCTCGCGCGCCCCGCAGGGTTCATGCACAGCGTGGTTGTCCTTGGGCACACAGCTAACTGATTACATGCGTGTTACCAGGGCCGACTCACATACAGAGCAAACTCTGCGCACCAGAAGACGTGACATAGAAAAGCCAAGTGAATTGTCACTTTATTGGTCTGCTACGTCCTGGGAGCCGCGCGACGCCGGCAGTGACCACTTGCTGTTCTATGGCACTGGTCATGGGGATGAGAGATGCCTTGGAAATGCAAGGATGGCCAAAAGCATCAAGCACACAGTTGATGGAATGGAATAAAAAGTTACTGAAACACGAGAGCATGCAACAAAGGCGACATGAAATACAACTTCAAGTGGACACCAGACATCACTATACATTCAACATTCGCATGATCCTGGCTGAGATCTTTACAAATGGAGAAGTGTCAAAAATCTACAGCAACCTTGTTTGTGTCTAAGAGCATCAGATGTGAAAGAGGAATAGTTTAATAATGGAATTCCTCAGTGAGAACAGGTTCGCAGAAAAACCGAGAGCCCCGCTTGGCGGTTCGAGCGGTAAAGGGCACAGTCTTCAGCACTGCATGGAAAATAACAGCCAAACAAGACAAACAGAGCACAGTAAGAAGCAGAGATCGGTTGCATTAGTACATTGTTAGTGCTTGCTGAAGGACATCCAGGGGGCTTCTACACGCTCCAATCTGCTGGCTAACCACACTACAGTTCCTGAACTTTCGGGGACAAGATAGTTTTAAATCTTTGAATAGTTATTTTTTTATACTACATAGCATCCAGTGGTTTTGAAAGGCTAGACCTACTCCAGAAAAGAGTGTGCTGCCAGACAGTGGCCTGTTCAGCATCTGCAGAGCTTTCCTGTGCCTCTGAAGAGGCTCCCTCAATTTTAAAATAACATTTTGATGGGGTATTTCCCTACCATTGATACAGACCTTATGGGCCGTAGTTAAGTGATCTAGTCTATACCTGACTCTGCACCTAACTCGTCTTATTATCTGGCCCTCGGCCCTCAGAGACACCCCCATAATAGGAAATCCCAGACACACGAGCAGAGGAAATGTTTAGGTTATTTCAGTCTGGCACTTCCTGCACTGGCCTGCTGTTTGCATTGGGGTTGTCTTCTCTCACACATAAGTTTCGCTCTCCCTTTGAATAGGAAAACACAATTCACAGAATTATACAAGCTGCCAGGAATGTGAAGGAGTTGCAGAAGCTGTAGCACATTAGATATCGTAGCAACTCTGCCCCTTGAATAAAGAGCATTAGCCTAGGAAGCTATTAATCAAGGCTGTGAAAGCTTTAGCAAAAGCATTTCAATCCTTCATCCAGCGGGGCAAAAATTCCCTGGCTTTCTTCACTGAGTGGTAAAACAGTTCTCCCCTCCCACAGGAAAAACTGGTGTGAAAAACATTCTGGAGAAGCTTAGCCAAGGAAATCCTGCCCAAAGCCCTTTTCAGAGCGCTGTAAAACAAAAATAAATGACCCCTAGAGCTATCAAAAAGTGCTAAAATCTTGTTCCTTCCACACCACGGGTGAAGAAAATGCCCTAGCAGAGAAGCAGCAGGATCAGAGCGGCCGCATACACGGAAAGGGCCCCCAGACCAGCTGGGCTGGGAAGGCAGCGGCAGCGTCTGCCGAGGGCCACGGCCTCTCCCTGCCGGCGCAGCCGGGTGAGCAGTGCAGACTTTGTCTCCCAAACTGAAAAGCCGTTAAACCAGAAGCAATTTAGCGCCATAAATCACTCAGGTCTGACTAAATGATTTGCTGCAACTGTGCAGTAATGTGGTGCAATTACTGTTAGTACATTTTAATGCAAACGTAGGCTCTTAATAATGTTAAACACCCGTCATTCGGTCTGTCCCTGGGAAAAGCAGCTTTTTCCCAGGGAGGGCTGTGTGCGGCTCGCGGCCCCGCTCCGGCTGGGCCGGCACCGAAGCAGCCGCTCCTTGTGCCGGCACGGGTGGCAGCGGCGTGCGGAGTGCGGAGGTGCGGGGGCCATGGAGCTGTGTGGGCTACGCACCCTAGCAAAAGGTCCTGTACTCGAGCCACAGCACACGAGCGATTTCCTGAGCTATACCTGAACGATGTTTTTCAGGAAGGATGAGAGGCACTTACGACAGCTACAGTGCAGATACACATTCCTACCCCGTGCGAAAGAGGCTGCGAGACGGCGGCACAAACCGCGGTTACCTGTGATGATGTCTTCGATGGCCCCGTCCTTCCCCTCGTACACGTGTCTGTTGTCCTTGACCTGCCGCCGCCTGAGCTCCGCGATGAGCTCCTGCTGCTGCCTCTTCGTCTTGTGCGAAGGAGACTGGAAGCCAACAAAAATGGGATTAGTGAGGACTGGCCTCCAGTCACCATGTTCTTCTACTCCCCAACTTTTGAAACATCCGTTGAGGAAAACACCAGCACGCAGCAGCTCACATCTCATGGAGAGGAAGGCCAAAGTCACAAGTTAACCTGGCTGCCCAGCTCTTGTCCCTTCTTACATTTGTAATTTGCTTCCTAGACTTTACTTCTTATCACTTAGGACGGAAACCCCAAGCTTTGGCCTCTGAAAAGCTTTTCCAAGCTAGAAGAACCTGCTTTCCCTTCCCAGAGCAAAAGCAAGCTGGGATTAAAGATGCCTGCTAACAGCAGGAGCTGCAGGAGCCATGGGAATTTTTTTTCTAGCAGATCTAAAGCATTAGCTCAGAAAGTAACATGCTAGGAAGATTTGTGTACAACAGTAATTGGGGCCTAGTGTCTGTCACGCTTTGCCAAGGCGAGCTCTGGGGAGGGGGCTACGATGCTGGTTTGTGAGCACTGAGCACACACGATGTTCTGGAAAGCTCACGAGCACACGGACTCGGTGACACTTTCCCCCTGCTTCACGTTGCTGAATTTTGCAGAGTAGGCAGTAGCAGACCCACACACTCTCCTTTCAGACCTGACAGATCAAGAGCACTGGCTGCCTGTCTGAAAACTTGGGGTTTTTTCCCCTCAATAAGAAGAAAACTTGCAGAGCCTGTACTTGTGTGCAACTAAATTCTGAAGTTCTTAGACCGAGCTGGGTATTTCTGATAATAAGGAAAGAGTCTGGGTTCAGTGTGAGGGCTCATGCCAAAACAGTTTGTACCTTTTGGTCCTGTTGCTCCATCAGTGCTTCTTGTTCCATAAGTTTTTCCATTAAGGCCTGTTCCTGCTTTTTTCTCAACTCATTCTCTTCTTCTGCTTGCTGTTTATCACACACGCACACACACAAAAAAAGGGGGGAGGGGGGGGGCGGGTTATAGCTTCAAATTTCTACAGACACAGGGATTCCGACCATTACAAATACATAACACTATCTCTTGCTACCGCCAGACTTTCCAAGGAGGCAAGTGTGGAGTAGAGCAACACAAGCTCCCTCCAAACAGACTTTGAAAAAGCAGGGCTGGGAGAGACTTCCCAAGTCCTGTAATCCATCCTCTCCCAATCCCAAAGCACATGCAAAGGATAAACCCTCCCAGAGGTTGGAGCTCTGCAGATGCCGCAGCCTCCCAGGCTCTTTCCACAGGGTCTTTGAGCCCCCAGACAATCTCCGTGTGGGCACTCGTGCTGCCCGGGGCTGGCGGGGCCCGGCCGCCAGCTCTCGCACCGCGGAGTCCAGGGCAGGGGGACACTTGCAGTGCCCGGCCCTGCCTGAGGTGTCTGCACTTACCTTGTAGGCTTTCACAAATCGGACAAACACTGGGAAAAAGACCGAGGGGGGCGTCGTCTTGGGATTCTCCCCGAAGTATTTCACAGCGTCGTCGAAGGCATCCTGCAAGAAGCACACGGGGGCTGTTATCTCAAGATAAAGCCCCCGCCGTTACCGCACAGGCGGTGCCGAAGGTGGCGATGCGCACATGCAGCCGCGGGGTTCTGCAGCCCGCGCCGCCGTCGCGATCCCCCACAGGGAGCCGAGGGCTCGCGCCACCGAGCCGGGCCCCGATGCTGCTCTGCGGAGAGCAACCAGAGCCACCCCAGCTCCCGGGGGCACAAACCCGAGGCCAGAGGGACAAAGTGCCAGGAAAGCCCTAGCGCGAGCAGAGACCCATGCTCAGTCTCACTGCGAGGGGCATCAGCGTGCGTGAGGGGTAGCGCTGAGGAACAGGGTCTTTGTACCACGTCAGGCCAACAAGTCTCGCCCCACAAGCAGTGCAATATTTCCTATTTCTAGACCAACGCAGAGGAGAACCCTGAGGATCCTCGCCCAACGCACGGCTGCTGGGGTCTGCGTGGGCTCTGGCACAAAGCAGCCTCTGGCACAGAGCTGATGCTCTCAGTTGTTGAAATCCCCTTATTGCAGAGAACCAAAACGCACCTGGGCTATTTTTGCATCATCCTGCAGTTTCTTTAGCTTTCCTTCGTTGCTCTGAATGAACTCCTTCAGCATCGTGTTGTGGTCGTGCATGGTGTACTCTCGCTTCGTCAGGTCTAGGCCTCTCTGCAGCTCCTTCACGTCCAGGAGGACATTTTCCAGAGACACTGGGAGATAAAGGAGAGCGCTGCATCGTTCCTGCTGCGCGAGGGCCACACGGACGGACGTGCCGCAGCTCCGTGCCCTCGTGCACATCGGTGCACAGGGACGTCCCTCACGCTGCACCCCTGGCACCATCGATGCTGCCCTGCAGAGTCCTCTGTGCAGCAGCCTGGTGCAGGAGGGACCCCCAGCCCAGCATTACTCCCAGCAGCCAAGGAATCCTGTCCCTTTTCCTGACCTGGCTTCACTGCAGGCCTACTTGCTACCCCTAAGTAAACCATCGGTCTCTCTTTTTGGCCGGTTCAAGTGACAAGGCACCCAGGACCCACGCGCTGTGCCAGGGCCGTAACCGCAACACCGCCCACGGTACCTGCGGCTGCCTTCTCCACGTAATGGAGCTCGTTGTAGAAGAGGGACACGTGCTGGTACTTCTCTTTGACGACGTTGGAAATGTAGTGCAACAGCGTCTGCTTTCGGTCTGTTGACTTTGTTTCCAAGAGCTGTCGGCAGAAAGGCCGGGAGCTCGCTGGGCTTCCTGGCGCCTGCGCCCACGAGGGGCGAGCGCAGCCCCGCGGCCCCCGCACTCACCAGGTCCAGACTCTGCAGCTTGAACCCATAGACAGCTCCTCGCTTGCTGCTGTTCATGTAGTTACCCAGGGCCAGGATTATCTGCCGGAACAAAACGGAGCAGGGCGTTAACGGTCAGTGCAAACGTGTGAGCTTTCAGCACCCCCGCAGCAGAGTTTCCACATAAGCATCCAGGTACAGTTTCAGTACATGAAAGGGGATGAGCTGGTGATTTTTTTTTAAGCTACACAATATAAATAAAATCAGACCTACCTCCAGTATTTTCTTAAGCTTTTGGGATGACTTTATTGAGACAGACGCAGCTATTATTGCGTGAAGTTGCTACAGGTAAACACAGAAAGATCTGGTTAATGCTCGTCAAGCCCAAGTGTAAAATCAAATTTTGGATGCTGATATTCTGCAAAGAGCCCTGCTTTCTGATCTACACAGCTGGCCCTGGCAGCAGTGTTATCCTGTCCTAACACACCAGGATTCCAAATAATTCATTTGCAGTGCAGATTTACCATGCTCAGCGGTTGTTGGGTAAAATTGTATTTACATTTCAACCCTTGTGACTGTGAAAGATGGATCAGACTGAACGAGACACACTTCAAAGAGCCCAGAGAACAGCACTGAGAGCCATTTTCCCTGATGGCACAAACAACTAGATTTTCATTTAAACCAGTTTTAAACTTCTGCAAGGCTAAAGAAGAGGACAAGAGGGAGCTCTGAGGTACGAGGTGCCCTATGGGCCCCATGTGCGATGCCTGAATCCCCAGAGACACACGCATGGCAGGCACAGCACGGGATATGCCAGCTTTAGAAAAGAGCCACTTAACTCACAGAGAAGCCACCCAAAAATCCCTCAAGTGACAGAAAGCAGCAGGATCATTTGGAATAACTCACAACATCTTTGTCATACATCCTCGGGCTTCTAGCTTCATTTAGGGCACTCAGTGCGGCCCAAGCACGCAAAAGGAAAAGTAGCTAGAAAAGCTTCTTTCCTTGGGTATAACTGTTTCTCGGTCTGTCTCCGTAAGAACGTCATTGCCTGGACAACACCAGCGGGGTGTCCTGCAAGGCTCTGCCCCACCCAGGCTGGGCCTGCCACGCAGACTGCAGGTCTGAGAGGAGGCCGGGCACCCGGGAAGCCCGAACCCCTCCGCATCTAGCGCGTTACGGGGGCGCGCCTCACTCACGGGGGTCAGCATCTGGATGCTTTCGGCGAAGTTGCCTATGAACGCCATGATGGTCATCTTCTGCATCAGCCTCTCGATCTTGCTGAACTGCATCATGAAGCGGTCCTCGTCGGACAAGTTCTCGATGGGCTTCCTCTCCCGCTCGTAGAGCCGCAGCACTTTCACCTCGTTCTCGGTGGGCAGGAACCGCATCAGGCATTCAACAAAATCCACCGGCAGCGTTTTCAGGTCAAACCTGAGAGAGCAAAACAGGGAAAGTGGTGCTATGACCAGGAGCAGTAAAGGACCAAGCAGCAGCCACCATGGTCTAATGATGCCAGGGATGGAACTGCAGCCTGCAGAGACCAGCAAGGGCAGCTCTGGGAGCCAGGGAACAGGCTTTTATTTAACTGGGCCAGACTCCTGAAATCCCAGCAGCTGGAGCTGCATCAATCTGGCAGCAGCTTGGGGTGACCCTCCTTACCAGGCTAAACATAATCTTTGTGCTAAAATCCACAATTTTTGAGATATTCTTCTGCTGAGAAGTGACAGATGTTGGCCACGGCCACAGGTACTAACTGCTTCTGGATTAATATAGGCGGAGCTCTAACAAGCAGGAACATCCAGGCTCTGTCCCAGAACCGCTAGAGCAGGTGAGTGATGAGCCGTGTCACCAGGTCCCGAAGATTAAAACAGCTAAAACCCGGCCAGCAGGATGCGAAATGGCAAAAGGCCACCCTGCACCCGTACCGCGTGGCCACCTGCAGCACATTTGTGTCTGGCACTGAGGGTCATTACACACATCTAATTCTAGGCAAAACCCCTCCAGTGTGCTTGGATTAAACTTGTACTTCATGCAGCAAACTATAAGAGTTGCCTATTCCTGACTTATAAGTGTTTGTTGTAACAGAAAGCAATGTGTAAACATAATCAGAGCTGCCATACGCAATCCCACACTGCGGATAAATATGAATTAGCTGCTCTAATAAAAGAAGTGCTAATTTGTTTAGCCCCTATAGTGATACAGTGACACAAAACTGCAAGTCAACACATTTTAGTACCAGGGAATCTGATTTGTGGGCGCTCAGAGCACTTGGGTTTTTTCCAAATGCAAAAACATTTACAACAACTGCCAATTCAAAATCATTCCACTTACCAAAAAGCAGAGTAAATCTTAAATATAATTCCTTTGCTGACAAGTGTTTTACTTACACGTGAATAGCTTTGCATATTTCATCTGCTGTCTTTCCAGCTTTCCTTAAAGTAATGGCAAGATTTTTGGCCCGGTTTGCATCCAGTAACGTGACTTTGTTCGACCCTTTCTGTGTTATCTTTTGCTTGCTTGAAGTAAGATCAATGGCTGGCCCTTGGGCTTTTGTTTTGAATATTTCTTCAAATTCATCCACATTTAAGTCCTAAGAAGAGAAGACGACGATGCACCCACTGCAAGAGGCGTTGCACCCGAGCGCCCGGCCCCGGAGCCGACGTCGAGCTCGCCGGGCCGTGCTGCGGAAACGCAGCCCTCCTACCTCCAGGATCCTCTCATCATCGATCTCGTTGAAGACTGTCCCGTTGATCTGGTTGGGCTTGAGCGCGACCCAGTTGAAGACGGGCATGCGGAACTTGGTCTTGATGGGCTTCTTGATTTTCACAGCTAAAGACAGGAGAGGGAAGGACGTGACGAGTGCCCCAATACCCGAAAAGCCCCCGGCGCGCCTGGACGCAGCTTTCTGGCAGGCATTTCAGCACGGGAGGAAGAACGGCCAGAGCCAAACTGCGGCTCTGCCGAGACCTGGCTGCCCGGACGGGCGAAGAGCAGAGAGGGTCTGCAGAGGACGAGGGCTGACTACTGGCACTGCAACGCCAGAGGCCGGAGCAAGGAAAGGACCTTTGCCCCTCCCCGTTTCTCACTGATCTAGGGGGTATGAGAGTCATTTCTGCACGGCAGCTCTCATGCTGCACGCAAACAAAACTAGCTGCTACAAAACTGGGACATTCCTCAATGCGATCAATAAATGGGTTACTCCAGAACTGCTTTAAAAATAACTATTTCTTTCCAAGCCACAAACAGGAAACAGAAACAAACCCTGGGTTTTCTTCTCCACTGCTGGAAGCAAAAGCCGCTTACCCTGCAAACTGCACCGGGGCAGCCCTGCTCCTCCTCTCGCTGAGGGAGCACCCCGAGACCCCTCGGGCCTGCCCGGACACCTGGGCCCCCACTCGCAGCACTGCAGGGTACCCCTGCCCACAGCTGAGGATGGTTTGTGTCCAACTTACTGCAATTACTGCTGGCTCCACGGAAGAGCTCCTGAATCCTGCCCACCCCACCTGTAGCTGGAGGCACCTTGCTAATTATTTGGCACTCTGTGCAGCTGCTGCAGGTTTGCCCAAAGTGCAGACCATGGCCATTTTCCCCCAATGCAAAGCACTTGAGCAAATATTCATTTTACCTTCCCCAGTGATTTTGTGCACTGCTTTTGCAGGGCAGAGAGCATCTCTTCAGGGAACACTCCTTGCTTGTGCACAGGAGTGGGAAAGTGCTGAGCACATTTCTCTCACTTCCTCATTCAGTTTTCAAAACAAGAATTCACTCGTGTGTTCTTGTGCCTTTTGGGCTCATGCTCATTTTGCAGGGACCTTCTAAAGAATAAATTACTGGCAAGAGCATTTGATTGCAACAAGGAGCTGTAAGTGCATAGCAGGGAACACACACACGCAGTGAAACTGCAGCCTGTGCGTTTTGAGCATTTGCTGTCCGGCTGGGAGACACAAACACGAGTGACCAGTTTCTGTGAAGCCAACCTAACCACAGCTTCACTCTGTTTTGGTGAGGTGGTTACTTCAAAATAATTCTTAACATATGAAATAGTTTTATCCAAGGTGCAAACACCCATGAAAAAACATTTTCAGCTAATGCATACATTGGAGTTGCTTATTAACTATTCCTGCTTTATTTAAGGAGAGGAAAGGGGGGTAATTGCACCACGTGCCCAGCTTCTGCCACCACTAATCCAGATACTGCAAAAATCCCCTTCCCTGTCCTGGGCACAGGGCGATCGCGCTGCAGCTGCAGAGCACCTCTGGCTGCTCGGAAATGACCCATTTTTGAGTAGTTTAAAGAGCCCAGTTAAGAAGGCTCAAGGGAAAGGGCACATGCGAGTTACTTGCTGAACTGCTTTGCTGCCCCTTGCTGCTGCCCTGGTCCCGTCGTGCAGGAGCGTTGGAGCCCACGGGCCCCTGCCCACCCACGTGCCCCCCGCTGCCCGCGCAAACCGGAGGGTCCCAGCACAGGCACGAGGGGAGCGCGGCGAGGAGCTAGATACTTAGCAGGGAGGAACCTACAGAAGAGCTTGATGGGCCCATCTTCCCGGGAAGCAGGAAGAACAAGGGAAGAAAACGTTAGTGAAGGTTAGAGCAGCATTGTTCATGATTCCAGCCTTGTCCCACTGCCCCGGAAAGGGCATCTCCTACACAGGCATATCCCCAAAAGGCGCCGTCGCCCTCCCTGCTTCCTGAGCCACGGAAGGGCAGAGCCTCCCGGGGAGCAGGGGACCCCAGCGCATGTCACGCCAGCTGCCAGCCAAGGACTCCAGGGTCACTGCAAGTCAGCGACAGGTTTTAAACCTTCCGGACGGAGATCTGCCAGGAATGCAGAAGGAATGGGCACCATGGGCCGGAGAACATCCTCATCGCGGAGCTCAGCCTGCGGCAGTGCATGGGAACAGGCCACGCAGCAGCATGGTGCTATTCCCATAAATCACACTGGACTCCAAGGAGGCAGTAACACCAGCCGGAAAAAGACCATTGGTGGTGGAGCAGTGCTGGCCGGCCGGGACCACGTCCGCCCAGCGTGGCCAAGGCGGAGCGCGGCGGCCGCACTCCGGTCTCCAGCACCCAGTGACAGCCAAAGGCCACAGGCTGAAAAAGGCAAGAGGAGGGGGGTCCTGCCGGAAAACTGGCTGACCCTGTGATCCCATCCCGTGGCAGGGGCCCCCGGCCGCCTTGCTCCTCACCAGCGCGGCACGAAGGCTGAATATTGGACTGGAGAAGCAAGCCAAAGGTGAATGGCAACGTGTGCCTGCGAGCGTCCTCCCCTCCTCTCCCAGAATGAGCACCGCAGCCTGGGGATCGTGCAACTAGTGTGCTACTTTTAACAATAACCATGGACCTCAACTCTCTCTGCGCTTTTGTCCTTTTACTTTTTTTTAACATGCTCCTTTCACCATTACTTCCATGGTGGTGTTTTCTCTATCAGAGAAACATCTAGAGGGGGGAATATTTAACCGCTTTTTAAAGAAGCGCCATTAATCAGAGCTCCGCAGTCTCTCTTCCTGAGCTCATGATGTGCTCTTGCGATGGCCTGAGGACGAGGGGTGTGATGCCAATTAACACACTCACTTGCTGCCCGAGGTACTCAGGCTGTGACAAAGAGTGCACTGAAATACGATTAAGGCTGGTGAGGAAATTTTTCTTCCTTCCAAAAAATTTAGAACAAGAAGTTTGGCATTCCTTGCCCAGATATTTCTTCATCGTATTCTCAAAAGAATTTAAACCCATGAAACTTTGGGGGGTTTTCAAAGCCATTTTCTTCTTTTGTTTAAAGCCATAAATGATCATGTTAGAAAAATATTTCTGGAAAGGCTTCAGTTTCACTGAAAAAGCCATCTCTCCTAAGACCAGACCTAAACCAGTTATGGGATAAATGCACTTTCGTTTTTTAACTCCCTCTGTGTATGAGATAATGGCTGCTGGTTAGGGAGCTGTATGTGAAGAAGAGTCACATCTCCGGGTGCTGTGGCCTCCAGGCACACGCTGGGTCCTCACCTTGTCCTTGCTTCCTCTCACAACCAATGTGCCCTGTGCCGGGGGACGCGCGGGCCATTTTACCTGCAAGTCCTGAGTTGAAAACCACCGTGGGAGAGGTTCCTGGCAAGGGGGGAGCCGACGGCGGTGGTGGCGGCGCCGCGGGAGCTGCCTCCAGGGCCGGGCCCGGGAGAGGAGGTGGCGGTGGCGGTGGGGGAGGCGGCGGGGGAGGCGGCATCGGCACCGACACGGGACCGTTTTGCACTGTGAAATGGAGGGAGAAGAGGTTTCACCAGGGAACACCCATGAAAACCGCACAAGCGGCCGCAGAACGAATCGCGGCGGGAAGCGGCAGGCTGCGCGAGCAAAGGGATGCCCGGACGGCACGGGCTGGAAAGGGATGGCTGCCCCTGAGAAAAGGGCTCCGATCCGTCCATCAGCGTCCACAGGAACTGCTCCATTTCCTCCATCCACACTCACAACCCACTCGTGCTGTGAAACTGGCCCCGAGAAGCACCCCAGACTCGTCCCACACGCGTGTAGCGCCTCTGCCTGGGGTCTGATGGCACCTTCTGCCAGTGTGACTGGCTGCCACAGTGTCACCATCCCCTGTCCCCGGCTAAGGCTTCTCCTCCCCTCCGCTGCGCTGGCTCAAGCATTTGTAGGACCCTTCACCAAAGAACGCCAGTCTGGTAACCCAGCAGGGCAGGAAACAACCCTCATGATAGAATTAGTATTTTTTTGGACAGCTGAAGCACTTAGAGATGGCCTGGACAAACTTGGGAACCCCCAAGCCCGGGAGCGCAAACACAGCGAGAGTTGAGCACCCGCAGTGCCGCCACAGACCATCCATGGTGTTCTCGCAGCTTAAGGGCCGCGTGACTGAGCGTGGGCACCATGAGCATTGCTGCCAGCTCCCGCGGGCTCACGTGCCACCAGGATGCTCCTCACCTGCCTCGGGCGCTGCTGCTGAGGTTGGCAGCGGTGGTGGAGGTGGTGGCAACGGTACCGAAGATGGAGCTCCAGTGCCGGCTCCAACACAGGTGGCAGCCACGGCTTCTGACCCTGGTGGCAACGTGCCAGAAGCCAGAGCCACAGGGAGAATGGAGATGTCCCCGTCACCTTTCTTCTGGATTTTAATGGTCCCCTGCTTCTCCAGTTCATGGATCTTTTTCTCCAGCGTTGACTGCCGCTGGATGGCTTCCTCTTTTTCTTTGACCATTTTTCTCAGCGTATGAACCTGGGTATTTGCGTCTTTGTAGATTTCCTAAGAATGGCACAGAAACAAGTTATTGTTTTACTCATATTGCCAAACCCCGAATACCAACACTAGAAACAGAAGAACAGCTTCATAAGGGATTGCACACTGCGCCCAGTCATTATCCAGCAACAAGTCCTGCTACAAACCATAAATCCTCATTTGCGAGGAAGAATTCCGTTTGCATTTTCCCATACTAGCAGTAAGGCTGGAACAGCAACGAGTCCTATGGGAAATCTCATCTGTGGACACCTACTCCTGGGAATACAGATTTTTTATCATCGCTTTTTTTATAATGCCACCCATTATGCCAATCTTAACTATATAGTGTAGGAAAGCTCCCTAGATTTTCACTTTTAGCATGGCCTACCTGATGTCTTGCTGTCTGCTCTGCCTGTGGGCTGTTGTTGCTCCATAAAAAGGAGCAGGATCAGAGCTCCTAACCTAGGAGAGAGGTTGTTCCTGCAAGTATCCTGGGCAGACATTCAGAGGAAGGAAGCTCAGAAGCAACTACTCTTTGGGACAACACCTGGGCTAAAAAGTTGGCCAATATTATGTTAATAATTTGTGTTACTAAAATGGTACACGAAGCAGGCAAGGAATCTGGCTTGTGTATGGGAAGAAGGCTGAGTGTGACTATCAAGCACTTGATCCCTGACTGTAAAAGACTCCAGCCCACCTCTAACTCTCCTACAGAGCCAAGAGCACATGCAAAACTCCAAACAGGAATAACCACAGTGCTCGGTGACAGCACAGGGCCATCTAGTTCACTGATTTGCTCACGCATGCGAAGAGTTAACTGTCGATTTTTCTGCATGCACACACAAAAATCTATCTGCAATCTATGCTGCAAAGGTAGCAGAAACAGCTCAGTGCATTTAAAACATTCACTCTCCATTAAACACAAACCGCACTGCAGATCCCTCTGCTGAAACGTGGCACCTGGCCACAACTTTACCATCGCACTTACCCGAATCACATCCAGTTCTTTGTTTCTCTGCATGAGCTGTTTTTCCAGTTCCACAATCTTTGCCATTGCTTCATTCTCCGTATCTTGGAGTTTTTCAGATAACTAATTCAAAAGAGAAATAAATTATATAATGAATAATAATAGTTTTCTTAACCAGAATGTCAGTACCACTTACTGGAACAATGATATGTGACAAATTATTGCTATTCCACCAAATCCAGAAGTGTCTGTAGGAAGAGTGAAGATCTGGGGACACGGTGCTGGCTGTGGGGAGCCCTGCTGAAGGGCTGCTCACCACGAACGTGACCCCTCGGCCACGGCCGGCGGGCAGCTCTGCAGCGAAGGGCAGCTCTGCGCCTGCCCCCCAAGACAGCCCGCTCCCCCACAAAGCCGTGACGTACTCAGAACACAATTATTCCCCATACGCCTAAGCGCGATTCAAAACCCCCCAAAACACAGGGCAGAAGAGTCTGTCAATACTGCGGGGACGAGTCTAGTCTGCAGAACAGGAGATCGGAGTAGTTAAAGATTTGCCACAGAAGCACATGAAGTTTCTAACCACCTAATGCTGTAGACCTACTAAGCAAACTGCCATTTTCATTAAATCATTTTTCTTAGCAGAAGAGCACCTCATAGGGCCATATATGTATAGCGACTTCCTTTAAGACTACACTTATTCTAAGGGATATAGAAATACGTCCTCTGTATTATATTAGTCATATAGAAGTGGGAATAGAACGACTCTTTTATGATTTTCTTTTTTAGCAATGGAAAATATTTTCATTTTAAACAGCCAAACCATATTTTCTGGATGAAAGCAATGGGCACCAGGTACGTATGGCAGGGAAAAGCTGCGAGGCAGCAGTGCCCACATGAGCACAAGGCAGCAGCGCCTACGCGGACAGCGCGATGCGGCAGCCCGGGCGCCGAGCCCTTCCCTCCGGCCCCTCGTGGCGGGATTTAGGCTAGCGGAGCACGTTATCCATCCTGTGCCCACCCTCCTTCGGCCTCGGCCGTGTCCCGCTGCCTGGGGACGGCAGCGGTGCCCACGTGCAGCAGCTCCTGCCTCCGCAGCCTCCTCCTGCTTTCCCCAGTGCTGGGAGCTGCACACGATGGGGCTGTATTTACAGTATGGAGCGCTTATCAGCTCTCTTTATTACACTGTATTGCTCAGGAATTTGCAATTTACATGCAAATTAGTTTTTCCAGTCTTAGGATCAGAGGTGCAGGGTGCAAAGCGATCCTGTCTGGAACCCCAACCCAGCTGCAGTTACCCAGCTACCTGAACGGAGGTTGCAGTGAGGTGGGGTGCGGTCTCTTCTCCAAAATAGTTACCCATAGGACAAAAGCAAACGGCCTCAGGTTGCACCAGGGGAGGTTCAGGTTAGATATTAGGAAAAATTTCTACACGGGAAGAGTGGTGAAGCCCTGGAACAGGCTGCCCATGGAAGTGGTGGAGTCACCGTCCCTGGCAGTGTTCAAGAAACGGGTACACGAGGCACTTAGGGACATGGTGTTGAGGGGCTTACGGTTCTACACTATGATCTTGAAGGTCTTTTCCAGCCACAGTGACTCTGCGATGCTACCGAGGTACTCGCGTGCTACAGGAATGGCCACGCAAGCCCTTCGGCCGGCAGCACGGGCCAAAGCGCTCCTTGACATACACAGAAAGTTGTATCGAGTCCCAGCAAACGCGATTTTTTAAGAGCAAAACATTGCAGCAAGAAGCACGTCCCCTAACTATGTGACTATGAGGTTCAAAAATACGGCTCGTACTGTGACTTTACAAGGTTTCTGTCTGATAATAAAAGCACAGTCCTGGCAAAGAACTGCAATGAAACCAAGACCTGACATCATTCTGCTCCCAACATGAATGATGTTAATTCATATAAAGGAGAAGTGTCTAGCCATGCCCACTGCTGTTAATTTAAAAGCACGGATACAATTAAAAAAATAAAGAAAATCCGAAGTGCAATTTTTCAAAAATAAAAGCCTGCAGTGTAATTTCCCAGCTGAGGAAACAGCAGCACATGGCTCCGCAAAGAGAGCACTCAGCAAGTTTACCTGCCCGAGATCCAGAATGTCTTCATGGGCAAGTACCTCATTATTCCCCGTTAAGGGTAGCACAGTCGTCCAGAGGCTTCTTTTAGGCAAACACTCCTCTCACCCCCGAAGCTCTACCCTTGGCCAAGCCTCTACTTTCCTCACCCAAAAGAAACTGGCAATCCCAAAGCATTAATGTGCAAGCTGAAACAGCAGCCTCCGAACAACTTCAAAGGCAAAGTGACCTCGGTTTTGTACTAACATGAGAAATATTTTCTTCCAGTTCTTCAACTCTTTCCAAGGCAGCGTTCTTGGTTTCAGCATCCTCCAGCAAAGCTCCCACATCAAAAACATTATCCAGGTAGGCCTGAATTTGCACCTGCAGCTTGTCACTCTCGGTGTGCTTGAGTTTCTGCAAACCCAAGAGAAGAGAGTCACTCAGCAGAGGCCGAAGCAGCAGAATCGCACACAGTAAACACGGCGGGAGCTCAGGCCATTTCCATCATCTAGAAAAACACTTGCTATTTTAACATTAGCAGGGATCATAAATGATAAACAGACTTCTATAAAGAGGACCAAACGTGCAGAGCCTTGAAATACAATTAATTGTGCCATCCAAAGCCCAGCAGGGCTCCCTTTGCTGCGTGGCAGTGCTTCGTGCAGACAGCAAAGGGAGAAGAGGCAGCGCCATCCCTCATCAGCACCAGCGCTGCCTGCGCGCGAACGCTCCCGGCAGCAGGACAAGGGGAGAGAAAAACAAAGAGCCAAAATGAGAAGTTTTTTTCTAAAGAGAAGAGCTTTCTTTCTAACAAGTCTTTCCCACAGGAGGCTGGACAGATGCCTAGCTGTCAGGAGAAATGGCTCTAAGCAAAACCCAAAGCAGAGTTTTCCGGGCGGGAGCGGGGCCGGCCCTGCAGCGCTTCCTTGCTGCAGGAGCGGGGACGTGGGCAGCCTGCGCGCCGGGGACGCGCTGCGAGCCGGCCCGACGCAGCGCGGTGTCCTGGGCACGGGGGCCGGCCATGCCCACTGCCGCGGGACAGCGCTGCTAACGTCGCGCCCAGGCCCAGGTCCACCTCCCTTGCTGCAGAGGGGGTCCAGCCGCAGCACCCAGGGACATCGCGTTTTGAGCACGGAATAGGAGACGCCCCGCTCTGCCCCGGGCAAGCTTACCCACCCGGACCCCGCAGCCCCGCGGGTACGGGGCAGGAAACCAGCTCGTACTCACGTCCAGATACTCATCCAGGCCCAGCTTTGTAAATTCGTACTGCAGGTGGACTCTGAAGTTCATGTCTTCCACCGAGTGGACAACGATGTTGATGAACTGCATGCAGGCCACCTGTGGGGAAGGAGCACCGCAAGGTGAGCGGCTCCCGGCGCGCTCTGAGGAGGGCTGCGGGCACCAGCAGCCGGGAGGAAGGCCCCGGGACAGCGGGAGACGCGGGGCCGGAGCCGGCACCCTCGAGCAGGCCCCGCTGGGTCAGACCTTATGTCAGCACACGCTAATAGCGACTACATTTTAATTGTGTTTACTCTGCGTGGAAACTGAGTTGCTATTCTACATCTTTTCTTTCAATTTTTGTGCTGGGTTCCAGCTTAGGAGGCTCTTGTCTGTGGCGTGAAAGGGGAGCGCGGTTCCAGGTGCTTAGTGATGTGTGCGGGTCCCCGCGCGCCCCTCGCGCTGCCCCGCAGGCGCACGAGCCTGCCCACGCTGCAGGACGCCGCACGCGCTCGGCAAAGCTACGCTCCTTTCGAAAGGGCCCTACAAAGTGAGATTAATTTTGCAACTGGAAGGCTCGACGCTGCACGCAGGACTTTCACAAAGGAAGCTTTGTTGCTTGCAGGAAATGTGCTTCCAAGTCTGTGGTTTGGTAACTGAACAAGGGGCCAGGTCATAGGAACCCAACCAAAGCCAAGCACGGCACAGGAAAGAGAAAGGCTCCGCACAAAGCAGTCATGGAGCCGCCGGGCACCAGCTCTTTCGTTAGCACGAGGCAGGGCCAAATACTGCTCTGCGCAGAGAGGCCCAGCGCTCTCGTGGTGCAGAGGGACCAATGCGTGCCTGCATTTGCCACTCTTGACTGCTCTGAGTGGGAGTTTTGCACCCTCTGTAAGCTAGAATGCCTTGTGCCAGTGCAACGCGTGCAGGGTTTTCAGCGGCGTAGCAGAGTCCTGCTACACACACCGCAGCACAGATCACGTCAGGCGTTCGAGGTTACTGCGATACCTGCCCGGGAGCACAGGCTTGGAGCAGGTGCTCCCGCCCGTTCCCTCTAGCTCTAAGGGTTCACCCAGGGGCCCAAGGAGGAGAGGTGCCTCGTCCCCACTTCTTAGGTTGAACCCATGTCTTGCAACAACCCTGTCTGCATAGACTGAAAACTGGCCCTGGGTTTGAGTCTTTACACCATGGAGTTTCCTCTCCAGTTAGGGCAGAGGGGAAGCGGGGTCCTGCAGGACCGTCTCTGTGCTTGTGCTCAGTCGTTACAGCTACTTGAGTTACTTGAGCTTTAACTTCACACACCGGGGCCTTGGCTCTGGGACCTGCCTTATCCCATCCTGTAGAAATCAATGATTTTTCCTTCTTAATGCAGCCCTGCCATGAGGCGCAGACCCACCGCTGCGTCGGCGCGGGATCTTGGAGGGCCGCGGCCGCATCCCGCGGCGCCCCGTCCCGCGGCGCCCGCCGTACGCTGCTCGTAACGGCGCGCGGATCGAGTTAGGGCCAGATGGCGACAGAAGGAGCAGATCTGCCAGATCATTTGTCATGAACTCGCTCTCTCTCCTAGCTTTGGGCTTGTCACAGATTCAAGCCCTTAGTAGGTGGAAGCAACCCAAGGATGCTGATTTTTATTAGAATTTGGCAAGTCTTGAAAAATATTTGTTTTCAAATTTCACTGCTGCCTTCAACCTACAGCCTGAAGCCCTTTGGGGTGAACAGGCCGTGCACGGTGATGCTGAGCGTGGGCCCCGCGGCTGCCTGGCCCTGCGCGCACACACACGCATTCCCTGCCCTCACTGTGGGCCATTTAGTACCTTAAATAAAGTTAATGCTTTTCTTTAACAAGGGTGTCCAAAAGCCCTAAGAAAACACACACCTTGCCGCCTGAACTCTTAATTCCTGTCAAAAAGATATCTTTAGCACAAAGAGGCTAAACAGAAAAGCCCAGGCAGGGAACTCGCCTGCTCTTCTCCCGCTGCACGACGGCATCGGGCTGACTTTGAGGCACCGGCAGCGAGGGAGGCTGCAGGACCCTACCTGTGTGTTTTACCATTCACAGGTAAATACAGGACTTCAGTCTTTCAGCTAAGTGGCCCTACCACTCGCTTGCCATACCCTGGGAGAAACGGATGCAGAAGTGCCTCTCAGCCCACGCGCATACCCGGTTAGCTCATCCCCACTGCCGCGAGTCGCCGTGTTTCACTCGCTTCCAGCGTGCAAGCTGCTGTCTGGGGCTGTGGGTGCTGCTCAGGCTCTTCCTCTGCTTCTATTTTCGCTTGTGCTTTGGGGGAAGTGGATTTGGTGAATAATCATGCATAAGCATACTGAGGAACTAAAAGTGTTGAAAACTGCTATATTTATCTGCAGATAAGGACAGACAACAGCTGCAATGAGTCTTCCCCACACTTCCTTGTCTGTGATTTTGGGGATGTTGGCACATGTACAGAATACCGCATATACATCTTGATATTGCAGATACTGCTCCTCTGCCCCAGAGAAGCACACGACCAGAAAGGTGATTTCCAATTACCTTCACCGTAATACATAACATTTTTTGAAAATAACTGACACTAAAAATGGAGGGTATATTATACAGTGGGAGTATAAAAAGCTGCATTGTGGTAACTGTAGACCAAGGGTTGGGAGGTCGATGCAGCTCATGCTGTGCAGGCAGCAGGGGCAGACCCAGTGGCACAAAGTCTGCTGCTAAAGCCGGCACTCACCATAAAGTCGATGTTGTTGTCCTCATTTCGGAAGTGCTCCATCAGCTTCTCAAAGCGCTGCTTCTCCCCACAGACCTGCAGAAGAATCATCGTGTGTTTGTTAAAACGCAGCCTCCAAGACAGTGCTACAACGCCCAGGAAGCACCTTATCCGCTCAGGGCTTCCTCGCTTGTTAAACATGTTCTTGCTCTCGCGCCCTGGGGCCGCGGCAGCGCAGAGCAACGCGTGTCCCGCCGGGCTAACGGGGCCGCCGCAGTTACACGCTGAGTCTTTGTGCCCTTTCATCCCTTGGAAAATTGAACCCCGTGTCCACTGACAGCGCAAACACAACCACGGGGTTCCCAGGCTGCGCCATGGGAAGACACAGCATCTTTTCCAGCCAACATAAGTTTTCCACTGTAATATAATAAAATTAGGAAAAAGAGCAAATTATGGGATGGGGGGAGGAAATTGCCACAGGCTGCCTCAGGAGGGAGATAAGTCGGTGTGCCTGTCGCTAGCAGGGTTTCCGAGGGGCAACACCCGGCTGCCGGCAGGAAGAGCAGCAGCGGGAGCCGCAGGGCAGCGGTGACACCTCAGGACTTCCCACCGCTCTCTCCGTTTCAGTCCCAATTTCTCAGCATATAAACGGCCTAGAGCAATTCCCACCAAAACACCAAATAAGCTGGAAAGTGAGTACAAACGGAGAGCGAGCGGGAAGTGCGGCCACACGCTGCGGAGCAGGGAATCCTGCCAGCCCCGGGGCATTAAATCCCCACCGCAGAACTGCCACCTCCGGCTTCTCAGCAATCCCCCCTCCTCATTAAACCCTTGCCACCCCCGCGGGTCGGCGCTGCTCCCGTTTCCAGCTCGCGCGCTGTGCCTCGGGCACGTCAGGCCCCACGCTACGTGCGGGCGCGTGGCGCCAGGGACACAAGGAACCGCACGGCAACACCCTGCGCCGGGGTCCGCAGCCTGGCCAGGGCACGCACGGCCGCCTCCCTCCGGAGCCGCCCCGGCGCGCCTGGGAATCAGCCCAGGACACAAGTAAGGACTGGTGGGAGCAGAGGGCACTTCCGAGTTGGAAAGCAAACTCTTCAGGACAGGCTTCTGCTCTTCGTATACGTTTTTACACAGTTTCCCACCATAAGACCTCAGTTCAGGTTCTCAGATACTCCCCAAAAGCCAAGTCTTTACCAAGAAAGTTTACCGCTATTTTCTCACTAGCTTTCTGTTTTTAACTGCATCTATCTTACAGTACCACACAAAGATGAAGGCTCTGAGCCAACCCCACTTGGGCCTGCAGCAGTTTGTCCATAGGGTTTCATGGGACCTGGTGGGATCATCAGACTCGCTCACCGCTGGGCAAGCTGGGCCTTCTGCTGCCTCTTGTCAGCACTCAACGGAGCCCGGTTGTGGTGCGTGTGATGCATCTTCTACTACCGCCATGCAAAACTGCCACAGCCGAGTTATTATCCAGATATTTGTGGTCAGCACCTGACGTCAATGGGAATTTTGCCACTGGATCTCTGCACGAGGTCACTGACACAGCTACGCAGGGCTGCTTGGTAGCCCTGCCACTGGGATGCTCGCGGGCTCCGCGCAGCCGCTGCAGCACCCCGGGAAGGGAAGCACAGCCGGCCACACAGCACCCCCATTAGAAGGGCTTTGAGCTGTGCAGAACGCTTCCAGCTACGCCTTATGCGGGCACAGAACTGAATACGCACACCTGGTCCCGTTTCTTAGCAGAGGAGGAGTCCCTGGGCCACGGAAAGGGCGGAGGTGTTTGCAGAGACACCAGCCCCTCAGCTTCACGTTCCAGATCTTCAGCCTAATCTCACCATTTTCTGTAGGAGTGGCCTCCAAAAAGCCTTTGCACGAAGCACGAGCACGCACTGTGCTCGCCGAGCTGACCGTTAAGGCAGCTCCTAATGTTTCCAAGCAAACCCAGCGAGTGGGTTCCTGCTCCAGCCCCGCAGCACGCTGTGCTTTGCAGGGGTGGCACAAGAACTGGCCTCACTGACAGAGAAGCTCTCCAAAGCCACCAAGGGCCACCAACCCAAAATGGTGAAAAGTGCCCTTGGAAAAACGCATCATGAGCATTTTGGCCTAGCTACCCTGGTTTCACAAGCGCATGTTTAAGAGCAAGAGAGGAACCGCGTGCACTGCGACCGGCGCAGAGCGTCTCCGCCCGAACCCGCGCCCTGCCTCGCCGACCCGCTTTCCGCCCGCGGATCAGCACCAGTTTCGTCGTGCGAAGCTGAAGCTCCCGTGCACCCAGCCGAGCGGCTCCGGGGGCTCATCCTGAACGCCCGCGGGCCCCGCTTGCAGGGGGCCTGTCAAGAGCAGCCTCGTGCCCTGGCAGCGCGCCACGTGCCAGCCGTCCATCCGCCTCCTCTGGGAGGCACGCTGTTCCTGAACGGAGACGTATGTAATTCAGGAGGCAAAGAAACGCAAGGCGGTAAAGAAGCTGATTCCTATCGGGAGAATACCAGGCTCTGGCAGAAATTCAGGAACTTACTTGCACTGTAAGAATCAAAGGCAGCAGCTGCCAGCCAAAATAATTTGATTTCAGAGGCTTACGCTGGGCCTGATCCAGCTCCTGCTCAAACCAAAACAGCCTTCCCTTTGACTCGCACCACCGTCTGCTTCCGTGCAGTCACGCTCCGGGCCTCCTCTTTCCTCCATAGTAAATGGGATGATGCTCCAGTTCAACCAACTGCGAGTTCTTATGCTCCCCGTGCTCTCCCCTCTCCACAAAGCGGCCAAAGTTAATATACCAAAATTAAAATAGGTCCTCCTGAACTCTAGGCCACCGTGGCTCTCCCGCTCCCACTTCAGAAAAACTGAAGCTGGACAAGACCACATGTTATGGAAATAAACATCCTAATGGTGCATACGATCACTCAACAGCAGTCGGAAGGACTGATTTCTGGGAAAATTTAGTGTAAATGCTTCCAAGGATGGAAAAAGCTGACATAAACAACTATGAGCTAATTATGGTAGACTAATTCAATTATGGCTGACGAATTAAATTAGGGAGCGACCCTAAGAGCTACGACCCCAGCAGCCCATTGCCAACACAGGGGACAAGTCCTCCTGGTGGCTGGAACGGAGCAGACAACAGCAGCAGGAGAGGCAGCGGCGACCTGCGGCTTCGGCGGCTGCTTGCAGGGATCTCACGCTGTCGTCGGACGAGTCAGTGCTGGAGCCTTTCAAGAGGCAGTGAGCTGACTTTCATAAAGTGATATAATTGATCCTGGAAGATTAGAGAGAGTGAAACTATAGACAAAGCCTGAAGATTGGCCAAAATCCAAGTCAAATGCTGAAACCAAATCCCACTGCATAAAACCATATGTTGCCATTTTAATTTCAATATGTTTCCAAGGTCTGTCATTTACATTGAAAGCCTGGTTGCTACTAAGAAAGACTGATATTACTTTTACTAGCATTATTCAATGTATGAAGAAAGACTGAATGGGTTACAACAGCTATAGCAAACTCTGCCTCTGCTCAGGTTGTGAAAATTTTTTTTAGGTTGCTTTAAGCCCATGTCATTCCAGAAGAACAATGTGGCTTTATGGAAAAGCACCCTGAAGGACTTTTCTTTCGAAAGACTTTGGATGCTAACAAGGCAAGCCCTTCAAAGATACATTACAGAGGTACAATACAGCCCCATAAGGAAGCAAAAGATCTGTTATGAAAAATTTGGCGACAGTTATGTGCATATCCACCTAGCAATGCTCTCGGGTCATGTGGGTCACATCTGGACCACCCAGGAGCAAAGTTCAAATAAGACAACCCTGGTGTTGTTCCTGTTCTTGGGACATGGTTGCAGTAAGAAGTTCCAGAAAGGCAACGGAGCCAGACAAAAGGGATATTAAAAAAAAAAAAAAAAAAAAAAAAAAAAAAAAAAAAAAAAAAACACACCACGGTTTCACCTGCAGTGTCAGACACCAAGTGAAAATCCAGGCTCGCAGAGGCTCATCCCCTACCTACCTACCTCAGGCGCTACCTTACAAAACAGCACGACACCTAGGGCTGCTGGACAACAGAGCTCCAAACTCCACGTTCCTCCCGCGCCCCAGGACGACGGTGCCGTGGTACGCACGGAGCGGACCTCGCCAGAAGGTTGGCCGTATTTCAGGCTCTGGAGTTGGGGCTTGTTAGCCGATGGTCCAAACCCGTCAAGACGCAGCGGCCAGAGCACCATCTCCTCCGCATCCGCGGGGCTGCTGCGGCTACGAGGGTGCCCCGGCTACACGTCCACTGCAACCAGCTCTGCAGCCTCTTTCTTCGAGCAAAGGAGGAGAAAGAGGGCAACAGCCTTGAGACAGAAACACATGTTCAAAAACAAGGCATTAAGAGACAGAAGCTCGCCAGCCTGCAGAATGCATCTTGTGCCTTGAAGCAGCTAAAGCCTGATGCTCTCAAAGCCCATACAGAAAACGCTTGCAATCGTTTTGCCTGCACTGACCCTGGAGGTTTGCATTGACAGGGATGGCAAAGGCAGTGAGCTCAAGTCAGGAAAAATAATTATGCAAAAGTTAGCAAAGGCTTTGCAATACAGGAAATCTTCTGTCGGTGCAACTGTTGAAGTGATCATCGGACCACGAGCTGCCCAGAGGTTATTGCAAGCCGGCTCCTCCTTGCGCGGCAGCCCTGGCGCTGCCGAGTGGTGCCCGTGCTCGGCGGCGCAGCGAGCGGCGCTGCACAGGGCCGCTCTGTCCTCGCCGCCCTCCGCGCCGCGCTGGAGAACAAGACAGCCATGTCCCCCATTAAATAAACAGCTAGTTCAGGTTTGCTGGGTTAAAATACCTTCTACTTCTCTAACAGCAGGGTTAAGGCACTCTCAAATTACCACTCTAGTAGAAAAGGCAGCAAATCTATTGGTTTTCTAGCACTAGCAAAGAGTTGTTTCCAGCACAGAGTTATTAGAGGCCTGTAAGAGCAGCTCCGAAACGCTGTTCTCGGCGCTGTCCCTCACTGGAGGGGGGGTGAGGCGTGACTCTGAGTCAAGCTGCGTGAAAAAACTACTTCCCAGGTAGCTCTTGCTCTTCCTTCTAGTCTCTCCTTGCCTTGGAGCAAGATGAGGTGCTCTCTTGAAAGACGTGATGCACTGCAGGAAAAGCAGCTTATTTCTGTTTCTAAACATTACATTTAATTCCCAGTGAAACACACAGGCACGCACCAGCCTTGCCGAGCTCATTTGCTTGGCCTCTGTTAATACAACAAGCAACTTCACGGCCGCGCTGGACGAGAGGCTCCGTGGGGAAGAGGAGCTTCCTGCAGAAAGCGGGGACTATTTCTGGCTGGCGTTTCGGCTCACGGCAGATCCCATGCAATCTCTTCACCTCCTCAGTTTGGATCTATGTTAACTCTCCTCTTATGCACCCTGAACCCAAATTTGAGAGCGGTGGAATCTTCAGGTCCTTCCTTGGAGATATTTAGCCACTACCAAATTCTCCTGGATTCTAAACAGAGATTAGCTAAGAGCTCAGTACGGATTGCTGATGTTGCCTATGAACCTGTTGGCTGAGTGCTTTGAAATACACCCAAAACCTGTCATTTTCATGTCATCTTCAGAAAGGTGATGAAAGAATTGCTTGAAAGAGGAAAAAAAATATTCCTGGTCCCCTCAGTGGAGCAGGTGGAGCTCGTAGAGCTTCAGCCCCACCGCGTCCCACCCGGGCAGCTACCCGGGCACAGAGCCATTGGCCAGGGCCTGGGAAGTGCCCCTCTTGTGCCCACGCACAAGTCAGGCAGCACAGAGGAAACAAGGGGACAAGAATAATTTTGGACACACAGCTTAAGAACAGAAACATCCTCCATTTGAACATCCTGACTCCCGCCAGAGCAAAATTGGCCTTTAAAATCATTCTCAAGCAAAAAGTCGGTTTTGATCAGAATTCCTGAGCAGATGCAGATCAGCCGTGACTCTCCCGCGCAGTCAAAGCCTGAGAACTAAATTCCGTTCTCGTTTGCATAAGGGTAAAGCTCAAAGCCTCATCAAATACTTCATGTTCATCCTGATACAAATGCAAGCAGAATTTGGTCTGAAATACCCCGTTTTCCCTACTGACTTCACTACAGCGTGAGCGCTAGCCTGCAGTTGGGCTTTCTTTTGAAGTTATTGCCTGGCAAGGAGGCAGAGCAGCAGGGCTGTGCTCTCGACACGCGTGCGAGCCGCGCGCCCCGTGCGCCCCCGGCCGCCCCCAGCTCCGCGTGCCGCCGGGCACCCGGAGACAGCGCTGCAAAAACCAGAAACCAGCAGCGAAAACATCAATCGACGACAGGGCGCAAAGCAATCCTGCTACGTCTGTATTTTAAACGTTGGCATGAGAGAAAGGAGAGGATTTGAAAGGCAAGGAAGGAGCAAAGCCCTTCCCAGGGAGGTTAGGCAGAAAAAGTGGCAAATGGGACTTGGCGCTTCCCCGGGACGTGCACAGAGTTTTATTTAGCAGCCTTTATGGACTGCTAGAGCGGCATTTCTATTGCAGTAGTCTGCCAAACTCATCCGTAATCCCTAATCGTGTCCTCCCTAATGAGCCACATTTTTCTATTACAATGTAGTAACAAGCCACAGAGAACTTAAAACCAGAACAATAATATTGCACTTAGCATGAACATAGTGTTTTCTCCCACTTAAAGAACTCAGATGTTACCGCGGGCTCTTCCAAGCGAACCCTTTTGCAGGCACATCTGCTCTCCCTTCCCTTGGCAGGGGTGCAACCAGAGACAGGCACAGGGGGAACTTGCCCATTGCTGCTAAGGAATAAAGGAGAGAAGGAAATGGAAGCGTTTCATCCCAGCTCTGCACTCCAGCGCTGCAGCTCCTGCCCCCTCCGGGCTCAGCCTGATCCCACACGGAGCCCGGACGGGGTGTTGGGAGCTGCGTGCAGACATTTACAGCGGATGTAAATCAGGGAGATTCATATCTCTTAATCACAAAGAATTCCCAAACACAAAGAGTAGAAAAGTTAACAACTTGGCTTGCCCAGCATCTGCATTAACCCACTTACATCCACCGTGGCATCGAGGAAAACGAGCTGTGTGTTTGTGCCATCCCACTGGGACTCACCAAGCCGAACGGTTCTAGACCTGGCAAGACCAGATGCTCTGCTTTGATGATGCAGCCGCACATCTCTGCCATATTCAAAACAAACCAGAAGAGCAGCTTTCTAGGACTTCATTCCCACACTAGTGTTTCTAAACATTCACACAAGGTCCACAGACCCTGTTAACCACAAGCAGGCAATAGCTGGAGCATAGGATGCACAGTTCTGACCTGCTCGAGCTCCTGGGAAAGCTCGTGCTAACTTCAGCTTAGTCCATGTTTCATCACAGAGACCCGATCCTGTAATTTGCTCACAGACACCCACACAGTAGTAACAAAAGGGAGCTCTGCACCCCAAGAGCTTGTGCTCTGAAATGTGGCAGATCTGACCCAAAACTCCTGTTTTCTCCCCCCGAGAATACAGAAGAGCATCTACAGACAGAAGAACCAATGAGAGCCCTCAAAAATCCCTATTTTCTACATGAGAGAGACTGCACAATCAACCCAGGGAAAAGGGGATGATTTACAGCCTGGAGCACCTAGTCAGACCCAGCCCTTCACAGAGAGGTGGCATTAAGAGCTGCTGAAGTTCCCCACACCTGATCCCAACATCCCAGCCTGCTTCTCCCTGCTCTTAACTCTGGAGACTAATTATCACACTGACCACAGCATTAGCAGGACAGGACACCTTCCCAAAGGCTCATCCCCAGATAAATTACCATTTAACCAGATCCTGAAAGGACCATCTGCTTCCTTGCAGCTGCAAGTAGTTTATGGAAATCCTGCAGGTCTCCTCACTTTACAAAATTTAGCTGGATGAGAACGCTGCAGCCAGCCACGCTTCAGAGAAGAGCAGAGAGGCACCTTAAATTCCAAGGAAGCAAAACAACAAACCTCCTTGAAGTTATCGAACGCCGAGAGGATGATTTCGTGCCCTCCTCGGACCAGGCAGACGGCGGCCAGCAGCTCCAAGACGAGGGCTTTCGTCCTGCGGAGGAAGAAGAGGCGCGTGAGGCCGGGCGCGGGGGGACGCCGCGGGAAGCTCTTCGCAGCCCGGCTCCTCCTCGCCCCCCGCAGCAGCGCGCCCGGCCCGCGGGGCGCCGGGCGCTGAGCGCCTGCTCACCGCCGTGCTTCGGCTCTCCCAGGATCATGCTCTTGGCTGGGCAACTTCTCACCATTTTAACGCTTGTCAAACCATGCAAAAATCTCAATTACAAAATGCATATATGGAAATTCAGGCAGACTGGCGTCGGTTACGTAAGTCTGGCAATGGCAGACCGTGTCAGCTTCCTGCAGGTCGTACTCCAGCAGGATTCCCTTATGCAAATTGTAAGAGGGGGCCATTACAAACACCCGGTCACCACACACCAACCATTAGTCAGCCGTTCTCACCACAAGCAGCCCATTTCCTCTGAGTCCCCTCCTTAATGAATGTGCTTTTTAATACAGATCTGCACTTTTCCTGATAGGAATCTGAATTATTTCCTATGCTAATTTACATGATTCATAGCCACAAAAAAATAAGAAGCGGTTCTCTGAACGGAATATAGGATGCTTTCGCACGTCTTTCCCCTCCTGAGCAAGAAATCTGGGCAAAGTGGTTGCCAGCAACACTAGCACAGGGCGAGAAGACGACAGGCTGCTGAGAGGAAAGCTCCGCAGCAGCCCCGCTCCGTGTCACCCTAACAGCAGTAGTGGCCAGTCTTCCCTCGCGGGGTTCGCACGCGGCAGAGGCACCAGCAGGACTACTTGGCCTGATGAACTATTAGCAGACATTAAGATCATGCACACACATACACAATTAGTCCCATGCTCAAGGGCTTACTCAAACCAGATGTTACAGAAAGAGAGATACCTTCGGGCTTTCTCAGTACCAATGTTACCTTTGGAAACCAAGTAAAATGCTCACTTTCCCAGGAAATTTTTAATGGGTCACATTCAGTTCTTACTCGTCACTTTTTTTTCCTGCCATAAGAAGAAAATCCACACTCTTTCAGACAAGCTCAAGGCGTTTTTGCTATGGACTGTGGGCCACATGCTGCAGGCAGGCCGGGGACAGGACCGGCCCTGCCGGGTCACTGGCACCACTCGGGCACAAGCAGAGGGACGGAGCTTTGCACCGTTCCCTTTGGATGCTGCTTTGCCCAGCGCTGCGGCACTGCCCAGGGCTGCTGCTTCCCTGTCCAGAGCCCAGGGAAAAAATCATGATGGGACTAAAACAAAAAAGAGGATTTGAACAGCAGCAACATTAATTTTTGCCTTTAGATTATTTTAGCCACTTCTCAAAGCTTTTTCCATATCCAGAAAAAGACAGAAAAATGTACTTAAATGATGAGAGTTTAGGCTCTCTCTTAATCACCTGATTTTTCCATGCCTGATTTCCAGGCATGGGACACCCAATGTGACAAACGCAGTAAAGCTCCCACATCCCTCCCCTTTATCCCATGCCCAGACTTGCTGTTTTAACCCTAAATAAAGGAAGAGAAGGACGTACGGACTTCCCCCAGGGCAGGGTCTCGGTGACGCGCACGCAGGCTGCAGCGCCACGGCTGTGTCGCCTTCCCGCATCCCCTACTTCTACCTGGCCCTGCAAATATCTGCTTGCAAATATCTGAGGTTGCTCGCACCAGACACGGGGACAGCTCTGGCTGAGCGTGGCTGCAGGGCTCGCAAGTGCTACTCTGCTGCTAGAAAACACTGCGGGGCCGGGGGCTCTGCGAGACAGAGCAACATCTAAATCCTCCCCCGAGGGATTTACAACCTGGGACCCCAGAGAGGATCTAGCAGAAAGGCCTTCCTGCTCCTCAGGAAAAACCACGTGCTACACTGCTGGTTATCAGCAGGGTCTCTTCGTGGCATGGCAATGGAGCTGCAGTGCCCCAGCGGCACACTCTTATTGAGCGAGGCAGTAGCTTCTGAAAGCAAGGGAACTAGACCGCAAGCACTTGTCTGTCTGCACCATACTGCAGATGCAAGTCGATTCAGAAAAGAGGCCAAATTTTTGCTGCAGCTCTGTGTATAAATATACCCGTGAAAATCAGTGACACTACATTCTTTACTTTAAAAGTAAGTATATCCTACCTGGGATTCTTGTTGTTCAAACTTAGTGCAATTTCATTAACGGCATGTGGATGTGACATGACCATATTGAATCCATACTGAAAAGTGAAGAGGAAAATATTGTTTCAGCTTTGAAACTGAAAATATTATTTTTAAATCCAACAAATTACGTATCCCTGACCAGACCTGGCAGCCTTCCGCGCTGCCGCAAGCCAAGCAAAACGCTGCCAGGTTTACAAAGGCAGCCCGCACATCTCCATTCAACGCGGGCAGCCCGGGCACCCCGCGCCAGCGCCGGGAGGCCTCGGCCGCCCCCGCAAGTGCCAAGAGCCCCCGAGGGGCCCTCGAAGCTGCTCCCGCACCAGCACCGACCCCCTGCCCCCCCGGCCCCCGCTTTCGCTCTGACAACCAAGTGTGTCGTTTGCTCTCTAAAGAGGAATTTGCAATTCGGCTGCCAAAAATCTCTTATTTCCTAACGTGCACGCTGCCGCAGAATGACTGCTGCATGCAGCAACTGCAAAAAGACGCCGGGTTTGTTCTCCAAACATGAAAAAAAAAAAAAAAAAGCTTTGGAAAATAGCATGTTGGTTATTACCATGAGATCATTGTTTGCATCTTTCCCGCTAAAGATAAGAAATCCAAAGACTCCTGGGGAGCTGGTACCACCAAGAGCAGGGTTAACACGTGCAGGGGTTGGGACACCTCACAGGCTAATAATCAAGGTGTTCATGATAGACTTGCTTTGAAGCACGTAACTGTTAGCAGTTACTGGTTTATAAGAAAATCCAAAGTATCCGAAGTTACCTGGGCATGCTGTGTAATTACGGCAGCCCGCTGAAGATGAAAGAAGCTCATGAAAATAAGATGAACAATCATTTCATTTTTTCTCTGACTTGCAGTTATTATAACTGCCTTGCAATAAACATATCACACAGCAAAATCTTGTATTTTCCATCTCGTATTCTCACTGTATTTCCCACACGTTAGTGCTAAATTCTGAGACAAACTATAATTTGTGTTGTGTGGGTGCATTTCCAGTGAGCGAGGGCAAACCGCGCACGTCATTGCAAACAGCACGTGGCCCTGCGTGCAGGTGCTGCTGTGATTCCTGCGGGGCTTCCCGGGGGTGCAAGGTGAGCTGCATCCTCTGCAGGTAAGGGCTGTGTTATGTGGCTTCCCAGCGATGCTATCTAAGAGTGAATAAGGATTTAAACCTCGGCACCAGTACTGCGATTCACAGCTCAGCTTTCCCTCCCGCTGCAAGCAATGAAACGGTTATTGGTCCCAAAGAACTGAAGTGGAAGTACCTGGTAATTCATTATGGCACGTAAACACATGATGCAGACATGAACATCGTCTTTTTTACTCACTAATCTGGAGTTTTTTAGCGTTCTTCGGCTTGGCAAGGTATTATACCTGCAAAAAAAAACAAGTCTCATCAACCACAGGACTACTGCTCGGTGGCAAGAACAAAGCAACGGGAATATTTCTGGGAATACTTCTCCAGCTCTGCAGAGCGGGCAGCCCGTGCTGCCGGCTGCCCGTCCCCGCAGCGGGGCCGGAGCAGAGGGATTCACCCCAGGCAGGAGGCGGGATTTTTTCCTGATAAACTGCGCTGGATTGCATTATTCTGTATGAGCAACGGCGCAGGCTTTAACGAAATGAACCTACCAGCAAATGCATTCCTTTCTGTGGCAGCGCATATATGAGCATCAAAGAGGGAGGCCTCTCTTCTTCTCCAGGGCTGCGCTTTCTGAAAGCCCTCTGAATTATTTTAGGAAAATTGAGCCTTTGGGAACTTTCCTCAGAATAGTGGCATTAATTATTTTAATTATAACCCTAAACTGCTGAAACCATCTAAAATTAATTAAATAATGGTACGGAATAAATATAAAGAGAAATCTTTAAGTCTGCCATTTCCTCAGGATGTTAAATGGAGGCTGCGTTTTGCTGGAGCCGACCTGCAGGGATGATCCTCACTTACGGAGCAAGCAGTGGGATGAGCTCCCAGCGTCGCATCGCTCCCTCCCCACGCAGAGACCCCCACCTGGGACATCTGCGTTTCTTCACACTCCCATAATCTGACCTCAAAAAAGCAGGAGGAAAGTGCAAAAATGCACTCAGAAAGAAAGGAAGAAAAGCAGCACGGTGCTTGTGCCATTAAGAGATTCAGGATGTCCCAACCCGCCAAGGAGCAGCTCTGTGCGGGAGGAACGAGAAGTTCACAGAGGAAAGCTGACCCAGACAGCAGTACAGTGAAAACAGGTCTTCTCGAGGCACGCGCAGGCAGCACCCCACCTGCCAGTGCCACGCGTGCCGCCCGCACAGCAAGCACAGCAGACTCCGCTTCTCTTGCCTAACGTGCGAAAACAACTGCAGTGGGAAAAGGTTCCGGATCACAGGACCAGGGCTGCAGCGACTGTTCCTAGCCACAGTTTGACATGGATCAGTACCGGCAGCGAGTGATGCCTGAGCACAGCTGTGAGCGTATTCCCGAGCAGGGTGGAGAGGGCCGAGGATCAGAGCAGCTCGCAGACAGGGAAACGGGCCGCGACCGCGCAGCCCGCTACGCCGCCGGCAAGAGGGAGCCCGCGCAGCAAGCGGCGCACGCGCGGCACGCAGGGACGGAGCGGGGCGAGCCGCCGAGCCGCCCACACGCCGCGATCCAAACCCAGCGGGCGGCTGCGAGGCGCAAAGCAAAGCCGGCCATTTCAAGGGCCCTTCTCAGGGAGGCCCCACGCACCCGAGCTCGGCACCGGGAACGCTGCGATGCCAAACGCCGGCACCGGCTCCGGAGACACCTGTAGGTGTCACCGGGGAAAGCCCATCCGGGGCGGCTGAGCAGGAGCTAGCGCCCGCGGGAGCAGGAGCGGCTCCGCGGGCTGCGGGAGGCCGGCACACGTGCCAGCAGAGGCGTCTGCAGCTGCCCCGCTCCGGCGTGCTGCCATGAGGCATCTGTGGAGAGCCACAGCCAGAGGAGATGTCAGATAAGGCTTTGGTTTTACCAACGATGGTCTGTCCTACAGACACATTATTTTTAAACTATATCTATTAAATAGTACAAAGAAGAACCACATGGCCAATCCAATCGAAGCCGCGTATCATCACCTCTTTTACAACCACACAAAGCACATCCTCCACAGTTTAAGCTAAACGGCTCTACTTGTTGTCATGATGCACTAGGAATGTTTCTTTAACTGCCTAATTTGGTAGCTTGCAGATGCCTGATCCTGCCCAAAGGCAGTCTTTTTCTTTCAGCAATATTATTTGTGGGGCTCCGAAAGAAGCAGTTGTGACAGCTCAGCGTATTTGTTTCTAAATAACATACATAGATTCCACTTTGCCTGTTAGGCCACATACAGAAGGCTGGAGGGTGGCTCTTTGCCTCCCCTTCTGCCCTCCGTATATGTTGAGCGCATCTGGGGGAGTGCCCCGTTCACTGCTGATGTTACTGTGCAGTTACGCGTCTAATTTGTGCTACTCATTGGTTTTTAAAAAAGCATCGCTTCTAAAATCACAGTGATTAGCATTAATTATTATTAATAATAAGACTAATGATAAGCACGTGAACGACTAATAGCAGACTCGCTTTGTCCTGACTCGCCAGCTCGCTCCGAGCGGAGGACGTACACGTGAGCGTTCCCGCTGCCGGGCGCGGAGCGGAGCCGCGGGAGCCGCTGGGCACCACGAGCCCGGCACAGCCACCCTGTGTGTGCTTAGCACCACTCACCACCTCTGCCGGCAGTGCTTAGTGTCACGAAGTATGAAACACACAGAATATAAGGATTTAGAAGTTGTTTCTAGTCATACAGAGACCTTTCCTACTAAAGACTCAGTGCAATATTTTCCTTCACATTTTAAAGTGAAGTAGCTAGACTCTCTATCATGCCATGGGTAGAAGAAAGAGCTTCTCTGGTGTCTAATATATCAACTTTCTAAATTTCAGAATGCCTTTAAACATCTATAGACTTTTGTCAGCTGTAACAAATGGTAGCAACACTCTTAAAGCTAATTACCAGCTGAACACAAACAAATGCAAAAATTGGCACTTGCTTCTGCCGGGGGAGCTAGGGCAATGAAAAACCAGGATTAAGCATATTTTGCAAATCAGCAGGACCCTGGAGTACGCTGGGCTCCCTCTTCCTGGAAATTATGTCAGCCTGGCAGCCGTCCACAGCCTACCTGGAAAGCAGTCTCCGTGGGCTGACAAATGCTCCCATCCACCCCTAATTACGGGTACGGTTTGCAGACGCCTCGTCAAACCCTGGCCGTGGAGACGAGCGCGGCGAGCAGAACACGCCCGACGTTTGCTCCGTAGCCACCGCTGCCGGCGAAGCTGCCGGGAGCGCGAGCAGCAGCCGCAGGCGCGGCGTGCCGCAGCCTCCCGCGCGCTCCTGCTCGCGGGCGCTCCTCAACGGGAGCCAACGGCGAGCCTGAGAAGCCAGCGCCGAAAATGCGGCGGCGAGACACGGCGCAGGGAGAACGGCGCCGGCACCGAGGGGGTCCTGCCCTGCGTTCACACTGGGCCCTGCAACGAACGCAAATTTCTTCACGCAAATGTGAATGCTGCAAATTGATGAGGGGGGTTGTACTGTTTTACAGAGATTCTCCAGACTGGAACTAAGATCATGGTGCTTTTTCTATATTGGTGGCAATTGCAACAATTCCTGATGTTACTTATTTCCTTCCTAAAGGCAGGACAGACTGGCAGTAGCTCTAACACCTCCCCTTAAGAGTCATGAGCCAAACCAGGGTGGATGATCTTCCTTTGCTTTTATTTCGTTTCTTGTTACTAAACATTAGCCTGAGCTCAGCATCTGGTGAATTGTTGGTTTTGATTTCCTCTCTGCTGCAGGTCAAAGATTATGTCACTGAGAGTATATTTATTCTAGTAATTAAAGTCAGATGGTTCCTCTTTTATGTCCTTCACCCCTCCTTTAAAGAAGAACTATAAATCCTTAGTTTTGAAAAAAAAAAGCAGAAGAAGAAGAAACAGAAAACCTGACCACGAGCAAGTTCCTGCAGCTTACAGCATTTTCCTACTGTCAGAGGCTGGTGCTGGGCTGGGGGCTGCCACACGAGGGTAGCTGCTTTGCAGCGGAATCAGCAGTCCATGAAGCGGAGGAGCTTGCTTTGCTGCCGAGCAAGGGGCAAGAGGAGAGCGAGCAGCCGGTGCCGCTCTGCCCGTCTGCTCCCACGGCTGGGGATGCGGATGCAGGCGGCGGGAGCGCTCGTGCCGGCTCCT
Organism: Nothocercus julius; assembly: GCA_013398735.1. Lineage (NCBI taxonomy): Eukaryota > Metazoa > Chordata > Aves > Tinamiformes > Tinamidae > Nothocercus > Nothocercus julius. The sequence continues at coordinate 417,643 of VZSV01000273.1, forward strand.
CCACCTGCCACACGGAAGCACCGAGGCCTTCGCTCCATGTCGGGCTCCATAGCCGGGGCTGCGCTCTCGTTATTGATTCTGCAGGCTTTGGGATGGGAATGAAGTTTAGCTGAGCTCAAGCCACGTGAAAACCGAAGCGTTTGACTCAGCAGAAAGGGAATTTCTAACGGAGCGGGCGCTAGGATGCACCAGTGTTTATGTGCGTGACTGAAGCGGAGCCACGCTCCCGGCCGAGCAGCAGCGCGGAGCTCCGCGGGCACCCATCCCGCGCTGCCGCCCGGCTCCGCGCTGCCTCCCGGGGCCCCGCACAGCGACGCTGGCGGCCGTGGGAAGGCCCCGCGCTCCGCTCCGCGCCCAGGAGGAGCCGCCCAGGCCGGGCTGCGAGCGGAGCCGCCGCTGGCACCGGCAGGCAGGCACCAGCAACCGGGGAAAAGCTCCAGCTGCGCGAAACGGCTCCCCTGTTTCTAAAGGAAACGCAGAGACTTCCGTGCGCACGTGCACTTCACGCGGAAAAGACACCAGGAGCCTCCCAGGCACGGCGGAGAGCAAAGACCGGGAGAGCGCGGCTGCAGCCGCTCCGGTCCGGGCTCTGCCGCAGGAGCCTCCGGGTTTCCATGGATGAGCAGAGATTATAGCTACGATTATGGGCAGAGCAATAACGGAGCACTTGCCCTTCAGGCACAGCGATCTCCATAGGCCCTTCTGTTCCCCACCAGAAAGGGACCGAGGCCAAACCCACTCACACTTTCCAGATGTTCCGGCACAGGAGGGATGGGTCCAGCTCCTCGGCTTTAAATTACCCTGCTAAAAATGTCAGATCTTTCCCTTGCTTCTTTCTCTCCATTATAAAGGTCCTTTTAGCACCGAAAAAAGAGGAACGTCCATAAGGAGGAGCTCGGTGGGCCCCAGACACACTGTCCACCCAGTCCTCGAGCGGAGACCAGGAACGCCACCCCACGCACTTACTTGATGGGAGTTAAGCTTGTTCACAGGAAAAGCTTCCGTTTCAGTTCTTCATGACTGATTAAATAAATACCCACCTCCTAAGGACTTCTGATCTGCTTTTACTCTTTTTTTAATTGACATATTCCTCATCCATGGAAAAAAAGTACACATATTTCAAAACAGAAAGCCTTTTGTTTGATGAGACACAAACCAAGGAGGCTTCAGCAGCGAATTTCCCTAAATTTTCCCTTCCCTGCAACGGATGGCCAATTGTTGGCCAAACTCCACAGATACAAAGGCAGCTCTGTGGCCAAGGGGCAGGGCTCAGGAGGGGAGCTAGAAGCACAAGCCTTGCACCACGGCAGATTTCTGTACTAACTCTGCACACACATTAAATAAGTGTAACCCAACCCAACCCAACTAGCATCGAACTCCCCCCAAGTCTAACAATAAACCGAGCAGTTTTCTGGACCAAAGCTACTGCAATACTTCTACTGTAATAAGAAAGATGAGAGAGCACAGACAATGATTAAGGCTCTGTGGCTTAGCTATAAACCTAGAAACACTCTGCTTATAACACGATAAAGAAAAACAGTACCTTATTTCAAAGCAAATTAATTTATTTTCTTTTCGCCAATCCCACTCTATGGAAGCAAACTACACTTTGAAGTTATAATGTGATAACCACACGTGTCAGAGGCTGGGCCTGCTCGCGGCGCTCGCCGAGACGCGTGCTCACCACATTACAGCGCATGGGGAGCGCCGGGGCGCGCGACGTGCCCATGCGCCGCGCGCTCCTGCCCGGCGCGGCCTCACTCCCGGGACTTACGAGGTCTTCCGGCTCGCGGCCTCGTCGGCAGAGCGCAAGGGGAAGCCGCTCCAGAGGCAGCCGGGTGAAAAGCAGCTCTGGCGGCGTTTGAGCTGAAGCCGGTCGGGCAGAGAAACCAGTCTGATGGTACGTGACGGGCGGATGACAGCGGAGAGGGGACGGATGCGAGGGGAGAAGAGTGTGGGAAAGAGGGAGGGGAAAGAAGGATGCACGTTGAAATGGGAGTAACAGAAGATAAGGAAGAAAGGGGATATGTGAAAAGGGAGGAAGGATGGAAGGAAGGGAAGAGAAAAAATGTGAGAGACATGTAATGTATACCTGACTTCTGCATTCCTGGCATAAGCAAACACAGTCCTGCCTCCCAAAGACAAAGAACAGGACCAGACATCCTCCTGTGACCATGAGACTCTACCAAGAGTCATAATAATTGAAGATCAAAGAAAACCAAAAGCCAAAGCCACCAAGCCTTTGCAATATTTAAAAACAAAAAAGAAGCTCATCTGATTTTGCTGTACTCTACCACCTATTTCTCGTTGCCAAATCTGCATGTCTGCCTCCTCCTGCCCACTTTTTCCCTGATGTCCTTGAGTTAAACCGGCTAGATACCAGATCCGTTACAACTACATTAGGGTGTAGATACATTCCATCTGTTTATTGATATTCTTTGAACATGAGCTAAAAGCCAACACTAGCATTGACTGACAAACCGACACTGAACCTCTGTAAGAAGGTGTAGCATAAAATTGCAAGTTGCTGTGTATGTTGTGTATACAAACATAGTATGTTTTAGAATCATAAGGAACTATCCCAGGAACGGGAAGGCCTAGAGAAGAGTTGACCCCATTCAGTCTTGGGAAGTGATCCTGCCTGTTTCACAAACTAAAAAAAGAAAAAGAACTCCAGTATTTGGAAAGAGAAAGTTCACAGTGAGGCCTGGGCTGAGGCTATAACTGACAGCAGGTTTGAAGAATGAAGTGGTCTTTTTTAAAAAACAATCCCTGCTCCTAGCACCGTGGAAGGAAAGCGCTGCTAGAAGAGCTCTGTTTGGATGGAACACGAGGCCGGAGCTCCAGCCTGGCTGCCTTCATGGAAACCATGAGACACTCCTTGGAGGAGTTTGTTTGGAGGAGCGATTGCTCCTCCTGCGCAAGCCACATTCTAGCACGAGGAAATGTGCTGTGCACCCTTAAATCCCTTCGCCTTTGGAAAGAGAGGCCGATATTATCCTTTTAATACCCTCAACCACTGCGTAATGTTTCTCTGTGTTACTAACTTTGCACTCCTTTCCCCCTCAAAGTTGTCAGTACAACGACATGGTTTCCGTATGTGTAAAGACTAGACTGTTCAAAGAGGGAAGGAGAAAAAGATATAGCGGGGAACCCATCCTGCTCCTCCTCATCCTTGCTGCGTGTAAGAGACCTGCTGTCCCAGGGAAAGGCCTTACCGCAAGGTAGAGTGTCGGCCGGAGCGGGAGATGCTGTTGCCAACTGGCGAGGGTAAATTGCTTCCTCTGTGCAGGTCTTCGATAGACCGGCTCCAAGGTTTGGACTTGTCCATTGCGTTTTCCACATTGTTCTCCAAACTCTCGAAGTCAAAACTGAAAGGAAGCAGAAGTTCCAAAGCAGGGTTACACAGAAAGACGTTCATGGGACTTTCCTTCCCATTAAACATCTGCGGGTTTGCCAGTCCCAAAAGACTGCAAGAAGAAAGGCAGAGAGCAGTGCAGACTCCCTTCCCTCCAGCTGCAGCTCAGGGCAGCTCCGGGACGTTTTGCAGCTAGTGGAGCTTGACAAAGGCAGAAACTCAGCACAAAAGCAGGGAATTTCAGGAGACGCAACCAGATATCCATGTATTACTCCACTTCTGTATAAAATAAACCCAGTGGCCAATGTGCTACCTTGAAGGAAGCAGGAGAATGCTTAAAGCTGCCTCCCTTTTATTTTAATAAATCAACACATCGTGCAAGTACTAATTCAGCTGCCTCTGTCAATATGGAACTAAGCATTTATACTGGCTTGCTGGCTCGAGCTACTCTCCAAGCATATGTAAAATATTACCATAATTGTTAAAGATTTTCTTTGATTTCTGACTTTCTGTACTGCTATTTCAAGCAAAAATTGCTGTTCCTCTTACAATTTTTGAGGTTATTACTCATGTTTACCATGTTAGAGACAAAAAAAACCCAGCAAGCTAACTTGCATACATTCATATAATTTTAAGAACAAAGTCTTCATACAAACACATCTTTCTGCTGTGCACAGTTTTTTCCAGTGTTAGCAACATTTCTTAAACATATAATTTTCATTCATTAATTTTATAACAACCCCACCAAAAATCTTGTTCCTATGCAATGGTATATATACATCTGATTGCATTTTTTCTAAAAATAAAATACCAGATCTACTCAGCTCGAGTTTCCAGCTAGAATCTTTAACCTACCACTTCTTTTCCTACAGTTTTATGTTGTGACCCAGTAGTTTTGGACTAAATTTACCCTCTTCTTGGGTTCTCTTTTAAAGGATATGTGTAACAGTGTACCTAGCTTCTGGCATGGCAACTCCTCTGCAAGGAAAGCAGAGCATCCGACCTTGTCTCTCATCCCCTCGTCTAGACAGACAGGAGGAATTTTGTTTTGCCTTGCAAGCCCGAGGAACACAAGCCCTGGCTTACTTACGTGACTGCATACTGTGCAAATGATAGATATTCCACCAGAACATCCAGGCCCTTGTTTTCTTCATTCAAGAACTCCCTGACCCATCTGTTGGAAAAAACATGAGACATCAGAGAAAAACCGTGAGCCATCAGAGCTCTACTGGGTTTGTGCTGCTGCTGGGACTCTGCCAGGAGCCTGGAGACCCTTCCCTTGCAGGACAGGAGCGCTTGGTATAATGCAAAATAATCTGTCATTCAGAAAAGCCTATTGCTTTCCAAAGGTTTTGAGAACTTAAAATACCTCGTTAGAGCTGAGCATCAGCGCAAGCTGTGCAGAGGGCAGGGGCCTGGGCGGAGACGCAGGGATGTCCCCGGCATGAGCAGGCAGTCGGGCAAGGAGCTGTGGCTCCAGGGCCACCCTCTCTGCCTTCTCTGCTTTGCAGCCATATATCTTTTACTCTCAGAAGAGTGCAAATTTATTACCTGTGAGTTATTCCAGCCTTCAGGCTTTAAATCTTTTGCTATTTTTGTACTAAAATAAACAACCTGGCATTTTTATAGCATTTATTTTGAAACATGCCTCTCATCCAAGTGAGCAAAATAAACAAACACAGGCTCTGTGAGACACTCTTATTTATCCGGTGCACCCCAGCAGCTCCCTGTGCGTGCCCGCAAGCCATCGTGAGCCCGCGGAGCATCCCACGGAGCACCGCGTCTCCCGCGGGGAATCCTGCGTGCTTGGCAAGCGGGCAAAACGGCGCGGGAGCGGGGCCGGGCGGCGGGAGCAGCTCGGTGCTGCTGCTTGTCCCGTTGCCGGGCTCGAGCACTTCGAAGCGGTGCCTCAGACGCATCCACGCGGCTCTCGGGAAGCACGGGGGCGATGCCACGGTGGCACCCGCGCCCTCGGGCTGCTCCGAGGAGCGCAGGGAGGCGGCGGGGCGCGTGGCGGGCGCGCGTGCCGCGGAGGCCGGTGCCGTGCTGTGTTTCTGCAGTGGGGCCAGCGCTGCCGTCACCGTCTCACCAGGCGCAGGACGCGCCGGCTCAGCTCCCGCTCCGACACGACGGCTCTGGCAGCACTGAAAGGCTCCAGCCCTCCACATCTGCATCCAGTTCTGCAGCACGTGCATGGAAACTGTTCTTCCCCAAACTGCTTCTTGAGGAAATGCGGGCCAAGAACATGTGCATGAAAGCCCAGATGGTGCATGAGGGTCTTCCTGATCTCTTCCAGCCTCGCTGTGAGTGCTTGGGATGATTAATATCCCCTACTATTTACCGCTTACCAGGTAGTAATTTGCAGGGTGCCCCTGAGAAACCAGTGCTGACTGTGGTGTGGGGACACGGAGCTGGTCCCCACACAGGGCCAGCTTCCTCTGGGACCCACGGAGCTGCACACGAGCACGCAGAGATTTCCTAAGCACCAGCGAGGCACATGCTGGCGGTGAGGAAGAATACTGCTGCTGTGTTCACCCTCTAAAACAGCTCTGCTTCCTTGAAATAAGAACAGCTTCCTGTAAAATTGATGCAATTTAGCTGGACACACGCTAAGATCACAAGAGAAAATGTTAAAGAAACCTTTGCAGCTGACAGGCTAACCCTGAACCATCATCTCCGGAGCTTCTTTTTCTCCTGCTATTTGAGACATTTTCTAGTTCATGACAGTAAAATACAGGTAACATTATTTGTAGCCAGGCTACATCATGTAAAAGCACTAGTACAGCATGTTTTTATACATACGTATTCATAGCAGCAACACTACTATCATTACAGACCCAGTGATTCTCCCTCCTCTCCTGCCTTCCCTAAAGGAGGCAGAAATCTCCTGCAGGAGACATGGGCTGCCCTAACATGGAAGGATTAAAGCTGGGTTCTCTACGGACACCTAGCTAAAGCCCAGCCGAGCCCTCCAGGCCTTAATGATCAATCAAGTTGGGTCACTACTTAAGAGAAAATTTCTCAAAGCAATCCAGCAGTAGATGTAAAAATCTAAAACCTAAGAAGTCATCAAAAGTCCTTACCCGATGTGATTTGTTCTTAAGGAAATTTCCAGTTCTCGGAGCACTTGAGTAGATTCTTGGACTCTTCTTCTGAATTTCTATAATTCAGCAAGCAGACAAAAATAATGTTAAGACTCACGTGATGCTATTGAAAATGTCAAAACCTCATACAGTGCAGACTGAGTAAATAAAACGTTAAGGTAAATTGAGAACTACTCTAAATCCCGAGGAATGCAACAGCAATAGTCAGACAGTCAACAAAAGCACACTCAGAAAAATAACTTCTGTTCCAAGATACATATGGAGTTTCCAGGATTAAGAAAATTAAAAGCCTGTAGATAAACATACACTTCTTTGCAATACAAGCTTTAGCATCAAACTCTTTGTAGAGAATTACAGCTCTGAGAGCAGCCTCCCAGCTATGTCCTACAATTTTGCTTTTGTGACTTCACACTCACAACAAAAGATTTTCCAGAATTTATGTATCATTACCAACTTTGTGGCTGCAAGTCAATAATGCAATAACCAAGTGCTACCATGTGCATGCTTTAATGACCTGTAAGGGCTAAATCACTTCTGCAAAATTGGAAGCTAAGAGGAGGCCATGAAGGATGAAAGAAGTAAAACACTGGGTTGCAACACTGTATAGGAAAGATCTGTAAGACAGACGGTGTTTCCTGTCGCCACCATACACGAGGAGAAAGAGCTACCTGGCAAAACACCGCTATGAAACGCTGAGAGAGCCCCACGTCACTCCATGGGAAGGCCCGGATGGCCGAGACCCCCCGGGGTGCTCCAGGAAAGCAGAGCGCGCCGCGCTCGCCGCTGAGCAGCCGCAGCAGCGCCGCGGAGCCAGCGATTCCTCCTCTCCGAGCTGCTCCCGGCCGGAGAAACACCAGCATCTTCTCTCCTGTTTAACGCCCCCTGCACTTGGAAATGGACCAAAGCAGCCCCATCCCGGAATACAAGGGCTCTCTCCCATTCATCTTAATCCATTTGGATATGATATTCCGGAGCAGCTGTTTTGGTAAATTGTCATTTGTGGACAAGCGCAATGGGAGCAGTGGTGGATAGACACCACCCTGGTGGCATTCTTCTGCGAATTGCTGTATTTCATAATTCCATCATTTGCATTAATTCAGTGCATATACTGAGTTCTAGATGATAAGAAAGTGTGGGATTTCCCACGTCATGGAAGTCATCACTTGCCTTGTTCCCGCAAGGATTTTGTTATGCTCTTTAGGAGCACTGGCTTACTGCCCTCCTCGAGGTAAGTCTGTAACTTCAGTTCAGAAAGCTGCCTGTAGACTGAAATAGGTATCTCATCGTAAAAACCCAGGAGGCACGAGGCACTTTTAATTTCTACTTTGAAGCAGCTGGCTTAGCTGAGGTCAGACACGCATTTTTGCTGGATCTCAGTTCATTCACTCCGAGTAGGAAAACACAATGTGCTGCTCCCCAGAGCGTCTGCACAACGTAGCTCCAAGCAATAGAAAACCTTCCTCTTTAGAAGCAAAGGTAAAATACTGATGCAAGGCGAGGCAAAGGCAGGAGCGCGGGGCAGGAGGTGTGACAGGAGCCGGTGGCATGTTCCCGGGGCTCGGCAGCTCCCTGGTTGCCTGCACTGTAGAGGCCACCAAACTGCAAATTCTTTAAAAACACACAATTTTAACACTTTAGTTTTCCTGTTTGAATATTCAGCTTGGATGGAAAGTCACTGTTTTCCAGGGAAGAGCCCTTCAGGTCCTGATGACAACCCCGGCCACACATTTCACAGCCCATTTGGAGCGACCTTCTCCCAGCCATCCCGGGGATCTTCATCGGAAACGCTGACACGGCCACAGTCACAGAGACCATTCGGTAAGGGGACCCTCCCTGCAAGGCCAAGCCACATCCAGGAGCCATTTGGGGATCCTTCCGACCCGCAGCGCAGGCTGAGGAAAGGCTGCGGGTGATGCAGGATGCAACAAAAGAGAGGAACTCAGTGCAGTTATTTTTAGGCTCCTTTAGTTTTGCCATTTGTCACGGGCGCCTTGAGGCAGTGCGTGGACAAGAAAGGCTGCAATGTGTGCCCGTGGACCGAGCACGGAGCAAAGCCAAACCCGGAGCGCATTTCAGGGACCCTTCGAGAGGAGAGCACAAAGACCCCTGTTCAGCACTTTTTAGAACTGTAAGCAGCTACAGGCAAATGTAAAGAATGGCTCCTCCTGGGCGTCGCAGCGCCAACAAGAGGAGCCCTGTCAGAAGCCATTCCCGGTGCCTCCGAGACACGAGCCGAGGGAGCGCAGGCAGCGCCGCGGATGCTCGCGGATGCCCCGGGCCTCCCGGACGAGGCCCGGCCGCGTGTCGGATGTGCTCGGCCGGCTGCCCGGCGGCACAAAGCCGCCTTGTGCGGCCCGAGCAGAGCGGCACTCGAGGGCAGCATCTGCTACGCTCTCCTGGCCTCCTTTGCGGCTCCTGGAGCTACCGGAGCAGGACAGGAGCTGCCAGGCCAAGCATGTAAATACCAAAGGTTCCGCGACTGTGACTAAGCTGCTGCTGCTCTGCAACGCTGGCGGCTCAGGCTCGGTGGGGACGGAGCCCCAGGCCCGGCCGCGGGCCAGCCGGCGGGGCGGAGAGGCCGC